>BTPG01000005.1:183994075-184466575 GCA_036245525.1 Semisulcospira habei | reverse complement strand
TCAGTCCATCTCCTGCAAGTAGTGCATAGCCGTTAAGTAACCCTTCCAAAATTCGGGAAATGCGTCCATGGCGCTGAAAGGGTTAAACATTTAAAAAAAATGTAAGTCATCAGCATAACCAACCGAACCCTGGCTCACTACAATAATATGTGGACCAACCATGATAGTTCAAGGGTGGTGCCAGAATAGTTTGGCGCCTGCTATTCTGGCACTACCCTTGAACTACCATAGTCAATCTGTCTCCTGAAAGGGATGTATATGATCGTCTTGTTCTATACCTGCGTATTTTGTATCTGTGGACTGGCGATTGGGTGCCTGATAGGAGGGGGCAGGGGTTCTAACCGTTTTGTCTGTGCAGCGCAGAGTAATTTCCCTTGGTGTGCGTACTGTCTCCTGAAATGTAATCCCCCACCCGGGGCTGCCCTGGGAGACATGGTGGGGTTAACTACTTTATAGTTCCCAGGGTCACAGGGTGGGTTTATCTCTATTTTCTGGGGTATATGTCTCTGTCCATTCAACTGCATTTTCCTTTTTTTTGAACTCTCCCTACTGCCTGCGATGCCTGGAACTCTTGATATTGGATGTTTCTTGCTAAATGGTGTGCTGCACCTAAGAGATGATAAGTTATGTGTTTGCGGTTAATACATTTTTTATACATAATTTCCCTGCACATATTTTGTAAATGTATTGATTTTCTACTCTTTTTTGGGCAAACTAGGTACGATAAATTAGGATCAAGGTGCAGCGGCCCTAGCATTTCTTAGGTTTATTTAGCATATTAAACCGGCTGGCGACATACACTCAATAGTAATATGTTAATTTTTTTATTTTTATTTTTTTATTTTTATAAGCAGCTCAAGCACAACCTGAGAATGTCTTGTTGCTGTCGGGACGTTAACTCTTTCCAGACGTGCCGCAACCGGATTCGGGTGTAAAGCCGCGAATCTGGATGCGACACGTCTCACATGTGTTTAACGCATGTACAACACACCAGCCAACCTGAAAAAATGTAATGTTATCTCCAACTTTAAAAAATATCCGAGCCTGGGTATGGTTCAGCGCACCTGTTCCATATTTTTGTTGTTGAAAACAGTGAGCACCAAACCCACGGTGAAATATAAAACAACGCAGGTCATTACCAAGCGAAACCAAATAACACTTCAAAAACCAGATAGGTGAGGCTTACTAGCGCTGGCAGAATTGCATGCAAACCAAGGGGAATCACAGCGCTGGACAGACAACAGTTAGATCCCCTGCCCTTGGTTTGCATACAAATAACACTTGTTAGCGTACACGTTTTGAAGGTACACGTACTCCAATATTCCAAGATAGTTTAGGTTCACAGATTGAACTCTTGTCAGTGGTATGTTCCCAACTTTGAGAAGTACCATGTCGAAGCCCACTGAACAAACGGTTTATTTGTTTTTACTTTCCTTTCCAGCTGACGTCTTGTAAATTAAAAGAACGGGGACTAGATGGAAAGCTGAAATTATCAGCAAACTCCAAACAACTCGCCAAAGAACTGGAGAAGTAAGAGAGTCTCTCTGTATGTGTTTCCTTAAATGTATCTCCAATAAATACGTTTACTGGTTTATCAACATTATGCCTCCCAAAATTGTGAAAGTCAACATTTCATGTGAATTAGTTAACCCTTTCTATGTCGGTATCGCTTTTTGTTGAGGTGATTCCTGTAGGAATCACCTCAACAAAAAGCGATACCGACGGGCAAAGGGTTAATTTGTTACTTCAGGATCTGACAGGTGTAGTCAGCTAAGCACTGCATAAATGAAGCCGAATATAGATCGACCAGTGCTAGTGAGCGTGGTAACCATGGTAACTGAGCGTGCAGTTATTGTAATATTTCAAATCGTAAAAGTTCCGCAGATGAAATCTTTATTACACTTCCCGCCAAAATAAATAAATAAATAAATAAATAAATAATAGAAAGGCTTTACCGATATAGATATAGATTCTTATGAGCCCCCGCAACTGTCACTGTGGCAAATACCTGCCATTTTCTATCACATTACTAAAGAAGCAAAAATCACTTCGTGTGCATATATTCTCATTACTAAACTCGACCCAATTTTTCTCCAGAGACGAGCTCTTCGTCCAGATGGATGGCGGGCGCGTATTGGATCACCAGATTGTCGTGGACCAATCAGAGCCCGTATACGTCACCAACATCAAGCGCGCCATTGTGTCCCAGTTTCAGCTGTACATCCTGAACGCTGACGAATACGATTCCCAAGTGGAGCAGGTGATTTGGGTTCTTTGATACTTTTACTAATCGACATTGTGTTTCATAGGCCGATAATTCTTTTAACTTAGTCGAGACGTGCCGCCTCCTGATACGCGTCAAAAAGCCGCGTATCCAAGTGCAGCCTGTATCGAGTGTGTTAGCGTATTCAAGGGAACCCGCAGCTATAGCTGCGGAAGTGTTGTATAGCGTTGCCGCTGGCAACGCTATACGACACTTTCGCAGCTATTGATGCGGGTTGTCTTGAATGAGTTAATAGAAGACACAGTGAGTGTAGGTCTAGAGTGTGACGATAATTTTCTTCGGTCTCTCGTACAAAACGCTTTTTGTGGTTTTTTTTTTTGCTTGAATGTGTTAGGCACTCTGAGCTCACTTCGTGTGGGAATTTAGCAATGTATAACAATAATAATAATAATAATAATAATAATAATAATAATAATTACTAAAGGTGCGAGGTTCGATACCGGGTTCCGGCGTCGGACTTTTCTCATTCTTACACTTATAATATATTTTGATGTTATTATTATTGTTAGTGTAGTAGTAGTAGTAGTAGTAATAATAATAATATATGTGACCTCGACCTACTTTATCTCCGCAACAAGGTCGACATTTTCGGCAAATGCCCCACGCGTTACGTCTTCTCCAACGGCGGTGTGACGACACATCGTGACATCACAAAGTGTGACGTTCCGCAGGTCTTCCGCCGCCTCAAATCCTTCTTCTCGCTGGCGAGACAGGTTGAAGCTGCGGTGTTCAGCAAACCTCTCTCAGAGGTAGGAATACTTCGCATATATTATGACAGAACGCTGGGTCATCGCCAAACTTGTGTTGTTCTTGTTATGTCCGACGTTTGTCAAAAGCGATGTAATTTGGGGGGGGGGGGGGGGGTGTGGGAATGCTGTGTTAAAGTCCACGTTTGTTAACCCATTTAGCCCTGCAGACTACAGCAGGATGTTGGTTGGTTGTACATTGCTTAACGTCCCGACAGCAACAAGACTTTCTCAGGAGGTGCCTGCACTGCTTTTGAAAAAAAAAAAAAAAAACCCAACAACAAACTAAACAGAATATTGAATGTATGTCGCCAGCCGGTCTAATACGCTAAATAAAGCTAGGACCATTTAGCAACACACATCCAATATCAAGAGCTACAGGCAGCGCAGACAGTAGGGAGAGTTTAAAAAAGGAAAATACAGGTGAATGGACCAGGGGTAGACAGAAACAAATGCCCCAGAACAGAGGGGAAAACCTGGGAACTAAAAAAGTAGTTAACCCCACCCAAGTCCCCCAGGGCAAACCTGGGTGGGAGGGAGGGGGGACTACGGCAGGAGATGGTCCGAGCACGATAATTTAAGGGTAGTGCCGGATTAGCTTGGCGCCATCAGGCGCCAAGCTAATCTGGCACTACCCTTGAATTATCATGCTCGATCCTTATTCATGCAAATTACACACAGTCGTTAGGTCACGCCTCCAAAATGACCGTGGGGTGAAACGGGTTAAATCGACAGTTGTTTCGCTGTAAACAAAATGTCCTCGGTGTGACGTCAGCCTTAACCGGTAGCGGGCCCGCTTAATGCCGACATCGGACCTCCACATATTGTATACATACAAGTTCACATCCCAGTACGGAAAGGGCGTCGGGCCGTCTTCGCCCGCAGCGGGGCCCGCGCACGACAGTGGATGACAATCATATAGCCCCAAGGTCCCATTTCTCAAATTTTGGAGGTTATGTACCAGTTGCAGGAGATGGATTGAACATGATAATTCAAGGGTAGTGCCAGATATATACGCCTATGCACCCGTTGCAGGAGATGGATTGACCATGATAATTCAAGGGTAGTGCCAGATATATACGCCTATGTACCAGTTGCAGGAGATGGATTGACCATGATAATTTAAGGATAGTGCCAAATATATACGCTATGTACCAGTTGCAGGAGATGGATTGACCATGATAATTCAAGGGTAGTGCCAGATTAGCTTGGCGCCTGAAGGCGCCAAGCTAATCTGGCACTATCCTTGAATTATCATAGTCGATCCATCTCCTGCTGTAGGGACTCGGGGCTAAAGGGGTTAACAAGTCTATGGATTACACTAACACGAGTGAGGGCGGGCCCACTGTGCCGTACGTCCGACTTGGCCCCGATAGCTGTTTGCGTGACACAGTTTCGAGACAGGCCATGCACACTAGTCTACTACACTTCGCGTCGTTGTTGCTTTGATCATTTCTGTCGCGGTTCCAGCTCATCTACCCGTTCGAATCCCAAGTGGAGTGCAGCTACACTATCCAGGACCGCAGCATCAGCACCTCCCGCTGTTTCCAGACGCAAAACTTCAAACCCGTCACCTTCCAGGGGCAGCTCAGGGCCGCGGCCGGCTCCAACATCACGTACGTCAAACAATGACACTGACACGCACTCGTCTTCAAAACCACAGACCGGGAGAGCTGGGTGGCTCGGCGGTAGAGCGTTCGCCTTTCGACCGAAAGGTTCCGGGTTCGAATCCAGCTTGGGTCAAAATTTGTTCAGACCCTATTTCGGTGCCCCGTCTTTGCAATCACCTTCGTGGTGGACAAAAGACGTTGAGCCCTAAGCATTTAACGTTTTTTTTTTTTTTTTTTTTCTCAAAACCACAGACCAGCAAACGTGTACACTCGTTAAAAATCCAGACCGAACAGGCCGATGGGGAACTGAGTGGGTGGGTGGGTGGGTGGGGGGGGGGGGGGTGGGGGTGGTGGGTGGGAGTGGGGGCTCTTTGGTAAGACTCTCGACCGAAAGGTAGCCCGGTTCGAATCCAACAGTGTGATTCGTTCTGACACTATTCGCTGCCCGCGTCTTTGAAATCACCTTGAATGGCGGTAGACAAGAAGACGTTGACCCCTCCCCTGCCGCTGTACGTACATTTTTGCTTCTGAAATCTCGGCTCATTCAACGACCGAAAGCCAAACCCGTCCAAGAAACATGGATATAAATTGGTCTCAGCAAGAGACATAGATCCTCATGAGACCCCGCGGTCGCGGGGGCCCATGAGGATCTATGTCTCTGTTAGTTGGATCGTGTTCAGTTTTTCTCCGCAGTGAAGGGGTTGATCACTAAACGTTGAACTTAATTTTCCTCTCACCCCAACAGTACAAAATAATACGCAACAAATGAAAGAAACGCTGCCAGAAATGACAATACAGACAGTTTATTGAATAAATTGTTATACGTGTTGTCTCTGATCGTGCTTTTTTTTTCTTTGTTCCCTATTTCTTTGTGTACATTTGTGTCTTGTCGTCCTTTTTATTATTTTTTATTTATTTATTTATTTTATTTATTTATTTATTTATTTTTGGTCTTGTCGTCATTACAGCCAGTCCCTGACCCTGAAAACGGTGTCAAAAATCCCCAGACGAAAGTCTGTGATAAGCCGGGGTCTGGATGGACGCAAGTTAGTCGACCTCTACATGGAGCTCAGTCTGCCTTCAACGCCGGAAGTGACGTCGGCAGATCTCTTCGCGCAGCTGCAGGTTGGATAATTTGTTGCCACTTCCGTGTTATTATCATCAGCTCTTACATTACTTTTAAAAACACCATTTTGCTTTCATAACGGAGTTGTGATTTTTAAAAAGTAAAACCGCCCTGTCTCTCTGTCTTTTGCTGTTACCCTTTGCTCCCAGGAAGGGCCACGAGCGGTCGTTGCTGCACTGTACAAGTTAGTTAGTTATTTGGGTTTAACGCCGTAAAGTGGACAAATCGGCATTATCATCATAATCATCGTCGTCGTATTTGTCGTTGTTGTCGTCACTGATAATTTAGATACGCCCTCTCCCCCTCCAATAACGAAGCAGTAAATGTCAAGAGGGCCCTTGATTTTAAATAGTCGTACACCTGATGAGTATGCATGCATGACCCACAGAGCCTGTTGACCACGTACTCGACCGATTCTGAGGCACTTCCGCCAGAAAGATTCCGTGAACTGGTGGACCAGCTGCGAGGTGCAAGCGCCGTCATCCTGTCGGAGGTCTTGGAGACGCTGCTGGTGTGCCGAGGTCCCAAAGGGTGTGCTCTACAGGCGGAAGTTGGCAAGATGGACCTGAAACTTGTTCAGGTTTGTTTGTCGTAACAGCTGTGCCTTAATCTGGCAAGGAACAGTAAGTTCATTATTGTGAAAGGGAGGTTTTCAATGTAATACACACACTGCTTGGTTCGCTCGATTCGCTGCCGTCGGCAGCGAATCAAGGGAACCAACCAGGGTGTGTATTACATTGACAATCACGCTTTGTACGAGAAACGGATGTATTAGCATTTGTTTTTAAAGGTGAAAATAGCGTCCATGATGTATGTTTTTGCCAAACGTTTTCTTGAAAAAAATCGTTTCTGTCGAGAGTGACTTTGAATGATCTGTTGTTAACGTAAACATTGATATGTGATATCTCAGTTCTCTTTTCGTTATTGTCGTTCTACAAAGGCTTTCCTTTACGTACACGATACACTCAATGCCTGCCTCACGGCCATTATGTTGAAGAAACAGCGAGAGTCGATGTTCGCTGAAGGCCTGCTGTCGTGCGCCGGTTCCCTCTTCTTTATCGTCGTCCCAAAATGGCTCACCTGTACCTAAAGACACAATCAATGCCTGTGTGGCTGTTGTTGTTTGACAGAAACTTCGCGAGTCGCTGTTCGCAGACGGCCTGCTGTCGTGTGCCAGTGAGCCCTGCATTAGCACGTACATCGCGGGGCTACAGCGCGGGCTGGTCTACAGTCTGCAGGGGGAGATGACCTTATTTAACATGGGGCTCTTCTACCAGCCCACGCCAACCATTCTGGGAAATATGCTGGTGGGTAGATTCAAGCACATATTATGACAGGCTGTTCCACTCATAACTGATTCATTAATCCTAGGAGAAATAGTGAATGCTCAGGACTGAAAATTTATCCTAGGGCTAATTCTGTGTAATGCTGCGAATTGTGTGTGGCCACTTTTTGCACCTGAATGCTGTGTTAACCCGCACAGCCGCGACGCCCTACAGCAGGAGATGGATCGACCATGATAATTCAAGGGTAGCGTCAGATTAGCTTGGCGCCATCCGGCGCCAAGCTAATCTGGCGCTACCCTTGAATTATCATGGTCGATCTATCTCCTGCAACTGGTACATAGTTTGTTAGATGAGCCCACCAATATTTGGAAACGCGGCCGTGGGGTTAAAGGGGTTAAACCCCTTGCGCGCGCAACCACCGGTTCTATCATGAGTTCCGGTGGCCACATGAAGAAGGGGTACGTTTCCATTACTATCATGAATACCGGCGGCCACAGTCAGAAGGGGATTCATGAACAATGGTTGAGTACGTTTCCATTACTATCATGAGTACCGGTGTCCACAGTCAGAAGGGGGTTTATGAACAATGGTTGAGTACCGTTCCATTACTATCATGAGTGCCGGTGGCCACAGTCAGAAGGGGATTCATGAACAATGGTTGAGTACGTTTCCATTACTATCATGAGTACCGGTGGCCACAGACAGAAGGGGATTTATGAACAATGGTTGAGTACGTTTCCATTACTATCATGAGTATCGGTGCCCACATTCAGAAGGGGATTTATGAACAATGGTTGAGTACGTTTCCATTACTATCATGAGTACCGGTGGCCACAGACAGAAGGGGATTTATGAACAATGGTTGAGTACGTTTCCATTACTATCATGAATACCGGTGCCCACATTCAGAAGGGGATTTATGAACAATGGTTGAGTACCGTTCCATTACTATCATGAGTACCGGTGGCCACAGTCAGAAGGGGATTCATGAACAATGGTTGAGTACGTTTCCATGTCGTACTTGTCTTTGTCTGATTAAAGAGGTCAAGTTTACGCCGAACGACCATCAAAGCGATGTCTTAGCGGATAACCGGCTTCTGCCATAAGCATAGACTCCAGCCCCAAGAAGCATAGATCCTCATGAGCCCGGAGGGATGATGAGGATCTATGCTTCTTGGAGATGTTCGGAGTGTTGCCTATACTTATGGTACACACTGTCTAGCCGCCGTGAGTTCGCTCTCGTTCCTTGTTGAGAGTCATTCAGCATAAACGTACCCTCACTATTACCCTGGTGGCATAGTGGTTGTGATGCCGCGCCGACATTCGAGAGGTCCAAGGTTTGAGTCTCCTGGTGGGCAGGAAAGGGATGTGAATTTGTCCATATTTCCATCATTCCAGCCAAATTCAATCGATTTACGGTGCTTGTCACGCCTATTGTGTAAGTCTGCGCGTTAATAATCTCATTTCCACTTCAAAGAGAGGTAGGCCCGGCAGATGAGTCTGACGGAAAGTGGTTAAGAACAGGTTCTGCTGTACTGAAGCCAGTACTTTACCAATGAATATTTGTGTATTTGGCAGAGTCTGTGCAAGAGCCGAGAAAGCAGCAACTGCTGGCTGACCTTGGGCACGTTCATCAGCAAACTGGCTGAGGAGGTTAAGGGCACTGAGGACAAAATGTTCAAGGACGCGGCCATGACCGCCATTCGCGACGTCCTTCAGCAGCTGCGCGTTCCCCTTGGAGACTCGTGTCGCGTAGGCGTACTGCAGGAAAAGCCGGGCGATGAGCATTACGATACGGTGGCCTCGTTGCTCGTCACACTCAAGGTATGATTGCTGACATTGCATTTATTTTCCGTTTAATCCTTCAGCGCTGACACACTGCAGCAAGATATGAATGGACCAGGATAGTTCAAGGGCGGTGCCAGAATAGCTTGGCGCCTATAGGCGCCAAGTTATTCTGTCATTACCCTTAAACTATCATGGTCGATCTATCTCATTAACTGTTTTATAGTTTCAGATAGCAACGTCCTTTTCACAGTTAGAGCTCAGAGCTAAGTCCATTAAAAAATAACTGACTTATGAGTATTGTCTTCAATTAGATATAGGTCCTTTGGAAACATAAGTAAAGTCGATAACAAATTATTTCATTATTGCCAGATTTTTTTTCAGAGAGAAAAAAAAAAAACCCGTACCATCCAAAGATTAAACAGTAAGAGCTTTTGAACTTGTGTGTTTTCGTTGTTTTATACTAAAGGCACTCGGCAACGCTGGATGGGCGATTCAAGACTACCACGATGACGTCATCAAGACCGGAAAGGGCCTGGTTCCCACCATTTTGCAATGTGTTGAAAACCCACGTCTGCCGCTGAAAGTCTCGCAGGCGGCCTTCTTGGTGAGTAGTAGTGAAGGAATTTCCGTGATTCTCTAGCTCATCAACATCTCCCCTGCCACTCCGTGTACCTACACGTTTATTTCTGAAATCTTGGTTCTTTCAACGACCAAAAGCCGACACCGTCCAAGAAACATGCATACAAATTGGTCTCAGCAGGAGACATAGATCCTCATGAGCCCCCGCAGTCGCGGGGGCTCATGGGGATCTATGTCTCTTGCAGTCGGGTCGTGGTCACATTTTCTCGGCAGTGGACGGGTATTGTTAATTTTGAGGAGATATCCTCTGAGGTCTGCGTCATAATTCTGGAGTCATGGTCGATCCAGCTCCTGCTGTAGTGCGTCGGGGCTAAATGGGTTAAGTGGGCAAGAAACAAAGAGAAGCTGACAGACTTACTGACTCAATGACTGACAGACTTACTGACTCAATGACTGACAGACTTACTGACTCAATGACTGACAGACTTACTGACTCAATGACTGACAGGCTTACTGACTCAATGACTGACTGACTGGATCGCTGATGGAAAGACACACATAAAAAACCCCAACAACAACAACAAACAAATAAATATGGCTCATGTCTGTACTTTTCCCACAGGTGCTTAGAAAGCTGCAATTACGCAAAGACGTGCGCACCACACTCCTCGGCGTTCTTTCTGACACCTCGCGGCCTGCGTCACTGCGCACAGAGACCTTTGACTTATTGCTGCGTCACGATCACGTGGACACGATCCGCGTGCTGCTAAAGGCCGCCCGCACGGAGAAGCTGAAAAGTCTCCAGCTGTACATGGTGACCCGAGTTGCTCATTTACTGGAGTCAAATTCGCCTTACACTGCCAGGTAGAGGTTATTGTCATCACTACAACCTAATGTTCAAACAGATGGCTGTGTTAAGGCCCCGCCACACTTGCCGGTTGTGCCCCGATTTTGAAGCCGATTCCGATCCGATTGCGATCGGATGACGTCATATATCCGATCCGATCGCAATCGGCTGGGAATCGGGTGTTTAGAAACTGCTCTATTTTTCCGATCCGAATCGGCCCGGATTGTAAGCTTCAACCAATCAGAGCGCGTCCCGCAAAGCACGTCGTTTCAATTTGCAAATGGCGGAAGATCAGTCAACCACCTTCGTTGCCGATGTTTCGCCCGCCTCAGTCTTCCCGAATATGGTGTAAAACTGCTAATAATGCAAGCACATCATCATCACTGTCCAAACTAGCAGCTATTTCGCTGAACAGGTACGACCTTGATCTTCGATTCAAACCGGTCGGCTAAATAAAGTCGGGGAATGTGAGGCAGTCCGATTCGAAACTGCTCAAGAATCGGCCTCAAAATCGGGCATGTGTGGCGGGGCCTTTACAGCGATGCGCAGTGACTGACACGCCAAAATCTGAAGTAGGTCAGTGTAGGTCATGTTACATATTCAAATGAGGTAGGTGAGGACCTGTGTTTTTAAAAATAACTTTTTTTTTTGTTGCCTTGTTTGAAAATTTGTAGTAGGGCTGAATGTTGGAATTTGCTGGAAATGTTTGGTTAGGATAAGAGGAGACATGTTTGGTGCTTTGATTCATACCATCCTGAGCTTATCCAGTGGACAATTGTGGGCCTATGGTGAGTTGCAGTTGTCATGGTGATTTGAGGGGCACGCTGCGGATTTCAGCTGTGCTTGAGTGTGGCGTTGGTAAGGAATCAGGTTCATAGCCAAGAAATGAGACTGTCAATGTGCTTGTTTTTTGTTGTTGTTGTTTTGTTTTGTTTGTTTGTATTTCGTGCATGGCAAATGTGCAGCTGGTGGGCGGTAGTGTTTTTTAGGGGATTGAAAAATTAGGGGATGACTGGGACTGACTAAGGCTAAGAGACTGGACAGTACGGAAACGGCACTGTGTTCCTTGGCCATAGGGAAGGGAAAGCACTCTCCCAACTCCCAGGACAAAAACAAATCACCACAATTTGGCGTAAGCCGTATTTTTCAAGGGAGTCGACTTAAAATAGTGAAAATGATTTTTTAAGCTTCGAATGAAATAGTCGAATTTTGTCAGTTGCTTGCTATGCCTGTCGGCCAACAGAATATAATTATTGTCGTCTGCGTGTGAGCTTTGGAGATGGAATGCTACACGGCGTAGACACCCTGGATCGTTGTTCTGCGACGTGGAAGAGAAAATTGAACAGGGATTCCCCACGTCTTTAGCGCTATATGTGTGCTGGTATGCGATTTTAGACCTTACGGCTCTGCAGAGCCGTAAGGTCCAAAATTACAGACCAGCACACATCCGTATTTCAGTCTTCGCAAGCTGTGGCGGCAGACGATGAAACAGGAAACCTCGCAGCTGCCACCACCGGAGAGTTGTACAGGGCGGGGGTCGCAGTACGTTGAGGTCTCTCGATACATCCCTCTTCCTCTCAGTGGGATGCCCGTTGGCACAGGGGTGGGGATCAAGGTGGTGTACGACCCAGCCAGCATCCTGCCTTCCACCGTCAGGGTCTCGTTCCAGATCTCCATGGCAACCACAATACTGGAGATCTTTGAGGTCGGGCTGGACATTGAAGGTTGGTCTTTTGGGTGAATTTTCCTTGAACCGGTACTACAGCAAGGGTACTACAGCCTGACGGCGCCAAGCTAATCCGGCACTACCCTTGAATTATCATGGTCGATCCATCTCCTGCAACTGATACATAGTCTTCAGGTGACAAAAAATGTGGGAAATGCAGCCTTGGGGTTATATGAGTTAGGTAAACTTTTAATCCTGTTCATCGTTAAACCCAAATAATTAACTAACTAACTGTTTATCGTTAAACCCAAATAACTAACTAACTAACTGTTCATCGTTAAACCCAACTAACTAACTAACTAACTGTTCATCGCGATGCATATTTCTTTCTTGTTGGTTAATTTATTAAATTGTTTTAACTGACCTCGTTTCTTTTTCTGAAACGTGTTTATATTTTTGTTGGTTATTTAAAAAAAAAACTGCATTTCTATTCTTTATAGTCACTCTTTCCCACCATTGTATTTAAAGCGTTTCCGTGTATCTCAGTGTCTCAAAAGGTTGGCAATTAACATTTACACGTAATTTTTGACGCCAACACACATAATAATGAAAAAAGAAGCGAAGAAGCAGTTTGGTAATAGTGCTGATCGTTATTTGTGCGGCTTCAGTAAATCAGCAAACATTTGTGAACGTTGTGGCCATCGTTTTATTGCACATGTGGTTTACCGTGTCTTAAGGTCTGGAGAATATTGCCCGCAAACTGTTCGGCAAAGACCTCGACATCCACAAGGACGGCCCAGGAGCTATCATCGCTAAGATCACGCAGGCGGCCCTGCCCAACACTGGGAAACCACCGTCCTTTTTCCTGGCAGACGGCAAGATAGTCGAGTCTCTGAAGAAGCTATTCCTCAAGGTCAACATGCCCACCGGGGACCTCCCACAGGCTCAGTTTCAGCTCAGGGTTTTTGGTACGCTGTCACTTTGTTCAGTATTCTAGGAGATAGTGGAGTCTTTTTTTTTTTCATGTTGCAGGCTATCGTGTCGATGGGAGTTTTAAAATTATTTATTTATTTATTTATTATATATTTATTTTTGGAAAATTAATTTTATTATGGGGAATTTATTATTACTTATTTATGTGTTTATTTATTTATTTATTTATTAGTACAATTATTTGCTTATTTATTAGTATGTTTTTGTTGAGGTAAATGCATTTTGGGAGTGAATACTAATACTGAATATGGTAGTTCAGAGAGTGTGAAACTTTGGTTCAGTCCAGTTAAGTTCGTTTCAGATGGGATCTCTGCGCTCCAGGCGTTTTCCCAATAACCCTTTCTATAGCGTTCCCACATTGGTCTATGTATCTACTCCGTAAAGTTTTCTCTTCTTTGAAACATGTATTGATATATTGTATAACAAGCAAATTAATATTCATGAATTTGCATGATATACTTTCCTTCCCCAAATCCCTTGCGCGCCAAGAAGTCTCGATCTTGATGATACTTGCATTTTCAAAACGGAAACGCGAAATGTGCTCATACTGCAACATTAACAGGATCCTTATGTGTAGTAGTAATAAAATACGTCTTAGTGTGTATGAACGTTCGAAATGTATATCCTATACACACACGAACGGAGAAAGACGCCAGGAAAAGTGCGAGTCGCTGGACTGACAAGTGAAATTGACGAGATATCGACAACCTGAGAAATGAACGCAATAAACAAACCTGCTGGCATTTTCCGCAATTATGTGTGATCTAATTACGAGTAGAATATACTCAGTAGCACGCACGGTTATACATTGCACTGATGTCTTCATAGTCAGACGAAATCTACGCGCTCGGTCGACAGCGATATGCAGTCGTCTGCCATTCATGTGTTTTGTCTGAACACCGCAATCAGCCGCAAAATGAATGACGCGAGGCACAGTTTTGTTTTGGACTGGGTACATAAATTATATTGATCAACAGTTTTATTCAATATAGTGCCCATAATTATTTACTTGATTCGTATCAAAATGTCCTCGTCTTACGACTCAGACGTTTTGGTTCGGGTCTCGTAATCACATCTGACTGTTATCGGCACTATATCAAGCAAAATTTTCGCAATATAATATAATCACATCCCACAGTGACAATTAAGAGCACATTTAACCTCCTCATTGCTGAGATAAAGTATCACGATCCAACTGCAAGAGGCATAGATCCTCGTGAGCCCCCGCGACTGCGGGGGCTCATGAGGATCTATGCCTCTTGCGGAGACCAATTTGCATCCATGCGTCTTGGACGGTTGTCGATTTTGGTCGTTGAATGAGCACAGATTTCAGATTCCAGTGGCGGGGAAGGGGTTACGCACGTTTAAGACAGCACAGGGCAAGATGGGTCGGCCATGATACTTCCTTGGTTGTACCATCACAGGTAACGACGTGGGCTTCGTGCATCTGGAGGACCTGATCGTGATGGTGAAGCAGGGGTCGCGAGGCGACAAGAGTCCCAATCAGATGTTTACCCTCATGCAGCAACTCGCTGAGGGCCTCACTGTCTTCGTCGGCAAGGCACTCAAGGTCAGGGTCATCCTGTTAAAAAAAAAAGGGGGGGGGGGGGCTGTCAATCTTTCGTCGTGTCGAGAGTCATGGTCCTTTAAAAAAACAACAACAACAACAGGGTGTGTATCACAAAAACCACTTGTCGACAACACTATGATCTCTAGCACTACGTTTCAATTTTTGAGTGGTTTAAACAGTTTATTACATCAATCAATCAATCATCAATCAATCAATCAATCAATCAATCAATCAATCAATCAATCAATCAATCAATCAGCTTTATTCTTCCGAATACATGTTGCCACGTACAGGAAAATTTGCTCCGCCACCTCAGGTGCAACTCGCAATCACCCAAACTCACACAACAGTTACAAACAACAAATGGACAATGGCTCGGGACGGGTGAAGCCCGTCGCCAAGGCGTCTCATGGCCGGCGCCAACGGCCCCAACCCGACCTGAACCTCCCGAACACAAAGCAAACTAAGGACAGCCCTATCATAGTATCTCTTAAACATATAATATAATGTTTTTAAACTTCCTGCTTGGCTGAGACTAGTTACACTTAATACGCATAAACAAAACAAATAGACGAATTATACTTCCACAGTTGCTACCTGGGGGCCCGTCGCTATAAGAACAGCGCCGGCTATTACTTTACTAGACAGTCGCTCCGGTATAAACAGTCACCACTACCTTAATTATAACTTAACTGGTACCAGTATTATAACTTCACACCTACTCATTTTTGAAGCAATAATAGTAAAACTACAACATTAACGTGAAAGCAGTTCAAACTGAATTGTTTCTAAAGCGGCACAGTACACACATACACAGTGTTAAGTGTTGTAAAAAACACAGTCACTGTGTCGGGGAGGTGTCCGTCATCACGTCCCTCGGCTGGAATGTGGGGGTCCGAAGCCTGCCGGCCCTCGCTCGCTACACGCACTCACGCTACTCCTCAGGCAGTGATGTTGAGCGTGGCGTGGGAAGAGCCACTCCTGAGATGCTTGAAAGGGGAGAAAAGCACGTTGGTTCTTTGCCACAGCATAATGCGCGCTGTTCTTCTGAGATCCGATTCAGTCCCATGGTACTGACTAACAAACTATTAGCTGGCGTGTAAAAACTACCAGCATTGCACGGACGGCGGAGGAAACTACTGAGAATCCAATTAACAGCCACAGCACCACTGACACTGGATTGCCAAAAGTTATCAAACAGAAACTCCATCCATGATGCAGGATTGAAAGGTCCGATATCATAACTAAACGAAGGCACAATGACTGCTCGAATACTGCGGGTGGCGACCATTTCTGCCGGAGCGGGCGGCCGGGAGGTGTTGCATGGCCGCCATCTTGTCTCATCGCCAGAACATTAGAAATTAAAGAAGATGTTTATCCAGATCCAGGTCAAAACAAGCCAGAGACTTATACGTTTCAATCATTATAATAGGACGGAGATCGGGACCCCCGGGACCCCCCCTCCCCTCCCCTACCCCGAAGTTCGACCCTGCTTATTATTATTATTATTATTATTATTATTATTATTATTATTATTATTATTATTATTAAACAAGCAAAAGAAATTTGCGCTGCAGATTGATACATTACCCATTCATTTTGCATTTCAAGTGTGTGGCCTTCCTCAAACACTCATCTGGCCTTTTTCTTGTCCATACAGATGGTGGAAGTGGAGAAGATCATCCCGACAGTGGGTGGCCTCCCTTGGCACGCCAAGGTTCACGGCACCATGGCGGCTTCCGCTGTTCTCAACGCCGGAGGTGACGTCATGACATTTCTGAAACGCAGAGGTCCTTTGGAGATCAAGGGTGGGCTGACTTCAAGGTGCGTTTAACTCTATCAGTCCCGACACACCACACCAAGACATGGATCGAGTATGATAGTTCTAGGGTGGTGCCAGAATATCTTGGGCCCATAGGCGCCAAGCTATTCTGGCACCACCCTAGAACTATCATGCTCGATCTATCTTTAGAATTGTTTCTCTCTTACTCATTCAGCCCCGACACACCACAGCAAGACATGGATCGGGCATGATAGTTCTAGGCTGGTGCCAGAATAATAATAATAATAATTACGGTATTTGTAATGCGCTTATCTTATAATAATTATAACTCTAAGCGCGCACTCACAACTCGCGCACGCATGCGCACGCTTTAGACAATGACTCACGTACCACAAATAGTGAAATACATTACGACGGTCAGCTTGCGGTGGGGAGTGTGGTGATATAGTGTTAAAGCTGTTGAAAGAGGTAAGTTTTGAGAGCGGACTGGAAGGAGGAGAGAGTGTTTCTGACGGAGAGAGAGTGGGAGAGTGTTCCAGGTGGATGGACCGTAGACGGAGAAGGAGCGGGGGCCGAAAGTATTGAGTTTGGTGCGAGGGATGTGGAGGCGGAGAGGGTCGGAGGCAGAGCGGAGGGAGCGGGAAGGAGTGTAAGGGTGAAGTAAGTTGGAGAGATAGGCAGGAGCGCAGTTGTTCAGGGATTTGTAGCAGAGAGACAGAATTTTGTATTGGATGCGTTGGGGGATGGGGAGCCAGTGAAGGAGTTCGAGCAGGGGTGTGATTTGGTCGGATTTTTTCTTTCTGAGGACGAGGCGGGCAGCATTGTTCTGGACGCGTTGGAGAGTGAAAGTGGTGGAGTGAGGGAGGCCGGAAAGGAGAGAGTTGCAGTAGTCGATGCGAGATAAGATGAGAGAGACAGCAAGTTTGGTAGCAGCTTCGGTTGTGAGGTATTTTCTGATCTGACTGATGCGACGGAGGTGGAAATAGCATGCCTGGGCCGTGGCGGAGACGAAGCTGGTCATGGACAGAGAGGAATCGAGGATAACGCCGAGGTTCTTGGCCGAGTCAGAGAGGGAGATGGGGGTGCTATCGAGTTGAAGGTGGAGAGAGGGAGGGAGCTGGGAGAGTTTCTGGCGAGTGCCTACCAGCATGGCTTCCGTTTTGTCGTCGTTCAGTTTAAGCTTGTTTGCTGTCATCCAGTTTTTCACGTCTTCGTAGCAGTCAGCCGTGCGGGTCAGTAGTGACTGAGTGTTGTCGAGTTTGTCTTTGTCTAGCAGTTGTGAGTCGTCAGCGTAGAGGTGGTGGTGTATGCGGTGAGACTGGATGATGTTGGAGAGGGGAGAGGTGTATGTGAAAAGGACCGGGCCCAGGACGGACCCCTGTGGAACTCCGCAGGACAGCGTGACTGGGTTGGAAGAGACGCCGTTCATGGTGACGGACTGTTGTCTGTCGGAGAGGTAGGAGAGAAACCAGGAGAGAGCAGAGTCAGTGATGCCGAAGGAGTGGTGGAGTCGGTGGAGGAGGATAGAGTGGTCAATAGTGTCAAAGGCGGCAGAGAGATCGAGTAGTGTAAGAAGGGAGATGCTGCCAGAGTCGGTGGAGAGAAGCAGATCGTTTAAGATATGTAGAAGGGCTGTTTCAGTGCTGTGATGTTTGCGATAGGCAGACTGGAATGGACTGAGGAGGTTGTTGTCGGTGAGGTGGAGGTTGAGCTGGTTGAGAACAACCTTCTCAAGAAGCTTGGACAGGAAAGAGAGATTGGAGACTTGGCGATAGTTCTTGAGTTCGTTTGGGTCGAGGTTGTGATTTTTGAGGAGAGGACGGACGATGGCGGACTTGAAGATATCGGGGAAGGAGCCGTTTTCTAGAGATGCGTTGATGATGTCAGTAATGAAGGGCAGAAGTTTTGGAAGGCCGTCACGGTAGAGAGAAGCTGGGAGGGGGTCTAGTTCGCAGGTTTTGAAGGGCATGGACTTTATGGTCTTTGAGGACTTCATCCTGAGAGACGGGGCGGAATGGCGAGAGGGGAGTGCCGAAAAAGGTGGGGTCGGGAGGGCAAGGCGGAGGAGGCAGCGTGTCGAGTGTGTTGCGCAGTGTTTGGATTTTGTCCGAAAAATAGGTAGAAAAAGCGGACGGGAGTTCTTCTTTGCTGTGTGTGTTGGGGAGAGGAGAGTCTTTAGAAGTGCCTAGGAGTGTGTTCATGGTGGCGTAAAGGGTTTTGGAAGAAGTGGATTCCAGGATTTGGTTTTGAAGGTGTTTGCGTTTAGAGTCGGAGATCATTTTGCAGACTTTGGATCTAGTTGTTTGGAAGATCTGTCTGTGAACGGTGAGGTCAGATGAGCGCCAGCGGCGTTCCGCTTGTCGGCGCTCACGCTTGGCCTCAGCTATGTCGTCAGTGAGCCAGTGGGAGGGGAGTCGGTTGGGTATGGAGCAGGTGGTGACAGGGGCATGGGTGTCTAGAAGTTTTCGAAGGGAGGAATCGAAATGGGATGCAAGATCGGGAGAGGGGGCGGGGTCCGAGAGAAGGTCGACAGCTTCGTCGAAGAAGCTCTCGCGGTTGACAGATTTTAGTTTGCGACGAGCGACAATGAGCTTGGTTTTTTTTTTCGGGGGAGGTAGATTGAGGGAGATGAGAATAGCGAGGTGGTCAGAGGGAAGCACAGAGGAGGTGTCAGAGTCGAGAAAGAGTTGATCGGAGGTGCGGGTGATGATCCAGTCGAAGGTGGGTGGGTTTAGTGATGTGTTGTGTAAGATTGTGGTTTGAAAGTGACGTGCAAAGGCGTTTTGTGTCAGGGTGGTCGGGTTTGTCAAAGTGGAAGTTAAAGTCGCCTAGAAGGATGTGTTTTCCGGGTCGTGTGCTGTAGTGGTCGAGGAGGAGGTCAAACTCGGTGAGGAACATGGAGTTTGTGAGTTTGTTTTGAGAGCTTGGAGGGGGGCGATAGATACACGAGAAGATGAGGGACTGGCCAGGGAGTGTTGCTACGGTCTCGACAGATTCAAAGGAGGGATGGGCAAAAGGGAGAGACTGAGAGAAGGAGAGGTGAGCCGCAAGACAATCCCTGTAGATGATGGCAATGCCACCCCCTCCGGAAGCACGCGGGAAGGAGGCCAGGCGGTAGCCACTCGGAGTGATGCTGGCGATGATGGGTTCATCGCCAGCTGAGCGGAGCCACGTTTCGGTGATCACGACAACATCTAGGTCATTGTCTAGAATGAAATCTGAAATCACGTCAGCTTTGCCATTTTTGCAGACAGACTGTGCATTGAACAGACACAGTTTTAGGTTGGAAGAGACAGCAGAGGGAGAGGGAGAAGAAACGGACGAAGAAGAGGACAAAGGAGGAGGAGGGTGGGGAGGGGGGGAGAGAGGATGGAGGGGGGAAAGAGGAGTGAGGGGTGGAGGGGGGAGGAGGAACAGGCGGGGAAGGAGAACCGGGTAAGAAAGAGGATGCGAGAGGAGCGTGGGGGGGGGGGGGGGGAGAGGGGAGTAGGAAAAGATGAGGAAGAGGGAGGGGGAGGGTGAAGGGGAGGAAAGAGGGGGAGGAGGGGGCGAGGAGGAAAAAGCAGGCGAAGGAGGAGGGGGTGAGGGGAGGAAGGGGGATGAGGGTGGGGGAGGGGGCAGCCGAGGAGAGCAGGGGGCAGTGGATGAGGTAGAGAAGAGAAGAAATGGGAGAAGAAGGAAGGAAGGAAGGGGGAGAAGGCGGGGAGGCAGGGGGAGGCGGAAGGGGTGGAAGGGGTGGAAAGGCATTGGAGAGATGAAGAAGTGTGTGGTAGTGGGTGTGGTGGTGCGTCCTGCCTTCTGCTAATTCCGCCCCTTCGGCCTCTCTTACGCAATCGGATGCTGCGTAAGGCATCTGCAACACTGTCGGCGGCACCGGATGCGTAGTAGGTGGCGTGATGAGCATGATTGTTTGTGAGGACAAGAAAGAGAAAGACGGGAAGAGGGTGCAGCAGGGTGTGTGTGTATGAGTAAGTGTGTGTGTGTGTGTGTGTGTGTGTGTGTGTGTGTGTGTGTGTGTGTGTGTGTGTGTGTGTGCCGCTGTGTGTTTGAGCGGTGCGGTAGGGAAGAGACCTGATGATACGCAAGGGAGAAAATGTACAGTAGGGGTGTGTCTGTGTGTGTGTGTGTGTGTGTATGTGTGAGTGTGTGTGTGTGTGTGTGTGTGTGTGTGTGTGTGTGTGTGTGTGTGTGTGTGTGCCGGTGTATGTGTGTGAGTGTGGTAAGGGAGCAACGCTGATAATACGCAAAACCTACACTGAAAGGGCAAAATGGATATGGGGGAAAAATAACAAGCAGCAGACAATCCTGGTCGGTCAGCGGCGAGCTCGGACAAAGGCGCCGAAAACAAAAGTGGGGAGGGCGAGATGTCGACCGGGGATAACACGTAAAAACCTATAGGACGGTAGGAACACGGACAACAACCAAGCAACAGATGTGACCGCGTAAGGCGGACAGACTCACGCAGTAAACACTTCACACACTAGCGCGCAGCACTGACATGGAACAGGGCAGCGGAAAGGCCCGCGGATCAACGCGGACCCGCGCTGCGGAGGAGGCAAAAATGGCGGCGTAAACAAGTTCAAACGACAGACTATTCAATACGATACCAGTACCACTCAAACAGCATCCAGATCCGACGAAAAACAAGCATACAATCCTCATCAGCACACTCTTATACGATACTTTCAGCACACATAAACACAGTACATCCAAAGAAAAGGCACTAAAACACTGAGAGCACAAAAACGTGGTGGTCGCACAAACAAGATGGCGCCCTATGGTTTCCAATAGGCGCCAAGCTATTCTGGCACCACCCTGGAACAATCATGCTGGATCTATCTTTAGAATTGTAATACAGTCCTTCAGAGAGCACCTTCAAATTCGGTCCTAGAGTAGAATGTGAAAACAATTTGTCTGGCGGCTTTGCTGTACTCATCTGTGACTTGAGCGTTCGACAGGCATATTTGTTGTCTGAAAATGATATTTCAAATTTGATTTTCTTTTTAAACATCTGCTGTCTTTCTTTTTAAACATCTGCTGTCTTTCTTTTTAAACATCTGCTGTCTGTCGTTATTATCGTAATTGTTTAATCTATTTAACCCCAACTCACCACAGCAACAGAGGGATCGACCATGATAATTCAAGGGTAGTGCCAAATTAGCTTGGCGCCACTAGGCGCCAAGCTAATCTGGCACTATCCTTGAATCATCGTCGTCGGTCCACTTCCTGCAACTGGTAAATAGTTGCTAGGTAACACCTACAATTTTGGGGGAAAGCGGCTTTGGGGTTGTGTGTGTTTATTCTACATGAAAGAAATATGAAATATCCAGGCAGGTCGACTTTGACAAATCAGTGTTTTCTCTTTGCTAGACTAATTAGATCTACAACCGCTGGCCTGTGACGTAGTCCCTTCTTGGCGCCAAGCTATCCTAGCTCTATTCATCAACTGTCATGGTCGATCTGTCTCCCGAACTGTAATCTGGTCTTCAGATGACAAGTCCCAGAACTTAACCCTCTTGCTGTTGGTAGCGCTTTTTTGTCGAGGTGATTCCTGCAGGAATCACCTCGACAAAATGCGCTACCAACAGCCAAAGGGTTAATGTGTCAACTTTAAAAATCCCAACACTAAATGATTTCTATTCGGTACAATGGAAATAATTTAGTTCTGTGAGTTTTCGTTAAATTATTTTGTCGTTTGGTTTCGCTACCAACAGTTTGGCAGTGAAAGTATGGTGTGAGAAGTCGATACGGATCGCTGATGCCGCGTCGGCAGGTTTGCGCCTCAACGTGTCCATTCTGGTCAACGGGGTTCTTGGAGGACGCATGAAATACGTGGTAGTGCCGGCGATCAATACCACACAGAAAGCGCAGATTCTGGAGTTGGGTCTCACTGCGCTGAAACAACCCCTCAACGTCGTTAGAGTAAGGTACTGTGTATGATATTATAGCGGCGCACTGTGACCCCCCCCCCCCCCAACAAACACACACACACGCACGCTCACTCTATAGAACTCACTCTTGATCGCACTCTAGATTCCACACACCCACTCACTCTCTCTATCTAGATCTTACACTTTCTCTCTAGATCTTACACACACACACAAACACACACACACACACACACACACACACACACACACACACACACACACACACACACACACACACACACACACACACACTGTAGATTTTACACTTTCTCTCTAGATCTCACACGCACACACATTCTGTAAATCTTACACTTTCTCTCTACGTCTTACACGCACGCACTCAGTAGATTTTACACTTTCTCTCTAGATCTCTCTCACACACACGCACACTCTGTAGATCCTACACTTTCTCTATAGGTCTCTCACACACTCTGTAGATCTTACCCTTTCTTTCTAGATCTCACACACACACACACGCACACACTCTGTAGATCCTACACTTTCTCTCTAGATCTCACACACACGCACACTCTGTAGATCTTTCACTTTCTCTAATGGGTCTCTCACACACACTCTGTAGATCTTACACTTTCTCTCTAGATCTCACACACACACTCTGTAGATCTTACACTTTCTCTATAGATCTCTCTCACACATACAAACTCTGTATATCTTACACTTTCTTTCTAGATCTCACACACACACTCTGTACATCTTACACTTTCTCTCTAGATCTCACACACAAGCACACTTTGTAGATCTTACACTTTATCTATAGGTCTCACATACTGTATACTTCACACATTCTCTCTCTCTAGATCTCAAACACTCTCTCTAGAACTCATTCACTCTAGATCTCAAAATAGATTTCACACACCCTCTCTCTCTCTCTCTCTCTCTCACATGATAGATTTATTTAAAACCGCCCTTGCTTTCTCGGGCGCCTCGTTTTGGAATAAACTGCCAGCGCACATAACACACACTGGTTCACTCCCCTCTTTCAAGGAAAGCCTCTTCAAGTACCTGCTATCTAACAGCTCATTCACTGGTTCGGGTATCTCCATCGCCTAAAGCCTTGATATTAACCTCCGCGCGCACGTGCGTGTATATGGGTGTGTGCGCGCGCGCGCGTGCGTGTGTGTGTGTGTGTGTATGTGTGTGAGAGCATGCGGCGCGAGCGTGCGCGCGTGTTTGATTTCAGTGAAAGAAGGAATTTTAAAGACTATCTCTTTTTTTTTTTTTTTCCCCGTTCACATTGTTAGTAATCATAATTGGTGCCCTCCATTTTGCCTTATCCATCTCTTTTTGCACGACTTATTATATTATGTGCACTTTCATGTTATCTTAGTAGCTTTGTACATTTAGCAGATTTGTACCTTTGTAGTTTAGCAACGGCAAGCGTGAAAAATGGCACATGTGCTAACTGCTTCTTCCGTTCAGAAATAAAGTTTCATTTCATAAAGTTTCATTTCATTTCATTTCATTTCATTTCATTTCTCTCTCTCTATCTATCTAATCTATCTATCTATCTCTATCTATCTATCTATCTATCTATCTATCTATCTATCTATCTATCTATCTATCTATCTATCTATCTATCTATCTATCTATCTATCTATCTATCTATCTATCTATCTATCTATCTATCTAGTACTCGCTCCATAAAGTTTTCCCTTCTTTGGCACATGTATTGATATATTGTATAAAGAAATCGCACTTACTAGAAATCTCACATTACATTTCTCTCTAGATCTCACACACACACTTTCGCTAGACCTCACAAACTCAAGATCTCACATTAGACCTCACACACATTCTCTCTTTCTCGATCACACACACACAGGAGATCTCGAACTTTCTCTCCAGATCTCACACATACACTCTCTAGACCTCTCACACTCCAGATCTCACACACACACACACACACACACACACACACACACACACACACACACACACACACACACACACACACACACACACACACACACACACACACACACACACACACACTCTCTCTCTCTCTCCCCCTCTCTCTCTCTCTCTAGATCACACTTTCTCTCTCTTGCTCCGTATAAAATGCCCCTCACCCCTCCCCAGTCTCCCCCGAGACCCCAGAAAGTGTGACGATTGTGTGCAATGTGAACTATTACATAACGGTTAATTTCATTTTTTTGAAACAGTCTGCTTGATTTGATATCAGACAGATTGTTACCAGACTATTTATCGAAGACTCCCTTAACCTTTTTAAAACCTTTCTGTGGAAAGGTTTGTTTCGTATTAACTGTCCTGTGCATGCAAACACCCGTACTGTCAACACTTTTTTTTTTTTTTTTTTTTTTTAATGGCTACATGCATAAGTTGGTTAAACATTTGTCCACTCTGTTCTCAACATGTTTTCAACAGATCAGACGTCTTCCTTCTTCACAACGACGTTGTTCAGCCCGTGGCCACTCCCGCCACGCAGGTGACTGTGAAAAGGTGCTCTCCGGACCTGTTCCAAAAGTGGTTGGGGCAAAACGTGTGTCTGGACGGGTTTTATCAGCCCGTGACCCTCTCTGCTGACACACCCATCCCCCCTCTCTCTGGACCGGTTCATCTTGACATCATCGCAAGACCCGTAGATCAGTAAGCACTTCTTTCGTATGTGTTTTGCCATGATACTGTAAGGGTAGTTCGAGATTAGCTTGGCGCCTTCCGGGCGCAAAGCTAATCTGGCACTACCCTTGCACTAATCTGGCACTATCCTTATCTCATTCGAGACGTGTCGCCTCCGGATACGCGGCGTAAGCCGCGTATCCGGAGGCGGCACGTCTAGAATGAGTTAATCTCTCATAGGTAATTCAGGTCACGCAACGTTTCTCATATCACAAATTTCCTAATAAGAATTTATTTCTATATCAGAATCAAACCAGAAGGAGTTGGTTGTGCCCTTTGAAAGAGAGAACAGAGCAAGCATCATATGTGGATTGTCTCGCTTGATTGCCTCGATCACTGTGGCATGCGCCGTCTCGCCTTCTCTAACCATAGTACAGTTAACTCCACGCGATTATCTCGTACTGCAGATGTAAAGGAGGCCACTTCTTGCCAGCGAGAGGCGTCAATTCTCACGATCCTCTGCGGCTCCCGGGCTGGCTAAATCCGCAGAATGAGTGAAATTAGTGCTCTTTTTTTCTGGCTTGATTCTGCTTCAGATATGTTACCTTTTTATTTTGCTTTTTACTTTAACGTGTTCCCCCCCCCCCCCCCCCCCCCCCCACCCCCCCCCACCTGTCTAATATCGCCCTAGTGTCAGTGAAAAGAAATAAAATTATGAACTTCTATGATCTGCCTACTAATCGTGCATGACATTTTTGGGGGGCCCTGGCGTGTGTTTGTTGACTGGATGCCTGACTATTTTCAGGTCCCTGCAGGAATACACTGCTGTCTTCACGCTTACTCGCCAAGAGGAGGAGGGCGGGGCGCTCGTTGTCTTCAAGGTGGACTGCGCAGCACAAGGTAAATCCGGGCCGTTCATGACGTTTTTTTCCCAGCAAGTAGAGCGCCCTCAACCTGACTGCTCAGTGAACAAAAGACTATCGGGCTGACGTCACGTTGGCCCAATGCGGACGACGTCCCTCCGACGACCTTTGCCTAACCCATTATATCCTGAAGCAGATTTTAAAAATATTTTAAATTGTGCTTTTTGTCCTATAAATGCTTCATTACAGATTAATCAATGAATTTGGTTCAAGGGTAGTGCCAGAATAGCTTGGCGCCTGAGGCGCCAAGCTATTCTGGTGCTACCCTTGAAGTAACACAGTGACATTTATTTCAAGCAATGGTGTGTCAGGATGAAAAGGGTTAATAGGATGTCGGCCCCATGACATTTTGTTAGCCGAGGTCCTACTGTGTTACGGACGCGAAGCCATCTGGTTTATGGTCATGGATTAGGGTGTTTATTCAAATAATGTTCACTGTATTTTTCTCAAAGACTACCAAGGGAGGTAGAAGCAATGTCAAGGGAAAGAACTGCGCATTCTTGACCAATGGTGCTAGATCTAGTTGTTCAAAGCACAAAAAGGATAGGAAAATTGTACTGTGCATGCGAAGCTATTTAGTTTATAATCATGGGGTAGGGTGATTATTCAAATGGCAAGGGAGAAAACTGTGCATTCTTATTGAATAATGATAGATCTAGGTGGTCAAAGCACATGAGAAATAAACGTTCTCTCCCCTGACAGTGCTTTTACCTACCTTGGCAGTTTTCCTAAATTGTCAGCACTAGCACTGGCAGTCACACCTTTTCTTTTCATTGTTTTCCTCAAAATGTGTCTCATTCTTTCATACCTTATTCAGTCTGTGTTGCTGTCGAGGTGTTTAACCCTTTCACTGCCAGTGATCACACGCTGCGCGTCTGAAATGACCGCACAATGACCGACATTGCCAGTGCTCATACGTTGCGCGTCTGAAATGACCGACATGGCCAGTGATCACACATTGCGCGTCTGCAATGACCGCACAATGACCGACATTGCCAGTGATCACACATTGCGCGTCTGAAACGACCGCACAATGACTGGCATTGCCATTGATCACAAATTGCGCGTCTAAAATGACCGCTCAATGACCGACATTGCCAGTGATCACACATTGCGCGTCTGAAATGACTGCACAATGACGACATTGCCAGTGATCACACGTTGCGCGTCTGAAATGACCGCACAATGACCGACATTGCCAGTGATCACACGTTGCGCGTCTGAAATGACCGCACAATGACCGACATTGCCAGTGATCACACATTGCGCGTCCGAACAATGACCGACATTAGCGTGAAGGCCGCAGATGAAAATGGGATATAAAAAATTAGGCACAAAGAACACAGGACCAACAAGAGCCATAAATCCTAATGAGCCCCCGCGACTGCGGGGGCTCATGAGGGTTTATGTCTCTTGAAGTTTGGTATCGTTCGCCTTGCCCCGACAGTTAAGTGGTCACGCAAGGAACAAGCCAACATTTTTCAAGATTTAGTTTCAGTGTTCGTTCTGTTTTGTACTTCACGTCAGGCGACAAAATGAAGCGTCATCTCAACGTGAGCCTTGCCATCAACACAGCCGCCAGAGAGGTACAGCTCAAGGCTAGCGTGCCAGAAATAGGCCTGGTCTATGACTTCACCATGCGCACTACATACCGCTCCAGCGCAGCCCACAGTGACCACACAATTTCTTCACTGCTGTCGGTCGGCCCCAAAGTCCTACACACTTTTATTACACAGGTGATATATTTTTTCTTAATGTGCTGGTCTGTAATTTAATTTGAACATTACGTGACCTTGTTCATCACATAGGCGGTTAACCCGTTTAACCCCACATTTCCACATTTCCTAAATTTGGGAGATGTCACCTGACAAATATGTACCACTTGCAGGAGATAGATCGACCATGATAATTTAAGAGTAGTGCCAGATTAGCTTGGCGCCTGATGGCGCCAAGCTAATCTGGCACGACCCTTGAAGTATCATGGTCGATCCATCTCCTGCTGTAGAGCGTCGGGGCTAAATAGGGTTTTGGACCTTACGGACTGAAGCAAAGAGCCGTTTCATGGGTCAAACTGTATATTAACCCTTTGGCTGTCGGTAGCGGTTTTCGTCGCGATAATTCCTGCATGATGTCAGATTGTTGCTATTCCTGCAGGATGTCAGGGTGTTGTTATTCCTGTTGTTATTCCTGCAGGATGTCAGGGTGTTGTTATTCCTGCATGATGTCAGATTGTTGTTATTCCTGCAGGATGTCAGGGTGTTGTTATTCCTGTTGTTATTCCTGCAGGATGTCAGGGTGTTGTTATTCCTGCATGATGTCAGATTGTTGTTATTCCTGCAGGATGTCAGGGTGTTGTTATTCCTGTTGTTATTCCTGCAGGATGTCAGGGTGTTGTTATTCCTGCATGATGTCAGATTGTTGTTATTCCTGCAGGATGTCAGGGTGTTGTTATTCCTGTTGTTATTCCTGCAGGATGTCAGGGTGTTGTTATTCCTGCATGATGTCAGATTGTTGTTATTCCTGCAGGATGTCAGGGTGTTGTTATTCCTGTTGTTATTCCTGCAGGATGTCAGGTGTTGTTATTCTTGCATGATGTCAGATTGTTGTTATTCCTGCAGGATGTCAGGGTGTTGTTATTCCTGCAGGATGTCAGGGTGTTGTTATTCCTGCAGGATGTCAGGGTGTTGTTATTCCTGCATGATGTCAGGGTGTTGTTATTCCTGCAGGATGTCAGGGTGTTGTTATTCCTGTAGATGTTAGGGTGTTGTTATTCCTGCAGGATGTCAGGGTGTTGTTATTCCTGCAGGATGTCAGGGTGTTGTTATTCCTGCATGATGTCAGGGTGTTGTTATTCCTGCAGGATGTCAGGGTGTTGTTATTCCTGTAGATGTTAGGGTGTTGTTATTCCTGCAGGATGTCAGGGTGTTGTTATTCCTGCAGGATGTCAGGGTGTTGTTATTCCTGTAGGATGTCAGGGTGTTGTTATTCCTGCAGGATGTCAGGGTGTTGTTATTCCTGCAGGATGTCAGGGTGTTGTTATTCCTGCAGGATGTCAGGGTGTTGTTATTCCTGCATGATGTCAGGGTGTTGTTATTCCTGTAGATGTTAGGGTGTTGTTATTCCTGCAGGATGTCAGGGTGTTGTTATTCCTGCAGGATGTCAGGGTGTTGTTATTCCTGCATGTCAGGGTGTTGTTATTCCTGTAGATGTTAGGGTGTTGTTATTCCTGCAGGATGTCAGGGTGTTGTTATTCCTGCAGGTATCATCGCGACAAAACCCGCTACCGACAGCCAAAGGGTTAAAGATCATATGTATCCGTTGCAGAGAACTTTAAAGTGTTTTGGCCAATACTGCAAATTGTATCTTATAATCGTGCAATGTTTCTTTACGTTAAAAAAAGTTGATTATTACCTTTATTTGCACTATAAGGTCTTCTTCTGTAGAGTGTCCGTTGTAGTGTTTCGGGGCCGACTCACACTGTCTTGACCCATTTAGCCTCAAGACCACATTTCCAAAATGTTGGATATGTACTAAACGAGTATGCATCAGTTACAGGCGATGGATTGACCATGATAATTCAAGGGTAGTGCCAGATTAGCTTGGCGCTTGATGGTGCCAAGATAATCTGGTACTACCCTTGAATTAACATGGTCAAGTCCATCTCCTGCTGTAATGCGTCCGGTTAAATGACGTATGAATATTTCCGTCCTAATAGTTCCGAGACTCTAGCGAAAAGAAGGGAAAATCGCATCCCCGCCCTGGCGAGGTCATGCATTACACAGAGTCGGAGTCCGAGAGAGTGTTCAAGCTGAACGTATCAGTACCGGGACTCTCTGCAGAATTCCTCACCAGCTCCTCCTCCGGCAAACAACCTGGGCGTTTCACGCAGGACGTAGTCTTCAGATATTACTGGTAAGTAATCGCTGCGGGGGGTTATGATAAGAATCGCTGCGGGGGTGTGATGAGGAATCGCTGCGGGGGATAGGTCGACCACGATAACTCAAGGGTAGTGCAAAACCAGGCTTTGCACTCGAGCAATCATGGTCCTGCGACGTGTGGCCGTAGTGCTTGCCGGATGGCCGATTTTTTTATATGCAAGATTCTTGTTTTCTTTTGTTTTGTACTGTTTTTTGTTTGCTGTTTTTTTGTGTGTTGTTGGTCAGGCACTGCGGCATGCCGTTCAGATAATCACATAACAGACTGCAGCGTTTGATCACCTAAATTCATAGCGGTTCGTGGATAGTAGCTTTGACTAATGCAAATCCACTGCGCCACCGCGTGCGCCTATACTAAGCTCAAGACAACGTTGTCTTGAGCTTAGTATAGGCGCTTGCGCGCACGCGGTGGCGCAGTGGATTTGCATTAGTCAAAGCTACTGTCCACGGACCTCTATGCCTAAATTATACATATTATCTCCTGTTCGGAGCGCCAAAATATACGGAGTGAAAACAATCTTTTCAACACTTTGTGGCGCATATCGATATTGACTGGTGCATCATAAGATGTGGGTCATTGTAACATTTGTTACCTTGGCATGGCTGGTGCTCATTGGCATTGAATTAACCCTTTCAGCCCCAAGGTCCTATTTCTCAAATTTGGAGGTGTTGCCTAACGAAAGATGCGGGTCATTGTAACATTTGTTAGGGCTGTTGCTCATTGGCATTGAATTAACCCTGTTAGCCCCAAGCTCCCATTTCTCATGTTTTTGGAGGTGTTGCCTAACGACTATGTACCAGTTGCAGGAAATGGATTGCCCATGATAATTCAAGGGTAGTGCCAGATTAGCTTGGCGCCTTCAGGCGCCAAGCTAATCTGGCACTACCCTTAAATTATCATGGTCAATCAATTTCCTGCTGTAGGGACTCAGGGCTTAATGGGTTAACACAGATTGCAGGAAGACGGGCTGAGAAGACATTTTTATCTGTGCTCCACTTTTTTTCCTTTTCCCTAGTGAGCCAGACTTAGGGATATTCTACAAGCTTCACCCCAGTGCTGACCATGCGGCGAGGAACGGTCACGTGTCAGAGTACAGCTTTCACAACGAGGCCACAATGAAGGGAGCGTCCTTGGCCACCATGTCCGGCGCGTCACCGAACGATTTCTGGCGCGCATTGGACACTATGGTCATCATAGTTCCCGGTGGGTTAACTTAACAGCTGGAGATAGATTGACAATGATACTAAGGGTAGTGTCATCAAGATAGTTCAAGGGTAATACCAGATTAGCTTGGCGCCTGAAATCTGGTACTACCCTTGAAATATCTTAATGACACTATCACTAGTGTTCAAACTAGTCGGTCACTACTTTGAGGTGATAGTCTAAGGGTGGTGCTTGATTAGCTTGGCAAAGAGAATAACGTTATTATTTAGACGAAAAAGACTAGATAATGATGACGATGATGAAGACGTTTACGACGACGAAATTCACTGTTGATATTTTTTTAACTGAAAATTGTGTAATAAGGGGTTTACTTTGCCAAATCATTTTGTTTCAAGTAGACTTCTATACCCCAGCTGCAGTAAAGAAGCATACAATGTTTTTAGTTATTTTTTTAAACTATATTTTATATTGTGAATAAATGTTTTGACCACCAACAGGTTATAACGTGACGCTGCAGAACAAAATGGCGGCCAACCACTCCTTCGCGCAGCGGGACACGGAAATTTACTGGACCTCAGGAGTGGGATCAGAAAATGAAACCCTGGTATATTGTTTTATGTTTTCCTCAGATTGCATATGATGGATCTAAACTACTATTGCGTCCATTTGAATGAATGAAACAACGAGTGATCTCTCGCTGAATCGAGATAAAACGTAATCGTAACCCTTTGAAAGCTACCGGCAATACCGCTTCCCGGAAGGACGCGTCACTACGCGTCTATATCCGTCGAACGGTACCGTCAGCGAACGTCAAGGCGTTAAAACCGATTGTTAAAACGGGTGTAATGCTGAAGAACAGGCTCTTGTTAAATAATTCATTACAGGATGCTAATTGGATTTGGATCTGAAGTTTGCAATATTGTGCGCTGGATATTGGTTTTGGATCTTACAACCTAGATCAACACATAACACATTCGAGGCGAGTGGCATTCGGATACGCGGCTTTAAGCCGCGTATCCGAATGCCGCCCGTCGCGAATGAGTTATTTGTATCGTTTATTTTCTGTTTTAGACGTGCATGTATTTAAATATAGTTTTCGTTCCGTTTTGCCCTTTAACTCTGACGATCTTCAGTGGAAAAGAAGTGAGGTTATGCGTCTTTTCCTCTGAGCGTTATATTCGGTAACAGTTACGGCGTCTAGTAACTGTAACATGATCACAGCTTTTAACCAGTGTCCCTTTGACTGCGACTAAGGTATATAATTGGGTATTAATTTCAGTCCACTTTATCAAATTTAAAAAATATTAAAAAAAACGATTAAAACATTTCCAAAAATTGCAGTAGCTCGCTTGAGCTTGCCCCTGGCACCACGTGAATGTTCTGTGTTTATGTACAGTGTGTGAGGGAATGCGCGTGATTCACGTGAGCGTGCTTGTTGGTTTCAGTTCGAGACTATGTCCTGCGCATTGAGTTATGTTATAATATAACGCACGCAGACTTGCCCACAGTCGCACGTACAGACTCTCACGCAACAGAAGCATACACCACCACTGACTCAGACGGGCGCATTCATGCGGTAAAACTCAACACACGGGTTCCCTTTCTAAAGTAACTTTTATACAATATAAAAGAAAAGAAACGCTTAAAAGACTATCAAACTATACACATTTCCCCACACCCAGCATCCATATCACATACACATCACACACTATCTCCTTGCCAGGCTAGGTGTTAGTTTCTCACTGTCTCCAACCTGTTTGATGTTATTGCCTGGTTACGTTGGTCCTTCTCACGTCTAGGCGTGCAAGTCTTCCGTTGTACGCTCTTTCCTGTCATCCTGTCTCTATCACGGACGTCCTCATACTCGTACCGTAGCGCAGTTATCGCTTTGACTCGGATATCTCGGTCCCGATCGCTTCACTCCCTGAGTGAAGAGCTGGAGGGATGATGACCTCACGTTAGGTCTGGTGACTGACGTCTCGGCGTCCGTCGCTCCCTCTTTACAAGCACTCTAAACCCAACAACAAGGATCCAAAACGTAACGCTTGCTAAACACACAACATATTGGATGACATGAGAAACATTACGTAACCTGGCTGATACAACTCACACGTTCATTCACACACACACGTGCTCCGGATAACCCGAACCACTTTCATAACACCCCCATACTCTGCCACTACTTTGAAACAGACTATAACTTAACACTCTCGCTATACACTATTCTCTACCCTGGAAAAGACTATGCTTAACCAACCACGTACTATCTTCATAGCGACTTAGACATACACTCCTCACATTCCTTTAATTATCCATCTCGGTACATGAACTAACTCCCATTCCTTTAGTTATCCATCTCGGTAAATAACTGTAAACCAAAACACCGGTTACTTCACTGAATTCTAAACCAACATAACTGAACCAAACCGGTCAACACTATACAAGCAAATTACTCTTAGCAACGCATACTGTCTTTAACTAAGCAACTATCAATACTACATATATAGAAACATACCTGAATTCTAGGTTTCAGAGTCTTGGAATACGGGCTAGGTATCTCAAACACATCCGTCCAAGCTGACGATAAGCCCCGTACTAATATATTACTGCTCTGACAGCCTAAACTTCTGCCTACAACTCACTAAAAACTCCCCGTGTTAAACGTTCCTTAAAGACTTCACGTGAACACCGGGCCTCACGGACTATCGGCACAAAACAAACCGTTAACAAAATCCGTACCGTATTTATCCTAATGTGTGAGCACTATGTACGAGCATAGAGCTTCATCACATATAAATATGAGAAATGCGCCATATAAATACTCTGTATTATTATTATTATATTATTATTATTATTATTATTATTATTATTATTACTAATTACTCACGAGCGAGAAACAAAATGCGACATTTGGGTTTTGGGGAGAAACAATGAAAACCACCCAACTGCAAGAGGTATAGATCCTCATGAGCCCCCGTTAATGCGGGGGCTCATGAGGAATAGATCCTCATGAGCCCCCGCAAATGCGGGGGCTCATGAGGATCTGTGCATCTTGCTGACACAACTTTGAATCCATGTTCCTGGTTTTGAATACGACGCGATACGAATATCTTTATTGTCCCAAGATGGGAAATTTGTTTACTGCGGAATTTTTAAAACAGGCGTAAAAACAACTGTGAACATAAAGCAGATAAATACATTTGACGGACTAGAAGACACCGACCTATTACAATGAGTATATGCAGGTATATAACATCACAACCATCTGTAATGTTAATTTTCACCTAGAGAGAAAACAGAAGATCGCAGAAACACAGTCTGCGTCAGCTGGCGCTGAACGGGTTCAAAATAGAATCTATTAATGACCCGTGTTAGTTTGGAGTGTCTGTTTACTATTAATGACCCGTGTTAGTTTGGAGTGTCTGTTTACTATTAATGACCCGTGTTAGTTTGGAGTGTCTGTTTACTATTAATGACCCGTGTTAGTTTGGAGTGTCTGTTTACTATTAATGACCCGTGTTAGTTTGGAGTGTCTGTTTACTATTAATGACCCGTGTTAGTTTGGAGTGTCTGTTTACTATTAATGACCCGTGTTAGTTTGGAGTGTCTGTTTACTATTAATGACCCGTGTTAGTTTGGAGTGTCTGTTTACTATTAATGACCCGTGTTAGTTTGGAGTGTCTGTTTACTATTAATGACCCGTGTTAGTTTGGAGTGTCTGTTTACTATTAATGACCCGTGTTAGTTTGGAGTGTCTGTTTACTATTAATGACCCGTGTCAGTTTGGAGTGTCTGTTTACTATTAATGACCCGTGTTAGTTTGGAGTGTCTGTTTACTATTAATGACCCGTGTTAGTTTGTAGTGTCTGTTTACTATTAATGACCCGTGTTAGTTTTTAGTGTCTGTTTACTATTAATGACCCGTGTTAGTTTGTAGTGTCTGTTTACTATTAATGACCCGTGTTAGTTTGGAGTGTCTATTTACTATTAATGACCCGTGTTAGTTTTTAGTGTCTGTTTACTATTAATGACCCGTGTTAGTTTGTAGTGTCTGTTTACTATTAATGACCCGTGTTAGTTTGTAGTGTCTGTTTACGATTAATGACCCATGTTAGTTTGGAGTGTCTGTTTACTATTAATGACCCGTGTTAGTTTGGAGTGTCTATTTACTATTAATGACCCGTGTTAGTTTGTAGTGTCTATTTACTATTAATGACCCGTGTTAGTTTTTAGTGTCTGTTTACTATTAATGACCCTTGTTAGTTTGGAGTGTCTGTTTACTATTAATGACCCGTGTTAGTTTGGAGTGTCTGTTTACTATTAATGACCCGTGTTAGTTTGGAGTGTCTATTTACTATTAATGACCCGTGTTAGTTTGGAGTGTCTGTTTACTATTAATGACCCGTGTTAGTTTGGTGTGTCTCTTTCATTTCCTGTTTTAGAATTAGACGTCTTTACAAATTATTGTACATTTATGTGAAAGAAAGCATTGGTTTTCAGAATGTTATTTACATGGATGCTGAAGTGAGCAACAAATCGACTGAAGGTCGTCACCACTATCACTACAGCATGGACCTTGATCACCAGGACATGTACAAGGTCAATCTACAAGGCGACCTCCAGGGAGCTGCACACGATATCTCCTTTCACACCAATGTCGTTTACAAGGCCAAGTCTCCCGTGCAGGTCATGACGCGCTTGCAAAAGTCGTAATCTGACGTCACGAGCTGTTTTTATCACTGCATAATGATGTCATATGATGTGGAAGAACACGTGATTTAAAATTATGACGTATTTGCATGATCACAACTTTTAAACTAGTGTCCCTTTGATTATGACTTAGGTATATATACTCACGAGCTTGAATTCATGGGGCAGTGCCAGATTAGCTTGGCGCCTACAGGCGCCAAGCTAATCTGGCACTGCCCTTGAATTATCACTTTGTAGTTCCGATGATTCCCAAATTGTAGCATTTCTTTTGTTTCCTGAGTATATAAGACTTTAACAAATTTTTCTTTCTGCAGAGGCGCAAACGATCATTTAAGAGTTTCTTCAGCAAACTGAAAACTGCAGAGGACGCCGTGGAAGACACCATCGTTTCCCTTGAAGAGGCTGTCCTCCGCCGAGGCGCGGAACTTACCGTGAGTTAAAGAAACGTGTTTTTTTTTTTTTTTTTTTTTTTTTTTTTTTTTTTTTTTTTAATCCCAGCATGCAAAACACAGTGTACAGTAATAGGCGGCATTCCTAAGGCAAGAGTTATTTCTTAGTAAGAGACATCGATCCTCATAAATATGGCCAGCACGTGACACAGATCCTCAGGAGCCCCGCACTCTGCAGACCCTCACCTGGATCAGTTCCCTTTGCTGACCAAATTTGAAAAGGTTTATTTCCGTTTTCTTCGGCAGATTGGTCTTTGAATTGTGTCGCACTTTTTTTTGTGTCACTGCTGCTGTATGGCGAAATCAACAGCCGACAGAACTGTGTAAATATCTTGTTAATATTCAATTTTAAACATAGTGTTTTCAATTTTGAATTAAAAAAATAATACGTATGATTAATTGATGTTCATCTTTGCAAGACGTAACACGGACTGAAATGGCGCGCCTTGCACTCTTTTTTTAAGGCCATTTTCATCTATGTGCTGGCTAATCATGTACGTGCTGGTCTGTGATTTTGGCCCTTCCGTAAGGTCCAAAATCACAGTCCAGAACACGTTAGATCCCAATTTATTATTCTTATTACTATTTTATCCTAAATGGACAAAAATAAAATCAGTTCCCAAACCATTTTCAGACCAACAAGGCAATAATTCTTAGGTTTTTTTTTTCTTTTCTTTTCTTTATCACAGGAATCGTTTCTGACCTGGTTGTCGGGAGACAGTCCCTCTGGCTCCTCACCCCCCGTCCCTCCCCCGGTTAACAAGGCCATTTTGAACCGCGATGGCGCAGTGGCCGATGGTGTTCCCGATGGCGCTGCTGCGCCTGACGCGCTGAAGGCCATGGGTCCTGCAGGGAGGCTGGCCTTCAGAATGATGGCCCCTGGACCACTCATTATGCTGTTTGCTCGTCCGCAGTGGACTCTGGACTTTGACGCCAATCTCAAGTGGGTGTGGCCACTAACTTTTCAATGCCCACAATTTGCGATTTTATATCAAATCAAATTCAAACGGCCGAACCCCCTTCAGCCCGACACTACAAGAGATGGATCGACCATGATAGTTCAAGGGTGGTGCTAGAATAGTTTGGTGCCTGCAAGCGCCAAGCTATTCTGGCACCACCCTTGAGCTATTATGGTCAGTATTTCCCCTGAAGTGCAACACAGTCTTCGAAATGCTACCCCGGAATTTAGGAATTTACACCTGAGATATCTTGTATTAAACCTAGTCATCTGAAAATGAAAATTGCTCTGTATGAAAGAGCATTAACATTAAAACTAATGAGTAGGAAATAGGGCTAACTGCACTGCTGTGTCAACTCTAAGATGCAAGTGACGTGTTTTTATATTACGATATGTCCTAGGTGATTTGTGTTACTGCGAAATCGTGTTTATTGCCTTTATGTTTAGACCACAATTGTTACTAAGGCATACGTGTGTGTGTGTGTGTGTGTGTGTGTGTGTGTGTGTGTGTGTGTGTGTGTGTGTGTGTGTGTGTGTGTGTGTGTGCACGTGCGTAGTTTAATTATATTTTGATGTGTTTAATGTTCTTCATTTTAAGTTGCACGCAGCGCAACGATTTCCTAATGTATTATTACATAATTATGGTAATAAAGTTCTATCATCATCATCATATGTAGATTTATGTTGCTTTAACTCTTACCAGTTCGCTCCCTTGGCCATCGTATGTATACATACGAAGCCACGCCCATGGAAAATTCCATCGTGTTTACTGAATTAAAACCAATTAATTTTTACTCTCAGTATTATTGTAATAACTTATTGACATTAGAAAGTCACTTTCATATGATAGAATGAAAAAAATATTAATTTTGAGTTTGTTCGTGACCTTTGTTATCGATCGAGTCACTACGTCCACCATCTTGCTTTCCCTACTGCGTTATTTTCACTGCTTGCGATTTCTCTCTGAGAATATTCCGTCAAAATGAGTTCATCTGAGTCCGAAAGTGAAGAGTATCTCACTGAAGGGGAATCTTCCAGCAACCAGGCCACTGAACATGATTCCAGCACCAGCGATGTGGAAAAAATGAAAGAAAACTATCGCAGGTCATTGTGACACTATTTTGGTTTGACCATGTGCTATCCATGTGAGTCTTTGTTTACCTATTGTCTGGTTCAGAATCGTGAAACTTTATGAAGTACATAAACAAGTTTTATTACTTGCTGTGTATTGCCTCAGTGATATTTTCAGCAAGTCAGAGATTTTCAGAGAAGCACATGTTTGTTGTCTCAGTCATGCCAGGTGTTGACACGCCCACTTTTTCCTGCCCTTGACCGGTGTAGATTATGTTGCGTAACTCTTAGAAATTCAAACACATTTTCTTGAAACTTCACAAAAATGTGTAGAAATGATTTGTCCACACACTGGATTCACATTTTAAACAAAGGGGCAAGAAACAAAAAAAATTTCTTCTTAGTGACTTTCGTGAAAACTGTTTTTGGAAACCGGACACCATTTTTTCTTCGTCGCTAAATAAACAACAACTTCTAAACTACGTTAAGTACAGACTTTTTACTTATCCTGACTGAAAGCTGACTCAATGCACTTTAATATGATGTATAATAAGCCAACTTTTGACCACTAGAAGAGCTTTCAGCAGCATTTTTGCTTGGTCATGTGTGAGGGTAAAAGTCATTTTGTTCACTGGCCTCAAATAGAGCGAACTGGTAAGAGTTAATAGAATGAAGAAAGCGCTCATAACCATAGACCGTCGGTTTGAAGTACCATTAGGTATACTTCTGAAGACACATTTCGGCACCAGTTGTGTTTGTGATGCCTTGTCGACCACCTAATGACCTTTAACAGCAATTTGGACACGCAGCAAAAGCACACGCGTAATCGCACTTATTTATTCTGCGTTGCCGTTTGCGTGTCAGTCTATTTTTAGCTGTTTCTCGCACTGATAGCGTTGTATTTCTAGAACGGAGTGGAGACATTGTCAGGTTACTTGATATAAAGATGGCGCGTGCTGAACTCGATTGCCCTGTGTCTAAATGAACCATAACTAGACCTGTGTGTAGCGTTTCGTAACCACCTGTTACAGAAGTGTATCTTTGAACAGTTACGGTGGTAGTGGGCCTTTAACTAGCTTTTCTGTGTACAGAGTAATTATGTACAGGTTGGCCTTAGAAGCTTGCTTGGCGTTGAACCCCAATAACTGACCAATGTTACTTTGTGTACAGAGTGAAGCCAGTGATGGGTGACCAGTCTCATGCGCCTATAGGTTACGACTGTGAATGGGACCTCAATATAACACTTCCGGACCTCAACAAACGTCTTCTGGCTTCAAAAGGCACGCTACGCCGCCAGAAAGAGTAAGCTCTTGCTTCACAGTTTGTGGGTGTCATCTTTTCATTCGGAAAGGAAATAGACTCGTTCTGTTGTGTCTTACTGCTTTTCAGGACGTTCCCATGGGCTACGGGATGAGATTGACAGCAGAGCCTGTTTTAAGCAACCGCCAGTACGAGAGATCACTTGCCATTAAAGACCGTCATGTAGGTGGCTGTAGTCACTAACCCTAACCCTGGCTGTAGCCACTAACCCTAACCCTGGCTGTAGCCACTAACCCTAACCCTGGCTGTAGCCACTAACCCTAACCCTGGCTGTCGCCACTAACCCTAACTGGCTGTAGCCACTAACCCTAACCCTGGCTGTACCTAAATGATGGTCTTTAATGACAGGTGACACTTTCGTATACATCTCAAGACACATTTAAGCACCAGTTGTGTTTGTTAGCACCAGTGTGTTTGTTTGCACCAGTTGTGTTTGTTATGCTTTGTCGACACACCGAATGAACTGTAACAGCAGTTTGGACACGCGTTTAGCTCTTTCTCGCAATGATAGCGTTGTATTTCTAGAACGGAGTGGAGTCATTGTCAGGTTACTTGATATAAAGATGGCGCGAGCTCAGCTGGATTGTCCTGTGTCCAAATGAACCATAACTAGACCCGTGTACTTTCGTAACCATCTGTTACAGAAGTGTATCTTTGAACAGTTACGGTGGTAGTTGGTCTTTAACTAGCTTCTCCGTCTGTTACAGAGTAATTATGTACAGGTTACGCAATGCCCGCAGTGAGATGGCCTTAGAAGCCTGCTTGGCGCTCAACCCCAATAACTGACCAATGTTACTTTGTGTACAGCGTGAAGCCAGTGATGGGTGACCAGTCTCCTGCGCCTATAGGTTCCCGCTGTTATTGGGACCTCAATATAACACTTCCGGACCTCAACAAACTTCTTCTGGCTTCAAACGGCACGCTACATCGCCAGAAAGGGTAAGCTCTTGCTTCACAGTTTGTGGGTGTCATCTTTTCATTCGGAAAGGAAATAGACTTGTTACTGCTTTTCAGGACGTTCCCATGAGCTACGGCGTGAGATTGACAGCAGAGCCTGTTTTAAGCGACCGCCAGTACGAGAGATCACCTGTCATTAAAGACCATCATTTAGGTGGCTGTCGCCACTAACCCTAACCCTGGCTGTAGATACTAACCCTAACCCTGGCTGTCGCCACCTAAATGATGGTCTTTAATGACAGGTGACACTTTTAGCTCATGGAAGAGCATCGCTCTGTTAAAACCACTTTTTCTTTCACAAATATGTGGTTGATTAAAACACCTTGACTGTACAGTATCTGAAAACTGGTTAAATATTTCGTCCTCGTTTTTCGGAAGAGTGTTTCTGTTTTTGCTGGTTAGTTCCTAACTATCCTTTTATGTGCTCTGCTCTAAAGTCGTAGTCAAACAAAATAGATGATTGTCGGAAATCAGAAACTGGTCAAAATTGCACGTGTTTCGACAAAATAGGTGGATTAAAAGCCCGGACAAACATGCGATATCGCATGTTTGTCCGAGCTGTTAATCCACCGTTTTTTTTTTTTTTTTCGAAACACGTTCAATTTTGACTTACTTCTGGTTCTCGGAAATCATCTATTTGTTTGTCTGTTGCTAGCTGGGACGGCGCCATGGCTGGGCGGCTGGCAACAGACGTGATGAACTTCACGCTGGACTTTGACTGGGAACAGAGATGGGGCCCCGAGTGGCCGCTGTTCTTCCATCAGCAACACTGGACGCTCGTAGAGTTCGCCAAGCACAGGTAATTAACCCTTTTTGCTGCCGGTGGACGCGGATTTCGCGTCTGAAACCACAGCACACTGACCGACACTCGCGTGAAGAACACATTTTTAAAAAACCGGGACCAGACGTGGGCACAAAGAACACAGGGCTAGGAAGAGACGTAACTCCTCATGAAATGGGACCAGACATGGGCACAAAGAACACTGGGCTAACAAGAGACGTAACTCCTCATAAAACGGGACCAGACATGGGCACGAAGAACACTGGGCTAACAAGAGACGTAACTCCTCATGAAACGGGACCAGACGGGCACAAAGAACACAGGGCTAAGAAGAGACGTAACTCCTCATGAAACGGGACCAGACATGGGCACAAAGAACACTGGGCTAACAAGAGACGTAACTCCTCATGAAACGGGACCAGACATGGGCACAAAGAACACTGGGCTAACAAGAGACGTAACTCCTCATGAAACGGGACCAGACGGGCACAAAGAACACAGGGCTAACAAGAGACGTAACTCCTCATGAAACGGGACCAGACGGGCACAAAGAACACTGGGCTAACAAGAGACGTAAATCCTCATGAAACGGAACCAGACTTGGGCACAAAGAACACTGGGCTAACAAGAGACGTAACACCTCATGAAACGGGACCAGACTTGGGCACAAAGAACACTGGGCTAACAAGAGACGTAACATCCTCATGAAACGGGACCAGACTTGGGCACAAAGAACACTGGGCTAACAAGAGACGTAAATCCTCATGAAACGGGACCAGACGTGGACGCAAAGAACACAGGGCTAACAAGAGACGTAACTCTTCATGAAACGGGACCAGATGCGGCCACACAGAACACAGGACCAGCAAGAGACATAAATCCCCATGAGCCCCCGCGACTGCGGGGGCTCATGATGATTCATGCCTCTTGCATATGGGTAGCGTTCGCCTTTCCCTGGCAGTTAAGGGATTAATCCAGACCAAAAAGGTGACTGCCAAGCGTGTAATATGCAAAGAAGTACCCAACGGAGAAAGAAACACGCTTAGAAAAGACGGGTACAACACAATTTATTAATATTTCGGGTAAATACCCTTTGTCAAAATAGACAAACAAATGTGCCACATTCCTTCTGCCATTGAAGATAAGTAGCGGCTAATCTCTATGTTTGTTTGTTTGTCTATTTTGACAAAGGGTATTTACCCGAAATATTAATAAATTGTGTTGTACCCGTCTTTTCTAAGCGTGTTTCTTTCTCCGTTGGGTACTTCTTTAGTTAAGGGATTAATTTTAGGTACGGCAGGCACACAAACAAATGTGTGACAAAAGTGCGACGCTTGCACAGTTTTAGAGTTTACCTAACACAGGTGTATAGCGACGCGCAAGTTATTATTATTATTATTATTATTATTATTATTATTATTATTATTATTATTATTATTATTATTATTATTAATTTTTCTGACCTTCAGATTTGACCGATCCTTCGGCCTCATGTTTGACCATGAGCGTCACAATCAGATGTCGTACAGCCTTGACCTTGTGTCGCCAAAGACGAACCTAAGTCACGCAATAGCTTTCCGGACTGTGTCCCCTTTCCTGCGCACTATCAGGCATAGCATGAAAATGCACATCAGCGATCCGCCTATTGACATCAACCACAACGGTAAGTTGGATTCTTTGCACCCAAGAGCAGAGAGGGCTTGGGGGTGGGGAGGATGTGCGGGTGGAGGGGTGGGGGTGGGGGTGGGGGTCATGAGGCTGTGTGCCTCTTGTCTACTCCGTTTTGTATCCGCATTTCCTGTTGGGCTAGACTTCTTTATTGTTGCCTATGTCTCTGACTTACTCCATCTGTATGCTCCAGCTCGCACCCTCCGCTCTTCCTCTGACACTCGTAAATTTCGCGTTCCCAATTTCAAATGTAAAACACGTGGCGGTCGTGCCTTCTCCCATCTTGGCCCCGCCACTTGGAACAGCCTCCCCGCCCCGGTCCGTAACTGTCAAACGCTCTCCTCCTTTAAATCACTTCTCAAAACCCACCTCTACAACGCTGCCTTTCACTAGTTCATTTCTCCAGCCATGCACAGTTCATCACCACTGTCACGTGTGTGTGTGCGTGCGTGCGTGCGTGTGTGCGTATGTTGTGTGCGTGTTAGCTGTTAGCCTTTTCATTGTATCAGCGCTTAGAGCTACTTTTTAGAATAAGCGCTTAATAAATCTCCTTCTTTATTATTATTATTATTATTATTATTATTATTATTATTTACAGTGATTACAGCAACACAGCATGTGGCCTCCGGCTGCATTAGTTGGTCACACACATAGTGCTACGTAACACAGCATGTGGCCTCCTGCTGCATTAGTTGGTCACACATATAGTGCTACGTAACACAGCATGTGGCCTCCGGCTGCATTAGTTGGTCACACATATAGTGCTACGTAACACAGCATGTGGCCTCCGGCTGCATTAGTTGGTCACACACATAGTGCTACGTAACACAGCATGTGGCCTCCGGGTGCATTAGTTGGTCACACACATAGTGCTACGTAACACAGCATGTGGCCTCCGGCTGCATTAGTTGGTCACACATATAGTGCTACGTAACACAGCATGTGGCCTCCGGCTGCATTAGTTGGTCACACATATAGTGCTACGTAACACAGCATGTGGCTTCCGGCTGCATTAGTTGGTCACACACATAGTGCTACGTAACGCAGCATGTGGCCTCCGGCTACATTAGTTGGTCACACACATAGTGCTACGTAACGCAGCATGTGGCCTCCGGCTGCATTAGTTGGTCACACACATAGTGCTACGTAACACAGCATGTGGCCTCCGGCTGCATTAGTTGGTCACACATATAGTGCTACGTAACGCAGCATGTGGCCTCCGGCTGCATTAGTTGGTCACACACATAGTGCTACGTAACACAGCATGTGGCCTCCGGCTGCATTAGTTGGTCACACACATAGTGCTACGTAACACAGCATGTGGCCTCCGGCTGCATTAGTTGGTCACACACATAGTGCTACGTAACACAGAATGTGGCCTCCGGCTGCATTAGTTGGTCACACACATAGTGCTACGTAACGCAGAATGTGGCCTCCGGCTGCATTAGTTGGTCACACACATAGTGCTACGTAACACAGCATGTGGCCTCCGGCTGCATTAGTTGGTCACACATATAGTGCTACGTAACACAGCATGTGGCCTCCGGCTGCATTAGTTGGTCACACATATAGTGCTACGTAACACAGCATGTGGCCTCCGGCTGCATTAGTTGGTCATACATATAGTGCTACGTAACACAGCATGTGGCCTCCGGCTGCATTAGTTGGTCACACACATAGTGCTACGTAACGCAGCATGTGGCCTCCGGCTGCATTAGTTGGTCACACACATAGTGCTACGTAACGCAGCATGTGGCCTCCGGCTGCATTAGTTGGTCACACATATAGTGCTACGTAACACAGCATGTGGCCTCCGGCTGCATTAGTTGGTCACACATATAGTGCTACGTAACACAGCATGTGGCCTCCGGCTGCATTAGTTGGTCACACACATAGTGCTACGTAACACAGCATGTGGCCTCCGGCTGCATTAGTTGGTCACACACATAGTGCTACGTAACGCAGCATGTTGCCTCCGGCTACATTAGTTGGTCACACACATAGTGCTACGTAACGCAGCATGTTGCCTCCGGCTGCATTAGTTGGTCACACACATAGTGCTACGTAACACAGCATGTTGCCTCCGGCTGCATTAGTTGGTCACACACATAGTGCTACGTAACACAGCATGTGGCCTCCGGCTGCATTAGTTGGTCATACATATAGTGCTACGTAACGCAGCATGTGGCCTCCGGCTGCATTAGTTGGTCATACATATAGTGCTACGTAACGCAGCATGTGGCCTCCGGCTGCATTAGTTGGTCACACACATAGTGCTACGTAACGCAGAATGTGGCCTCCGGCTCCATTAGTTGGTCACACACATAGTGCTACGTAACGCAGCATGTGGCCTCCGGCTCCATTAGTTGGTCACACACATAGTGCTACGTAACGCAGCATGTGGCCTCCGGCTGCATTAGTTGGTCACACACATAGTGCTACGTAACACAGCATGTGGCCTCCGGCTGCATTAGTTGGTCACACATATAGTGCTACGTAACACAGCATGTGGCCTCCGGCTGCATTAGTTGGTCACACACATAGTGCTACGTAACACAGCATGTGGCCTCCGGCTGCATTAGTTGGTCACACACATAGTGCTACGTAACGCAGCATGTTGCCTCCGGCTACATTAGTTGGTCACACACATAGTGCTACGTAACGCAGCATGTTGCCTCCGGCTACATTAGTTGGTCACACACATAGTGCTACGTAACGCAGCATGTGGCCTCCGGCTACATTAATTGGTCACACACATAGTGCTACGTAACGCAGCATGTGGCCTCCGGCTGCATTAGTTGGTCACACATATAGTGCTACGTAACACAGCATGTGGCCTCCGGCTGCATTAGTTGGTCACACACATAGTGCTACGTAACACAGCATGTGGCCTCCGGCTGCATTAGTTGGTCACACACATAGTGCTACGTAACGCAGCATGTTGCCTCCGGCTACATTAGTTGGTCACACACATAGTGCTACGTAACGCAGCATGTTGCCTCCGGCTGCATTAGTTGGTCACACACATAGTGCTACGTAACACAGCATGTTGCCTCCGGCTGCATTAGTTGGTCACACACATAGTGCTACGTAACACAGCATGTGGCCTCCGGCTGCATTAGTTGGTCATACATATAGTGCTACGTAACGCAGCATGTGGCCTCCGGCTGCATTAGTTGGTCATACATATAGTGCTACGTAACGCAGCATGTGGCCTCCGGCTGCATTAGTTGGTCACACACATAGTGCTACGTAACGCAGAATGTGGCCTCCGGCTCCATTAGTTGGTCACACACATAGTGCTACGTAACGCAGCATGTGGCCTCCGGCTCCATTAGTTGGTCACACACATAGTGCTACGTAACGCAGCATGTGGCCTCCGGCTGCATTAGTTGGTCACACACATAGTGCTACGTAACACAGCATGTGGCCTCCGGCTGCATTAGTTGGTCACACATATAGTGCTACGTAACACAGCATGTGGCCTCCGGCTGCATTAGTTGGTCACACACATAGTGCTACGTAACACAGCATGTGGCCTCCGGCTGCATTAGTTGGTCACACACATAGTGCTACGTAACGCAGCATGTGGCCTCCGGCTGCATTAGTTGGTCACACACATAGTGCTACGTAACGCAGCATGTGGCCTCCGGCTGCATTAGTTGGTCACACATATAGTGCTACGTAACGCAGCATGTGGCCTCCGGCTGCATTAGTTGGTCACACACATAGTGCTACGTAACGCAGCATGTGGCCTCCGGCTGCATTAGTTGGTCACACATATAGTGCTACGTAACGCAGCATGTGGCCTCCGGCTGCATTAGTTGGTCATACATATAGTGTGTGTCTACGTTATTAACTCATTCAGACCCGACACACCCATCGAGACATGGATCGACCATGATAGTTCAAGGGTGTGCCAGAATAGCTTGGCGCCTATGGGCGCCAAGCTATTCTGGCACCACCCTTGAACTATGATGCTCGATCTGTCTCTAGAATTGTTATACAGTCCATCAGAGGGCAACTCCAAAATTTGGAGATTCCGGTCCTGGGGCAGAATTTGATTGATTGATTGATTCATTCATTCATTCATTGATTCATTGACGGATTGATTGTTTCATTGACTGATTCATTGATCGATTGATTCATTGATTGATTCATTGACTGACTGATTCATTGACTGATTCATTGATTGATTTACAGAGAGCAGCGACCTGACGGTAAAGGGCCTGGCGTCCTCGGTGAAGCTGAACAGCACGTGGTTGGACCTGGACATGGATTTGGACTCGGATTTCTCGGTGCCCGGCGTTCTGCTGATAAAAAATCACGTCGACGTGCTGGGCAAAGTGAGATGCCATTTACTTGCTATATACAGCAAGGTTTTGTTGTCTGAGTGCTGGCCTGTGATTTTGGACCTTACGGCCCTCGGCCGTAATGTTCAAAATCACAGACCAGCAGATATTTTATACTTGTGGCCTATTTGTGAGGTGGCCATTGATATCATGTTGGTTTAACCTCAACGCACAGCAAGATACGGATCGACCATGATAGCTCAAGGGTGGTGCCAGAATAGCTTGGCGCCTATATAGGCCAATCTGTCTCCCGCACTTGTCTTCAGAGGGCAACTGTAAACATTTTGGGATTTGGACTTTGGGGCACACACAATTGGTCCTGCACACGTTTCGAGGTAAATTATACATTGATCGTTTTAACCCCTTGGCTGCCAATAGACGCGGATCTCGCGTCTGAAACCACTGCACTCTGACCGACCTTCGCGTGAAGAACACAGATGTAAATGGGACCAGACGCGGGCACGAAAGACACAGGACTGACAAGAGACATAGATCATCATGAGCCCCCGCGACTGCGGGGGCTCATGAGGATCTATGTCTCTTGCAGATGGGTTGCATTCGCCCTTGCCCCCGGCAGTTCAGGTGTTAATAAAAGATATACATCTTTTTCAATGTGTATGTTGTAGTATAATTGGTTTGTTTGTTTGTTTGTTTTTAAATTTATTTTTATGTCATTTCTTTTTACAGGTGCCGTTTTTCAAAGGGTCCCACCAGGTGGACTTTGACCTGAAGCTGAACCCCCGGGACCGGTCCTCGCCCCCAAGCCTAATGCTGACCCTCACGAACGCCACAGGGCACCGGCGGAACCTGCAAGGGCAGGTGCTGGCGCAAGACCACTTGCTGTTTGTGGCCAGCACAAGAGAGGTAGAACGAGTTTGTCACAGGTTTTGGCTCTGCTCTTGGGAGGCATAAGGTGCGAACCCCTTCATCGCCGAGAAAATCAGAATCACTCCCCTGCTCAAACTCCTTCACTGGCTCCCCATCCCCCAACGCATCCAGTACAAGATTCTGCATCTCTGCTACAAATCCCTTAACAACTACGCTCCTGCCTATCTCTCCAACTTACTTCACCCCTACACTCCTTCCCGCTTCCTCCGCTCCGCCTCCCCTCTCCGCATCCACATTCCCCGCACCAAACTCAGCACTTTCGGCCCCCGCTCCTGACCCGTCCACGGTACATCCACCTGGAACACTCTCCCACTCTCTCTCCGTCAGAAACACTCGCTCTCCTCCTTCCAGTCCGCCCTCAAAACTCGCCTCTTTCAAGAGTTCTAGCACTATAACATCACCACACTCCCCACCACAAGCTGACTGTCGTGATGTATTTGTGGTACGCGAGTCATTGTCAAAAGCGTGCGCATGTGTGCGGGAGTTGTAAGTGCGTGCTTAAAGTTATAACTGATTATTATAAGATAAGCGCATTATAAATACCGTAATTATTATTATTATTATTAACACCAACCGGCTGCAAGAGGTAATAGATCCTCATGAGCCCCCGCAGTTTGCGGGGGGGGGGGGGGGCTCATGAGGATCTATACCTCTTGCTGACACCACTTTGAATTCTTGGGGGCACAATGGTCGACTTGGCTGAAATTATCTTCTCTTGCTGCCGTGTGGTGTCGCTGCTCTTATAAGGGGAAAAGTCACTCATATTCTCGGTGTCTTAAGGCCCCGCCACACATGCCCGATTTTGAGGCCGATTCTTGAGCAGTTTCGAATCGGAGTGTGATCGGACCGGACTGCATAAACGTGTGCACTGCCACACATTCCCCGACTTTATTTAGCCGACCGGTTTGAATCGAAGATCAAGGTCGTACCTGTTCAGCGAAATAGCTGCTAGTTTGGACAGTGATGATGATGTGCTTGCATTATCAGCAGTTTTACATCATATTCGGGAAGACTGAGGCGGGCGAAACATCGGCAACGAAGGTGGTTGACTGATCTTCCGCCATTTGCAAACTGAAACGACGTGCTTTGCGAGACGCGCTCTGATTGGTTGAAGCTTACAATCGGGGCCGATTCGGATCGGAAAAATAGAGCAGTTTCTAAACACCCGATTCCCAGCCGATTGCGATCGGATCGGATCGGATATATGACGTCATCCGATCGCAATCGGATCGGAATCGGCTTCAAAATCGGGGTACAACCGGCAAGTGTGGCGGGGCCTTTAGGTGATAGCTGTTCGTGTGCATAGGCTTCAGTACTCGCGCTACACTACAGGCCGCAGGTATATCGCTCCTAAACTCGGTGCCCGATTGGATGACACAGAATCCGGACACGCTAAGCGCAGTAAACCACGCTAACTAATCCTACTGTGCGATATACCAGATGAAAACGAAAGCCTGTGAACAGAAAACGACATACCCGTGGCATGCAGTATATCGCGAGGACCCAAGATAATGTGCACGGACAGGGATCAACTAAAACACTGAGAATGTCGAGTTTAGCCCTTATACTGTGTTTACGCCACCTAGCGGCGGCAGCAGTCAGCTAAGTCGCATCATTGGTGTTTTGATTTTGAATCTACGACGATCGCAGAAAGACAGTCTGTCAGTGTCAGCGGGCTTTGAGCGGGTACAGTCCATTTTGGTGAGAAAAGCGAGATTTGTCTTTGTATTACAATGAAAATGTCCGCTTTTCACTAAAGACAAGTGGACTGGCTGTCTTTTGCCTTCCCAGGGCAAGTGTGGTCTGTAATGCTGGACCTTACGGCTTTGTGTATTTAGGTCCAAACTCACGGACAAGCACAGTTACAGACCTAAGATTCCAAAGTGTAGATATTACTTTCATAACCCTTGTAGCCCCAAGGTCCCATTTCTCAAACGTTGGAGGTGCTGCCTAACGACTATGTACCAGTTGCAGGAGATGGCTTGACCATGATAATTCAAGGGCAGTGCCAGATTAGCTTGGTGCTTAAAGGCGCCAAGCTAATCTGGCACTACCTTTGAATTATCATGGGCAAGCCATCTCCTGCTGTAGAGATTCGAGGCTAAAAGGGATATTCACGTTCGTGAGATTTTTTTTTTTAATTCGGGAGGGAGGTGGCGGGGAGGGAGGGGGGGGGGGGGGCGACTTTTTTTCCCTAATCTAATTCTGGTCGTTTACACAGTGTTCTGATCAATAATTGGACATTGCCCCAGTACACCACTGTGTCTTAAGCTGCCTTTAAATTCACGTTTCAGCCCAAAGGAAAGCAAAACATCACAACATTTCAGTGGAACATTCACCTCAGTGAACCTACCGAGCTGCAGCATCGACTCGTATGGAAACCCGAGATCTCGCGTAACGTGAAGGGCGCAGCACGTCATTTCCTGTCGGCAGGCGCACACAGTTTGCGTCATTTTGGCCACGTCATGGCGGGCAATATGCATAGAAAATTTACTGACCATGTCATCCCTTTCACCAACCTGGTATGGGAACATTTTCTTTTTTAATAAAGAGAAATTTAAATATATGAAAATTAACCCTGCTAGCCCCAAGCTCCTATTTATCAAATTTTGGAGGTATTGCCTAACGACTATGTACCAGTTGTAGGAGACGGATTGATCATGATAATTCAAGGGTAGTACCAGATGAACTTGGCTCCTGAAGGCGCCAAGTTCATCTGGTACTACCCTTGAATTATCATGATCAATCCGTCTTCTGCTGCAGGGTTCCGGGGCTGAAAGGGTTAAGGATAATGCATTTTCATGTGTGTGGATTCCTATTTTGCACTGTCTTAATAGTAGGACATACATCATAATTTGACGTCATACGCAGTGAAAAACATTGATGTAATGTCACATGACCAATTACAGATACCTGCGTCACAGACTGTGTCAGTGCGGAGCCTGCAGGAACTATTAAATGAAAGTCAGTTCTCAAAAGCAATAGTTTCACATTTTTAAAATAAAATGCAATAATAATAAATTCTACAATTTCAGTTTTATTCGATGTTCTGTACTTTTTTAAACTCTAAATTCTTGAAAGCAGTCGTCTAATCACATAAACTTGAAACTTTTATACCTGATTATTTTGTTTGTCTGGAGTTACATCATGTTTTTCAGACAATATCTGAAGCCGTTGACCGTGTGGTTCAAGGTCATTTGAAGAAGGTCGCAATGAGCGGCCTTGACCCCGCAGCTAACGTGCCACTGTCGGTGAAGGTCATCCAAGGAGGCCTGAAGATTGCAGAAAGCTTGCAGACTGTGTGGGCAAATTCGCACGCAGGTATCTCCCTCTCTTTTGCTTCTATTTTTGTTTATTTTAAATTTATTTATTTATTTGTATTACCTCATTCGAGACGTGCCGCATTCGGGTACGCGTGTCCGGATGCAGCAGGTCTCGAATGTGTCAACCCCTTAACAGCCGGAGCACGACGAGAGAAACCCGAATGCAAGAGTCATAGATACTCATGAGCCCCCGCAGTTGCGGAGGCTCATGAGATCAATGCCTCTTGCTAAGGCCTCTTTGTGTCCGTGTTCCATTGAGGGTGGGGACTGTCTGGCGTTGGATGAAGAGGGGCTGTCTGGCGTTGGATAAAGAGGGGCTGTGGCTGTGAAGGTGTTAACTCATTCTACCCCAAGACCGAAATCCCCCAATTTTGCCGTTGTCCTCTGAAGACTGCTTTTGCAGTGCATGACACAGATCGACCATGATAGTTCAAGGGTGATGCCAGAATAGCTTGGCGCCCATAGGCGCCAAGCTATTCTGGCATCACCCTTGAACTATCATGGTTGATCCATATCTTGCTGTGGTGGGTCTGGGGTAGAATGAGTTAAGGATTGGCAAATTTACTAACGAGGCAAGAAAAATGTATAAAATAGAATACAAAATCACCAAAACTTTCGGATGCATTTAACTCCGCGTGTCATTTTAATTTGTTTGCTGTTCTCAGGTTTTGTCTTTTATGTCGTCGTTACCCTTCTTATTTAATAATTGTGAGCAATTTTCATTTTTTAAATGAAAATAACTTCTCGTGTCAATTTATCTGTTTGCTTTTCTCAGTATTCTCTTTTGTTTCATCGTTATCCTATCGGCAATGTTAATTTTCCTTTCATCATTTCAAATTATTGAGTTTTCCGGTGGGTTATTTTATTTATTTATTTATTTTTTTTGGGGGGGAGGGGGGAGGGTGGAGGGGCTTATGATAATCTATATACGTCTTTCATTCATTTTCATGTTCTCGGGAAAGAAGGAGTAAAATAACTATACTGCTCACAATAAGTTAAGGGCCAATCTAAACAATGGTCGTGAATTCCAGTAGGCAGAACTATGTCACATTGTACGATTTTGACGTCGAATTATTGGACTAGACTGCAGCAAAAATTCCGCGACAAAATCTTACCATTTGACGCAATTATTTGAAATTATATCCATTGTTCAGGGTGGTCCATAACCTATTTTGAGTAGTATGTGTATATATCCACTTAGTTGCCTGCTCGGCGTTAAACCCAAATAACTAACTAACTAACCATTTCGGGGACAGCTAGCATATAGACTTGGTATCTGCAGGGGCTCATGTGGTATTAGTACCTTGTTGTTGGATGATGTGCTTTTTTCTCGTAACTGTTTACTGACAATAGACGATTTTCCGTAATCAGAAATAGGTAAAAATTGCACGAGTTTAGACGAAAACAATGGATTCAAAACCCGGACAAACATGCAATATCGTCGAAACTTGTGCAATTTTGACCTATTTTTGATTTCCGGAAATGGTCTATAGGCCACGGAACACAGTGCCGTTTCGTACTGTCCAGTTTCTTAGCCTTAGTCAGTCCCAGTCATCCCCTAATATTTCAATCCCCTAAAAAACACTACCGCCCACCAGCTGCACATTTGCCATGGGCAAAATACCAACAAAAACAGCACATTGACTGTCTCATTTCTTGGCTATGAACCTGATTCCTTACCAACCCCACACCCAAGCACAGCTGAAATCAGCGTGCCCATCAAATCACTACGTCAACGGCAACTCAACATAGGCCCACAATTGTCCACTGGATAAGCTGCAAACATGTCTCCTCTCATCTAACCAGACATTTCCAGCACATTCCAACATTCATGCCCTACTACAAATTTTCAAATAAGGCAAAAATTATTTTTTAAAACACCGGTCCTTGCACTGCCTGAACTGCCCAATTTAAATATGTAACATGACCTATTGAATGATCAGCTGAAGTGGCGCAAGTTCTTGGAGTCCACTCTGTCGCCTCGACTGCCATTGTGGCCGCGACTGGCTGGCCTCGACTCATCTTGGAGGACCCGCCATTTTTCGCGCGCCAGTATATCGCGTTCAACATCCAGCCACGGTTACACGAGACCTGGAGTCGGGGACAGTTCAACTTTTCGCATCCGATACCTGTGGCCTGGGACTCTTTTCTGGTACGAAACAGACTTTAACCCATGTAACCCCCCCGGTTGCATTTTTCCAAATCTTTGATGTATTGTCCGGCTGACGAGTATGTACCTTTACAGGTGGATCGAACATGATATTCAAAGGTAGAGCCAGATTAGCTTGGTGTGTGAAGGCGCACACACACACACACACACACACACACACACACACACACACACACACACACACACACACACACACACACACACTGACACACACACTGACACACAGATACACACACACACGGACACATAACACACACACACACACACACACACACTGACACACACACACACACACACACTGACACACAGATACACACACACACACACACGGACACATAACACACACACACACACACACACACACACACACACTGACGCACACATACTGTCACACACTGATATACACACAGACACACACACACACACACACACTGACACACACACTGGCGCACACACACACTGACACACACACTGGTACACACACTGACACAGTGGCACACACACACTCTGACACACAAACACTGACACACACACACACAAACACTAACACACACAAACACTGACACACACACACACACACGCACACACACGGACAACTAAACACACACAGAGAGACACACACACGCACACACACACTGATGGACACACACACTGATACACACACACTGACACACACACACACTGACACACACATTGACATAGACCTAAACACACACACACACACACACACACACACACACACACACACACACACACACACACACACACACACACAACAAAACAAAAATAGCATTAACGACAATTTAACGTCAACAACACCAATTTCATTAAATCAGTCACCTACAGCGTGGGCTGGCGGTTAGACTATGATAGTTTAAGTTTTGTGCATAATATTACCCTTAGCCTGGTGTCCTTTTTGGCTTGATTTTGATGTTGATTTCTTTATTCATGTTATAATCGGCAAAATTCATTTATAAGATTCAGAAGTTGCTGTAACGCCTTCACCGTGCTGCTGCAGATGATACCCCGCTCGGCTGTAATGACACGTAATTATGTGTCTTTTCCGCCAAGCGGTATCAGCAGTCAAAGGGTTACTGCAAATGACATCTGAACAACAACATCTTAGAACCACTCACGTTGCTATTTGGTTTCACTAGAGTTGGCCTCGTGCAAGAATGTTCTGGAGGCAACTCGGGAAAAGAGCAGCCATGATGAAGGTAGGAGCCAAGGCTGATCTCCCCTTTATGGCAATCGTTGCCGACAACAGAATCCAAACCTTTGACGGGACGACGTTCGACATTACAGGTCAGTCAAATGATTTCGCGGAAATGACCCTTTACTGCGTGCACAAATATCTTCACTGTGAGCCAGAGATTCAATTTTTTTTCAGTATTTTTTTTTTTTTTTTTTTTTTTTTTTTTTTTTTTTTTTTTTTGTGTGTGTGTGTGTGTGCAGAGGATGCGGAAGGTGTTCCTTAAACATAATATTGCTGATTTTGGCTTCCGCGGAATGAATTTGAATTATTTAGAGGAAAATGTTTCTCAACCTCATTTTAGCATCCGAGAAGAGCGTGAATGGGGGTACCCTTGCGCCATCGGCTATATCTCTGGTGTGTTCCTAAGGATTTTAGGGGAACATGGCTTTAACATCTCAGGACATACTAAGGTACACTTTGAAACCCATCTTATCGAGTACTGGGGGGGGGGGGGTGGGGGGGGGGGTGCACGGTAGCCAAGACTGGCTTATGGACTATTTCATTTTATGACATTCAACCTGTAAAGAGTCAGCTGACGCAGACTGTGTTTCTGGTGTCTTCGTTAACCCTTTTAGCCCCGGATCCCTACAGCAGGAAAAGGCTTGACCATGATAATTGGTCAAGCCTTTTGATGACCTTCAGGCGCCAAGCTAATCTGGCACTACCCTTGAATTATCATGGTCAAGCCATCTCCTGCAACTCTTGGCTTGACTTCGCGAACGAAGATTTTATAGGAGTTGCCCACGACGTCTGCAGGCTTGTTCGTGGCTGCGGAGGCCAATCCGAGACAGGCAGGTTCGACCGCAGTGGCTGCAGGGGAAGGTATGGCCAGGGTTCTGAGCTGCGGCATCTCTGTTTTTTCTCCTGAGCCGCTTGTCCTTAAGGCTAGCTCTGTGAGAGTCCTCAAAGGAGACAGCTGCCTTGTAAATGGTGGAGCGCCAGGTGTCACGGTCCGCAGCAAGCGAAGACCACTGGTGGTGGTCGATTTGGCAGGCACTAAGTGACTTCTTGAGACAGTCTTTGTATCTCTTTTTTGGTGCCCCTCTGTCACGGTGTCCAGTAGCAAGCTCGCCGAACAGGGTGATCTTTGGAAGGCGATGATCCTCCATCCTGGAGACATGCCCCGCCCAGCGGAGCTGTGTCCGCAGCAGCAAAGCCTCGATGCTCACAGTTTCAGCCTGTTCAAGGACCTCGACGTTGGTGACATAGTCACTCCAGTGAATGCCCAGGATGGTACGCAGGCAGCGCTGGTGGAAGCGTTCGAGGAGTCGTAGTTGGCTGCGGTAGAGGGCCCAGGACTCGGAACCATACAGCAGGGTGGTGAGGACCACAGCTCTGTACACGCTGATCTTGGTGCCTGTTTTCAGCTGTTGATTGTGCCACACCCGCTTGAAAAGTCGCCCGAAAGCGCTGTTCGCTTTTGCCAGCCTGCTGTCAAGCTCCTTGTCCAGCTTGGCGTCCGACGTGATAATGCAGCCAAGGTAAGTAAACTGGTGCACTGACTTTAGTTCAGACTCGCCAATGGTGATGTGAGGAGGGCGATACACTGTCTTGGGTGCCGGCTGATGGAGGACCTCTGTCTTTTTCAGAATGACCTCGAGTCCAAAGAGCTGGGCAGCATCTGCGAAGCAAGACGTGATGCGCTGCAGGGCTCTCTCTGTGTGTGCAACGAGGGCAGCATCATCAGCAAAATGCAGCTCACGAATCAGTTGGTCTAGGGTTTTCGTGTGGGCCTGCAGTCGTCTGAGGTTGAACAGGCTGCCATCGAGACGATACCTGATGTACACTGCATCGTCATCATCGAGGTCTACTGTAGCCTGCTTCAACATCATGCTAAAAAAGATGGTGAAGAGGGTCGGTGCCAGCACGCAGCCCTGCTTTACGCCGTTGAGAATAGGGAATGGTTCTGAGAGGTCATTGTTGAGTCTGACCTGGCCTTGCTGGTCCTCGTGTAGCTGGACAATCATGTTAAGGAACTTTGGGGGACAGCCAAGTCGCTCCAGGATCTGCCACATGCCTTGCCTGCTCACAGTGTCGAATGCTTTTGTTAGGTCGACAAATGTTACGTACAGCCCTTTGTTCTGCTCGCGGCACTTCTCCTGTAGCTGTCTCAGCACAAAGACCATATCGGTGGTGCTCCTGTTTGCTCTGAAGCCACACTGGCCCTCTGGGAGTTGGTTTTCAGCGATGGCAGGTACCAGCCGATTCAGGAGCAGCCTTGCAAGGATTTTCCCAGCAATGGACAGCAGGGTAATTCCCCGATAGTTGGAACAGTCAGACTTCTCGCCTTTGTTCTTGTACAGGGTGATAACGACTGCATCACGGAGATCTTTTGGTAGTGTTCCTTCCTCCCAGCAGTAGAGAAAGAGGTCATGGAGCTTGTTGTGCAGTGCTGTGCCTCCATGTTTCCAGATCTCTGGCGGTATTCCATCGATGCCTGCTGCTTTGCCACTCTTGAGCTGGTGGATGGCTGTGAGGGTCTCTTCAGCGGTGGGCGGTTCGTCCAATTCAACCTTTACTGGGAGGTGTGGGATTTGTAGGACGACTGCTTCTTGAACAGTGCGCTCAGCGCTGAAGAGGCTCTGAAAGTATTCCGACCAGCGGTTCAAGATGGAGTTATTATCTGTGAGGAGTGCCTGGCCATTCGCGCTTCGCAGGGGACTTTGTACCAGGTGCCTGGGGCTATACACTGCTTTCAGTGCTTCGTAGAAGCCCCTGTAGTCACCATTGTCAGCGCAAAGCTGGGTCCTCTGTGCAAGTCTGGTCCACCACTCATTCTGGAGATCTCTGAGCTTGCGCTGGAGACTGCTGCAGACGAGGCGGAAGGCAGACTTCCTCACAGGGCAGGAAGGCTGGGCTAGGTGGGCCTGATGGGCGGCTCTTTTTTTTTTGCTAGGTGTTCCTGGATCTCTACATCGTTTTCGTCAAAACAGTCTTTGTTCTTCTTTCTGGCGAAACCCAAGACTTCTGCAGAGGATTTTGCAATAGCAGTTTTCAGTTGTTCCCAAAGTGTTTCAGGGGAGGAGTCTACTGGGTCCGCTGTGTCTTTGAGCCTGCGCTGTAAATCTGTCTGAAAGGCAGCTTTCACATCGTCACGCTGAAGGCTGGCAACATCAAGCTTTTTCTTGGGGGGCCCCCATTTCTTGGGTTTTGGCTTGAAGTGGAGCCTGAGTTTGCAGCGGACAAGGCGGTGGTCAGTGTGGCACTCTGCGCTGGGCATCACTCTGGTGAGGAGGACGTCACTGCGGTCCCTCTGACGCACTAGGACATAGTCGATAACGTGCCAGTGTTTGGAGCGAGGATGCATCCAGGTGGTCTTTCGACTGTCCTTTTGCTGAAAAGTAGTGTTGGTGATGACCAGTTGCTGCTCCGCACAGAACTCCAACAGTAGGCGGCCATTGTCATTGCAGTTAGCCAAGTGGGGTTGCGAGGGGACGAGCTTTGGTTAGGCCACCTTTTCTAGGCCCCATAGCTATGGAGCAGACGACAGTTGCATTTTATAATAATAATAATAATTAATAATAATTACGGTATTTATAATGCGCTTATCTTATAATAATTATAACTCTAAGCGCGCACTCACAACTGCGAGGGGACGAGCTTTGGTTAGGCCACCTTTTCTAGGCCCCATAGCTATGGAGCAGACGACAGTTGCATTTTATAATAATAATAATAATTAATAATAATTACGGTATTTATAATGCGCTTATCTTATAATAATTATAACTCTAAGCGCGCACTCACAACTCGCGCACGCATGCGCACGCTTTAGACAACGACTCACGTACAACAAATGGTGAAATATATTGCGACAGTCATCTTTTGTGGGGAGTGTGGTGATATAGTGCTAGAACTGTTGAAAGAGGTGAGTTTTGAGGGCGGACTGAAAGGAGGAGAGAGAGTGTTTCTGACGGAAAGAGAGTGGGAGAGTGTTCCAGGTGGATGGACCATAAACTGAGACATTCAACCTGTAACTGAGAGTCATCTGACGCAGACTGTGTTTCTGGAGTCTTCGTTAACCCTTTTAGCCCCGGATCCCTACAGCATGAGAAGGCTTGACCATGACTAATTCAAGGGTAGTGCCACTGAGATTAGCTAATCTGGCACTACGCTTGAATTATCCTTGTCAGGCCATCTCCTGCAACTGGTACATAGTCGTTAGGCAACACCTGCAAAATTTGAGAAATGGGACCTTGGGGCTAAAAGGGTTAATTTAACAACCCCCCAAAAAAAACAACAAAAAAAAAACAACAACAAACAAACAAAAAAACAACAACAACAAAACAAAAAAAAAAAAAAACCAAAAAAAAAAAACCCCACCAAACCACAATAATAAAATAAAATAAATAATAAATAAATAAAAAGAATAATAATGAAATATAAATAATAATAATAATTTTTAAAAATCCTAGTTATCCCAGGAAGATGGTTTGAAAGTTGTGTCAGTTGCGGGTGCGCATGAGAATCTAATACCTCTTGCACATGGGTGGTGTTCAAATGTTCTCAGCACTGAACGGGTTAAACTGTATAACTAACCAGAAGTTAAGTTGGCCCTTCTGCACACCATTTTTGTAAACATACCAGGAACATTTATAAAGATAATTATTATAAGCTGTTGACCTATATTGCCTTATTATTATTATTATTATTATTATTATTATTATTATTATTATTATTATTTTACATCGCATGCACATTTTATGCATTAGATTTTAGTCAACTTCGCTTTTGTAATGTCTGCCAATGAGAAGCTGTGGGGGGTTAAACCTCAGTCTCTAATGACTTGTTCCAGTCCCTGGCAAATCCGGCTGCACCTATCTACTGGCCACGGATTTTGTGCATGGCAACCACTCCTTGCTTCTGTCCCCTGACGACGTCACTATGGTAACGCCCACAGCGAACGTTGCAATTGGATGGAGCGGCTCCGTTGCCATTAATGACAGCCAACGAATCGTCAGGTCAGGTCTAATGTAATGTGGTCCTCGAAGGCAATCTCAGTATTTTAACTCATTCCAGACGCGGAGCATGCGGATACGCAGCTAAAGCCGAGTATCCGGATGCTCTGCGTCTTGAGTGTGTTGACAAGTGCCTTGGGTTTCAAAATACCAAGCTTGCAAGAACTACAAGGATGATTCTGTTTACTCACAGTGAGCTGCCATCGTCACTAAAATCCGACCCATCAAACGTCATTCTGAGAGATGGACAACTCATCGTCAACGTTCCTGGTCAGCTGCGCATGACCTATGACCCCATCACGCAGATCTACGTCCTTGAAACGGCCCGGCACGTGCACAACAGGAGCCTGGGACTGCTCGGAACGACCTCACTTGACCCTGGTGACGACTTCCGGTTGCCAGATGGGAAGATGGCTTCTGAAGCGAAATCCTTCCAGAAGGCGTACGAGTTGAGTCAGAGCCGGAAGTGTGATGGCGTCGTGCCGGTGACGTCAGGTTTCAGCTGCAGTCCGGATCTAGAGCAGTTCTGCGGCAAACTGTTCACCCAGTCCAGCTCACCATTGGCTGCTTGCTTTGCCGTCGTCAGTCCCACACATTTCCATGTAAGTTTGCCAGCGTTCGTTTGTGGGTTTTTTTTTTTTTCAGGCTAAAATGACTCGCGTCATATCGATCTGGAGTCGCTTTGGCATACGCCAAAGCGACTCCAGATCGATATGGCGTGAGAGCCATTTTGTTACTCCATTCACGCGAAATTGCCTCTGGTCTTTTATATACCTCAGTCGATTTGTCAGAGGAGGCATTTGGCGTGTCTCCCGACCCCCGCTTCTGGGACGCGAACTGTGAGCGCTTCCACTCGAGACTATCACCCCAAACTAACACACACCAGAGGAACAATTACGACAACATTTATTACAAATAAAAATAACAATAATCCAAAATATCCTCACTCAATCCTAACCACACACTCACACATTCACACACTTCATCCACATTCCCAACGCAAATATCCATTATACACAATACACAATAACAACAAAATATATAATAAAACAAATATCCTTAATAAAATACAAATGAAAATTGAGAAAGAACTTAATAAAATATAATTCACAAGTTACTGGATCTCCTTGGCGGGAGCACAAATGACAAGTTCAAATTAGATTAATGCTTTTGCTTCTGCGATAAAGTCCTTTATAGCACATGGCTCCTTTTAAATAAGTAGAATACATAATATTTCTGTCACTTCGACAAAGTTCCTCTCATAATATTGTCACCACAAGGAAACAAAATTAGTCTCACGACGTTCTTTTACCAGTTTACAAATGGACAAGACTTTACTTAAAGCAAGTTAGTGAACACTAAATGGGACAATCCGACCTGGGCTAAACGCGGGGTCTGCACCGACACTCGCAACCGCGCTCAGGTACGGCGTCGTAATCCCATGAGGAGTGACGCAGCCAGCCTCAACTCTCACAATCGTACCACCCAGTACTATTCCCCTCAGATCTTTAGATGCACTAAAACAAGGGCGCAAAAGTACACATATGAATAACTAACAAAAAGAAGAAAGGTATTCACATCACCCTCCCCGCAATTTTAATTGCCGTCTTTTATATTCCTTCACATCTCTCCCACGACAATAATAAATTCAAACTCAAAGAGATGCATATTTACACATTACCATATAACTCACTTCCGAATTTACCTTCCGACACTAAATACTACCAAATAAAATAATGACATTTCTACATTCTTACCTTTACCCCCTCCCCCCCCTCCCCATACTAACCAAAATGATAATAATAACAGAACAAGCAAACACAAACTCCCCCCCCCCCCCTACGCCTATGGCCACCAAAGAATCGTTGTATGCACTTACTGTCATCCGTGAAGACGCCCCGGCTGGGACGAAGACAAACAAACAAGACAAGCCAGGGGTTGAGTCGTCGCAGTTTCTCTCATCCTAGGACACCAGGTCCGGAGCGACCAGGGCCGTATCGCTGGGCCGTTACATAAGAACGACACGGCTGCTTGAGAACTGCAGCAAATGGCAAAGAGACTGCTGCTACTTTCGCTGCTTGGAAGCGACTAACAATTTGGATATAGTACAGTTTAGCAAAAACTTGCGCTCAGTATAAAGTGCGATGTCAGTTTACGCGAACAGGAACCACCCGATCGCGCAGAGCAATCACGTGCGTCACACGCCTACCTTAGCATCTCGCACGGCAGCAATTCTTCGTGTAAAGGCCAAACAACTCGCCTATTCTTTGTGTCCTATGCTTTTATCAGGTGACTAACCAATCCCTATCACCCCTCTAAATTTAACTCCCCTACAAAAATAGGAAAAAATAAGCCCGAGTCGTGACAGCGTGTTACTCCTCTCGAGCGTAATGACCTCGCCAGTTCAGCCCGGGTCGATCTTCAGTTGGGGTGTTTCCGGTGCGCTACACCGGAATGAGCAATGTACCCATTCAGCTTCTCACACCTCACAGCAGAACATGTGGCGACCGTGATAATTCATGGGGCAATACCTGCATCATGCCATATGTTGTGTATAGTATTTCACCTTTATATATTTGTTCCTGGTGACCACCAAAAAAAAAACCAAAAAATAAATCCGCTTGGGACATTAAGCTGTTATGTGATTTCATCAGGTCAGTTTTTTCTTGTCTTTTTATGTCTTGTCTCGCCTTGTCTCGTCTCGTCTTGTGTGCATACCCTGGCTCAGCATTTCAAACGTTTGACTGAAATGTAAGAACGTTTTTGCAGGAACTGTGTTTACGGAGAGGCTGTTCAGAGATCCCGCAGAAAACGGAGAACGCGTGTCCAATAGTGCACAGTTACGTCAAACTCTGCGTCAACAGGGATGACGTCACGCTGGACACAGGAGCACTGTCCGCCATGTGTGGTTTGTATTCATTTTGATGCAGGCCTATCACTGGTGTCACTACTGAGTGATGCAGATGTTTGAGTCTGAGATAAAGATGTATCACAATGACGCGCTAGCCTGATCAAAAGACAAGACGCTGTGTGACTTTTGTACAGTTCTTGACTGGAATTGGACACGAGGGATGAAACTGGTTTTCGACCAGCATAATAAATATGTCAGCATCGCCTTTTTGTGTGCAGAATGATCTCCGACTCCAAACGCAAACACCTTCAAAACAAAATCCTGGAATCCACTTCTTCCAAAACCCTCTCCGCTACCATGAACACACTCCTAGGCACTTCTAAAGACTCTCCTCTTCCCAACACACACAGCAAAGAAGAACTTCCGTCCGCTTTTTCCTCCTATTTCTCCGACAAAATCCAAACTCTGCGCAACACACTCGACACTCTGCCTTCTCCGCCTTGCCTTCCTGACCCCCCCCCCCCCTTTTCCGGCACTCCCCTCTCGTCCTTCCGCCCCGTCTCTCAGGATGAAGTCCTCAAGACCATAAAGTCCATGCCGTTCAAAACCTGCGAACTAGACCCCCTCCCAGCTTCCCTCTACCGGGACGGCCTCCCAAAACTTTTGCCCTTCATTACCGACATCATCAACACATCTCTAGAGAATGGCTCCGTCCCCGATATCTTCAAGTCCGCCATCGTCCGTCCTCTCCTCAAAAAACACAGCCTCGACCCAAACGAACTCAAGAACTACCGCCCAGTCTCCAATCTCTCTTTCCTGTCCAAGCTTCTTGAGAAGGTTGTCCTCAACCAACTCAACCTCCACCTCGCCGACAACAACCTCCTCAGTCCCTTCCAGTCTGCCTATCGCAAAAATCACAGCACTGAAACAGCCCTTCTACATATCCTTAACGACCTGCTTCTCTCCACTGACTCGGGCAACATCTCCCTTCTTACGCTACTCGGTCTTTCTGCCGCCTTCGACACCATAGACCACTCTATCCTCCTCCACCGCCTTCACCACTCCTTTGGCATCACTGACTCTGTTCACTCCTGGTTTCTCTCCTACCTCTCCGACAGACAGCAGTCCGTCACCATCGACGGCGTCTCCTCCAACCCAGTCAGGCTCTCCTGCGGCGTTCCACAGGGGGCCGTCCTGGGCCCGGTCCTTTTCACACTCTACACCTCCCCCCTGTCCAACATCATCCAGTCTCACCGCACACACCACCACCTCTACGCTGATGACTCATAACTACTCGACAAAGACAAACTCGACAACACTCAGACACTACTGACTCGCACGGCTGACTGCTATGAAGAGGTGAAAAACTGGATGACAGCAAACATGCTCAAACTGAACGACGACAAAACGGAAGCCATGCTGGTAGGCACTCGCCAGAAACTTTCCCAGCTCCCTCCCTCTCTCCACCTTCAACTCGACAGCACCCCCATCTCCCTCTCTGACTCGGTCAAGAACCTTGGCGTTATCCTCGATTCCTCTCTTTCCATGACCAGCTTCGTCTCCGCCACGGCCCAGGCATGTTATTTCCACCTCCGCCACATCAGTCAGATCAGAAAATACCTCACTACCGAAGCTGCCACCAAACTCGCTGTCTCTCTCATCCTATCTCGCATCGACTACTGCAACTCTCTCCTTTCCGGCCTTCCTCACTCCACCACTCTCACTCTCCAGCGCGTCCAGAACAATGCTGCCCGCCTAGTCCTCAGAAAGAAAAACTCCGACCACATCACTCCCCTGGTCAAGCTCCTTCACTGGCTCCCCATCCCCCAACGCATCCAATACAAGATTCTGTCTCTCTGCTACAAATCCTTGAACAACTACGCTCCTGCTTATCTCTCCAACTTACTTCACCCCTACACTTCTCCCCGCTCCCTCCGCTCCGCCTCTGACCCTCTCCGCCTCCTCATCCCCGCACCAAACTCAGCACTTTCGGCCCCCGCTCCTTCTCAGTATACGGTCCATCTACCTGGAACACTCTCCCACTCTCTCTCCGTCAGAAACACTCGCTCTCCTCCTTCCAGTCCGCCCTCAAAACTCACCTCTTTCAACAGTTCTAGCACTATATCACCACACTCCCCACCCCAAGCTGACCATCGTAATGTATGTTCACTATTTGTGGTACGTGAGTCATTGTCTAAAGCGTGCGCATGCGTGTGCGAGTTGTGAGTGCGCGCTTAGAATTATAATTATTATAAGATAAGCGCATTATAAATACCGTAATTATTTTTATTATCTATTACAGGGAACAGTAATAACGTTCAGAACATCTGCAGTCTATAATTGTGGGCCTCTCACACTGAACTGAGTATGCCGCTAGATTGAATTATCGCTGAGAAATTATTAATCATAGTGGTCTTATACCACCTCACACAAATTCAGCTGCAGATCAAAAGAGGATCATTTACAGATAAGCATCAGTGTGCAGCGTACTGTGAACATTTCTGCATTCTTGTGATCCCAGACGACTGCCAGGCCACCTCTGGGAAAGAACTGGACGTGGTGGTCGGGTTGGCGCAGAGCGAGAAGGGTTTGAAAGCCGAAGACATCGCTGGCGTCATTCGCAATTTTGCGTCACAGCTGGAGCGTGCTGACGCGCGTTTTGGGCTCGTGCATAGCGACGGGCGCGCGGCCCAAGCGCAGCTCTTCAATGGAGAGTAAGTTCCCGAAGTACCGCCTTCCCTGTCACTGATATCATACTGCCTTTCTGTTTTATTTTTGTAAATTTGAATGCCGAAGAACGTCACCCGTCCAAAGAACGTGGACACAAAGTGGGGTGAGGGAAAAAGGACGGGCTTGTTCCATAGATGTCCGTTGAAAGGTCCTGGTAAATCAAAGTGCCACAGTTGCAGTGCGCCTGAATTGATCAGTGTTCAGGTCGTCCTCCACAGGAAATAGATTTCTCTGCCCCCCCCCCCCCCCCCATAAACCCGCCCGTCAGGGCCGTCCATCATCACTTCGGTGCCTTGGACGTGAAACCCCGAACTAACCAGCAGCCGCACATGCAATCTCCTCCCCTTTGCTGGGCGATCGTGGGAGTGTTCAGCCCGGGAACATAAAGTGGGGTCAGCAAGAGACATAGATCCTCATGAGCCCCCCCGCAACTGCGGGGGGCTCATAAGGATCTATGTCTCTTGTGTTTGGGTACTGCTTGTTATGTACCGGCAGTGAATGAGTTAAGGACATACTCCGCTCATTTGCAAGAGGTGTAGGTTGTTGCGGGTAGCAACAACCTACACCTAGAGCTAGTAGGACTCGCGATAAAAAATTTACGGTTCTGGGGTAAGCTGCGTGAGAGAGCACCTTGCTTAGTGACATGCGCAGGATTTAGGTTACTCGTGCTGCTGACCCCATAGCAAGTCAGTAGGGTTGGATAGGGGAGGGGATTCCAGAGGTTCCATAATGACGGACCAGGGGGACGAAAACGTTATCTCTTGACGGGGGTGGAGGGTTGGGGTTTTTTTTTTTTTTTTTTTTTTTTTTGGGGGGGGGGGGGGGGGCACATTATACCCCAGATATCGGTCGTTCATAGAGGCAAAGAACAAATAAGTATTAAATGGGGATTCCGGAATCACCAATAGGAAGTGTGTGTGTGTAGTGGGGGGGGGGGGGGGGCGCAGATCAGTTCCCCAAAATGTGGAGGTGGGGTGGGATTCAGACTCTCAAATGGGAAAAGGCGACCCGTACTGTTTGCAGGAGTGCACGCCAGATAGACACAATCGGCGAGTGCACCACAAGTAAAATTCTGTTCAAATGAATAGAAGCGTCTCATCTGAATTAAAGAAAAGTGTGCTTGTGATATACTCCCCGTGAGCGGGTGTCTATGTGGGAGGTACTGACTCCCGCAAACAGTACGGATACCTTAACTCATTCTACCCCAACACCGAAATCCCCAAATTTTGCCGTTGTTCTCTGAAGACTGCATTGCAGTGCAGGACACAGATCGACCATGATAGTTCAAGGGTGATGCCAGGATAGCTTGGCGCCAATAGGCGCCAAGCTATTCTGGCATCACTCTTGAACTATCATGGTCGATCCTTATCTTGCTGTGGTCTGTCTGGGGTATAATGAGTTAATCAAACCAGACCAAAACGGTGACTGCCAAGCGTGTAAAAAGTACCCAACGGAGAAAGAAACACGCTTAGAAAAGACGGGTACAACACAATTTATTAATATTTCGGGTAAATACCCTTTGTCAAAATAGACAAACAAACAGAGAGATCAGCCGCTACTTATCTTCGGCGCAGACGGAATGTGACAACACCTATGATACGGATACGGATACCTTGTATTCATCTCTCTTCTTCTCTCCTGTCCCGATCGGCCCGTAAGTACGCCTTATGTCTATCTGCAGGCTGTTTGTGATGGCCAAAGAGATGAAGTCCGTCCCGAAGAAGGATCTGGTGGACGAGTCTGGAGTGACGCGGTCTCTGGAGGCGCTAGTCCGCGCAGCCGCACAGTACCCCTTCAGGACGCATGCGCGACGTCTGCTGGTGGTCATTGTAGATGATCAGGTTAGTCCGTTTTGTCCCTTTATGTATACTGACGAGCGAAAAGAAATGTGACATTTTTGGAATCATCGGAAACAAAAGGTTGCATTTCTTTTGCTCGTCACTGAGTCATGCATAATATATGTATTTTCAAGGCACTGACATAATTCACGGGTGAGGGAAAACTCGTGCCTCCACAAATGTCAGTACTAGAAGATAATTATAAAGCTATGGAAATAAAGTCGATGCCTGTTCAAATTTTTACTGTTCAGTGGCAAGTCAGCAAAAACTTCTCAGCCCGACGTTGGTTTGGGTTGGTCAGCACACAGCCGTGCGCGGGAAAACCCAAGCGGATGTTGGACTGAAGACCTTTCATGTTCACCTGGCAGTTGTTGCTTTTTTCAGTATCGCGTGAGTTCAGACGTGGAGGTGGAAGACTTTCAGCAGTTACTGTGGGAGAAGGACATCAGTCTGGTGCTAGTGGCAGACGACAAAAATTTGGATAAAGCCGAGCCGCGCGTGCTTGCCGCCACGTGGGACCAGAGAGTTCTGTGTAAAAATTGCGACAAGGAAGATATTTCGCTACCGGATGAGGTGGGTTGCTGGCACTCACTGACGTGTTTGATCCTTTGTGCGTGCACAGCCAGCCGTACTCCATTAGGCAGTACTGAGATCTCCCTGTCCTCCATAACCCGCCCGTCAGGGCGGCCGTCCATGATCACCTCGGTGCTGGGGACGTCATAAACCCCAAACTGACCTAACCAACAGCCAGCTGTTTGAAACCGTTATGCATGTACTTAGCGCATGCCAGAGGTTTTAACCCCCGTGCGCAGTGCGGCCGCCGGTACCCGAGTGCGCAAAAGGCCATCGGGCCAACTCAGTCGTCGGCCGCTGTTGGCCCGCGCACGGTCGTGTGCGGGCCAACAGCGGCCGGCAGGTCGGCCCGATGGCCTTTTACGCATTAAACAATACCGATGGTTGCAAGCACAAAAGGGTTAATTATTCTTGTACCGCTGTTCGGTCGGTTTTATTGATAATGATATCAGTTTAACCTGTTGTCTGCTACTGACGCTCATCGCTCGGCAAAAAAGACGCGTAGCCACATCGGCATCGTCATTAGCAGTCCGGACGTCAGTTGTTGCTGTTGAGTGGTATTGTTGGTACAGGCCGGCGTTATTGTTGTAATGTCAGCTAGTCATACCGCTTTCTCAAAAAAAGTTCCATCTGTGCGGACCACAGCCGGGACCGAGAAAGCCTGCCTTTCCAAGAGATTAGCATAGATTTCATAGTGACGACTAACAACGTATTTAACCTTGGTCATCAATCTAAAATCTGTACCATACTGACTGCTGTACATAGAGGTTTGCAGAGATTTAACCCTTTCATCCTGCTTGAAAGAAATGCGGCGACTTCACTGAAGTTGACAGTTTGAGTCAAGGGTGGTGCCAGAATAGCTTGGCGCCTGAGGCGCCAAGCTATTCTGGCACCACTCTTGAAGTAAAATGGTTTACCTATCTCCTAATCTGTAATAAAGCCTTCATAGGCCATGAAGTTTTTGTTCTTCTAAAACTCAGCTTCACAATGTAATGGGATAAGGGCGAGTCGTGTGCCTCAGGGAAAATAACCAGAAGCATCTGCGTAGGAACCGGAGGAGCAATGGGAGCAACTGCTCCCCTTAGAAAAGAGAGCTAGCTAGGAAACTTGTATCTTTTCGGTTCCCCAGGATTTGCTGATACTCTGGTGGATGCGAATTTAGCTCTCCCTCCCTCTGCCCGATTTCCTCCCACTACCCCCCCCCCTCCCCTTTCGCAACCCCCACCCCAACCCTCCTCCCCACCACTGAGGCACCAATCAAGTCGCGTGTATCATTAGTGTACAGCATGTCCAGTTGTTTCACGTTCTCCCCATCGTTTGACTTTTAGCGACCAGTTTAGTTTAATATCATCCCCCCCTCCCCCCTGTCGTTTGGTTTTTGTTCCCACTGGCCAAATAAGATCTGGATACACCACAATTACTTAGTGACAGGTCTGGACATCAAGGGAAGTAACCACAGCACCGCTACACTGTGTTACCTTTTTTATTGTTTGCAAACATAACTAGCCTGAACAAAAGCAAGATATCATTTCGCGTCGGTTCATTAGTAATACTGTGAAGGTATCTGCAGCACAGTTTGGGTGCTAAAGTTAGTTGTCAATCCACAAACACCTTTCTAAGTGAGGTTTTGTGCATCAGGGGACACAACTCCTCTCCTGTTGCATTCTGTTGATAAATCCTTAACCCATATCATAATGAGGCTAAAAGCTTCAAATTTGTACACTGCCATATGCAAGCTACATTAGAGTACTTACAGATAAAGATATAGACCAATGGCTTTAGTTCAAGGGTGGTGCCAGAATAGCTTGGCGCCTAGAGGCGCCAAGCTATTCTGGCACTACCCTTGAACTATTTTGGTCAAACTTATTTCACACACTGGTGTATTCCGAATGATAAGGGTTAATGAGGCCCCCATCTCAGAAATCGCATTCTGTGAAAGCGTGAAAACCAGAAACACTTTTTTTGTGCAGACGAAGGTGGGAGAGCTGGTACAAATGTCCAAGGGGCTCTGGCTGTCTGGGGAATCGGTGGCCAGAGGACGTCCCGGTCAGATGCGGGGACTCGTGCGTACCTTCAAACACATCGCCAGGCAACCATCACCGCGATGTGCTAAAGGCGGAGCTTGATCTTGACCTTGAAAATCCGATCATCCTTGATGGTGTGAAGTAGAGACATTGTGATGTGACCTTAACCCTTGAAAACTATTTCTTCCTAGTGATGTGATAGAAAGGAGTGTGCTGTGACACTAAAAAACTATTGGTGTTGGACAAGATGAAGGATGCTGAACAGCGAGAACAGATACAGATACCAGGTAACATCATGTCATGTGACCCTGAAATTGTGTCCTTGACAAGATGTCATCAGCTTTAACCCTTTGTGTGTTTATAGCGGTTTTAGTCACGATGATTTCTGTAGGAACCATCGCGACGAAACCTCTACCTGACATGCAAAGGGTTAACCCATTTAGCTCCGAGTCCCTACAGCAGGAGATTGATTGACCATATATAATTCATGGGTAGTGCCAGATTAGCGTGGCGCCTTCGGGCGCCACGCTAATCTGGCACTACTCTTGAATTATCATGGTCAGTCTATCTCCTGCAACTGGTACATAGTCGTTAGGCAACACCTCCAAAATAGGACCTAGGGGCTGAAAGGGTTAAACAAGTAATGCAACGTTACTGCTTCAGTCTTTCATTGTGCAAAACTATCACAGTTCACAAACCAAGGGGAATTACTCAGTGCTGGACACACACACACACGCACACACACACAGAGATCCCCTGCCCCCTCCTATCAGGCACCCAATCGCCAGCCCACAGAAAAATACGCAGGTAAAGAACAAGATGATCAGATACATCCCTAAAAAGGATGCATCAGGTCAAGCCTATAACCCAGGTCTTTTTCTGGAACTTAGGAAGTAGGCAGGAGAAACACACATACACAAGAAGGTGCACTACTAAACGTGGTCGGGTAAATACCCTGAAAGCCCACAACAGATGCACAAGACAATACACAACAATGTCATAATATAAATTTTGCCTCGAGTTCTAGAATACTCACAAACCAGACACAGTTTATATGTCGCATGCATATTTGGCTGATGGAAAAGTTGTGTACTGTCTGCAATGTAGAATTATAAGGAGTACCCAACGGAGAAAGAAACACGCTTAGAAAAAACGGTACAACACAATTTATTAATATTTCGGGTAAATACCCTTTGTCAAAATAGACAAACAAACAGAGACATTATTTGCTACTTATCTTCAGATGCAGAAGGAATGTGGCACATTCCTTCTGCATCTGAAGATAAGTAGCAAATAATGTCTCTGTTTGTTTGTCTATTTTGACAAAGGGTATTTACCCGAAATATTAATAAATTGTGTTGTACCGTTTTTTCTAAGCGTGTTTCTTTCTCCGTTGGGTACTTCTTTGCATTTCACACGCTTGGCAGTCACCTTTTTGGTCTGGATTGAATGTAGAATTATGCATTAATGCCATATTGGCATCATTGCTGCTACTAATAAATCAGTACAGATGACAACCCTTGGAAAATAAATAAATTTTCTGTCACAGGTAAGTAAATAGTAAATAGGTCAAAGCCTATGCAAAATAAGGTCCCGTGTGTAGATCTTGTACATATATAATTTGAAAACAACAACTTATTCAGGAAATGCAAAGCGTTTGATTAAAGGTACATGTGAACATATTAAGTGTTCTGTCTGTATATTACTAAGTGTTGTACATACATGTACCAGCAAATGTTTGTATTCTCTGCCCAGTGTATACAGGGCACTTGGGCTGATGTTGGCCTGTACACAGCCATGCGCAGGCCAATATTGGCTATTGTCAGCTGATAACTAACTCATTTGAGACTGTCGCGTCTGGATATGTGGCTTTAGCCGCATATCCGGATGCGGCACATCTCGAATGAGTTAATCTTTTGCACACTGGGTGTTTGTGTTTTCCCCAAATGTATACAGCTTGTTAGCTTGATCAGCTTATAAAATGCATAACAGCTTGTTACTTTTATCAGCTTATAAAATGTATACAATTGTGCAAAATCCCCCAGTCCACTATACGGTGTATTTGCTGCGTGTGGCAGGGCTACTAAAGGGTGCAATCATGTACCCGATGCAAGACCCTTCCCATGTTCATTCTTTAGAGCCAGTGGAAATTATATCCACGAAACTGTACATTATTTCTATTATCATGTTCATGATTGTCGTTAAAAGTACTATGGACATGAACACATGCATTTATTAAATTACACTGTGTTGTAAATCATTATCCATCTGGACTTGCTTTGACGTTCATAATCACGCAGTGTAAAAAGCAGAGTAGGTATTACACTTCCTGGGCACTGCCTCGTGCAGAGGCTGCTATCAGCTGACTTCAGCCCAAACCACTAAAGCGACAGCAAGTGTTGTTATAGCAATGCCGTGTGGGGAATACCTTCAGCCGTGGTAAGCTCCCAGAATAACAACTGCTTTCATTCAAAACAGATAAAAACTCTGGGGTGATTAAAAGCAGCCAGACATGCAATCTAAAAACCTCTTGATCCCTTAACTGCCGAGAAAGATTGATTGATTGATTGTACATTGCTTAACGTCCCGACAGCAACAAGGCTTTCTCAGGACGTGCCTGCACTACTTGTGAAAAGAAAACCTAAACAGAACATTGAATGTATGTCGCCAGCCGGTCAAATACGTTAAATAAACCTAACACATGGGGCCTAAATAAAGCTAAGACCATTTAGCAACACTGACACATCCAATATCAAGAGCTACAGGCAGTGCAGACAGTAGGGCGAGTTTTAAAAAGGCAAATACAGGTGAATGGACAAAGGGTAGACAGAAACACATGCCCCAGAATAGAGAGAAAAACCCACCCTGTGGGGCTGACCAGGGTGACCCTGGGAACTAAAAAATACCTAACCCCACCCAAGTCCCCCAGGGCAGACCCGGGTGGGGCTGCCGAGAAAGAGTGAACACAATCCAGATGCAAGGGACATAGATCCTCATCAGCCCCCGCAATTGCGGGGGCTGATGAGGATCTATGCCCGTTGCTGACACCACTTTGAATCCATGTTCCCAGACGGCTGGGGCCCTGTGGTGATGAATTTACAAAGTCTGCAGTAACAATCTGTGTCACATGGCAGTGAAGGGGTTAAGTTGGTCGCTAGAATAATAATAATAATAATAATAATAATACATAGTTTTTATATAGCGCCCTTCCCCACGGACAGCAAGCTCGGAGCGCTTTACAGCACAAAAAATAATATTAAAATGGAGAAAAATTAAAACGCACTCACTCTTTAAATAAACACCTGCTCGTACCATGTAGGCGCATTCCTAACACCAAACACACACACACACACGCGCGCACGCAGCCTACCTACATAGGCTAGCACATCCAGACTAAGCTAATCTTGATATGCTACCTGGAAAAGATGGTTCTTCCAATTTATTTATAATTATGTATAATATGTTGTGGGGTAATAAAAAGCAGCCGCATAATCCAGGGAAAAACGACGGGCTTGTTCCATAGCATGTCCTGGTAAGTCAAAGTGCCACAGTTGCAGTGCGCCTGAATTGATCAGTGTTCAGGTCGTACTCCATAGGAAATAGATTTCTCTGTCCCCCCATAAACCCGCTCCTCAGGGCCGTCCATCATCACTTCGGTGCCTTGGACGTGAAACCCAGAACTAACCAGCAGTCGCACATGCAATCTCCTCCCCTTTGCTGGGCGATCGTGGGAGTGTTCAGCCCGGGAACATAATAACAACAGCGCTACGTCCTGTGCTACAAGAACATGTTTAGAAAATGAATTGTTTTAAAGAAAGATGGGATTCAACAGCAGAACCTGTTTTGATTGACCTCCATCATGAGAGATCACCTGTCGTCAAAGACTATCATTTAGGTGGCCGACGCCACTAACCCTAACCCTGGCTGTGCCCACCTAAATGCTCTGCCCTTCAAGACTTGTGGGGCGGTCCGTGCGCAGTGGTTAAGGCGCCTGCCACCAATGCCAAAGGTGCGAGGTTCGAAAACGGGTTCCGGCGTCAGACTTTTCTCCTCTGGTAAGTGTCACCGTTAATTCGGGCGGACCGTCTGGGGTTCTTTCTCCGGGTACTCCGGTTCTTCCACACCCCCCTCCCCCCCACACTTTGGTACCGGTTTCAGGCCACTTTACAAATTTCAAATACAAGCGATCAAAAAAAAAAAATCTGTAACTTCAGTAGCTGAACTGGCCCTTCGTCCGTCGTGTACTGCGTTTGTCTTAAATGGCGTAAATCTGTGTCTGTTACGCGAGTGTGTGTGTTGGGTTTCAGTTTGCGGCGCTTTGAGTCGATTTGCCCCAAAATTGAGAAAAAGCGCCTATATAATAACGGTATTATTATTATTATTATTATTACTTCTTGATAGGACACCTGTCTTTTACGACCGCTTTATATTCCCAGGGAATTGTACACACCAGACACAGAGCAACAGACGTTTCTGTATAGATTTATTGATAATATCAGGGTAGTTGTGACAGTATCGTTAGTATACAGCAGATGATTAATGCATGCATACATGCGCACTGTAAGTATATTTGTACCATCACCACCTTTCACCAGGTTTGCGTGACATGTTGACTCATTCAGCCCCACGGCCGTAATTCCAAAATTTTGGATGCGTCATCTAATGACTATGCACCAGTTGCAGGAGATGGATCGACCTTGATAAATAATAATAATAATTACGGTATTTATAATGCGCTTATCTTATAATAATTATAACTCTAAGCGCGCACTCACAACTCGCGCACGCATGCGCACGCTTTAAACAATGACTCACGTACACAAACAGTGGAATACATTACGACGGTCAGCTTGGGGTGGGGAGTGTGGTGATATAGTGCTAAAACTGTTGAAAGAGGTGAGTTTTGAGGGCGGACTGGAAGGAGGAGAGAGAGTGTTTCTGACGGAGAGAGAGTGGGAGAGTGTTCCAGGTGGATGGACCGTGGACGGAGAAGGAGCGGGGGCCGAAAGTGTTAAGTTTGGTGCGAGGGATATGGAGGCGGAGAGGGTCAGAGGCAGAGCGGAGGGAGCGGGAAGGTGTGTAGGGGTGAAGTAAGTTGGAGAGATAGGCAGGAGCGTAGTTGTTCAGGGATTTGTAGCAGAGAGACAGAATTTTGTATTGGATGCGTTGGGGGATGGGGAGCCAGTGAAGGAGTTTGAGCAGGGGTGTGACGTGGTCGGATTTTTCTTTCTGAGAATCAAGGGTAGTGCCAGATTAGCTTGGCACCGAATCATCATGGTCGACCCATCTCCTGCTGTAGTGCGTCAGGGCTGAATGGGTTAATAAATGTGTGCTGGCCTGTGATTCTGGAACTTTCGGCTTTAAGCCACAAGGTACCAAACCACAGCCTAGCACAAATATGAATTTAATGTTCAAATACTATGTAATAGTAATAAATGGTTAAAAACAATATTCTGTTGGTCAAATCCCAATACAACAAATACATTGCATTATTGCATTGACACAGAAGACGATAGACGAGGGCTGTCCATCATAAAAGAGTATGATGCCGTTACCAATGCAACAACCAGTACTCTTTGCAAAAAATGTCAACTAAATGAATAAAAATGAGATTGAGCGAGTCACACACCTTGGTTAACCAAAAAGAAAGATAAAATCTGTGATAAAAAAAGTAGGTAAATTTGAAAACTGACGTTCATTACTATCGTTGGTATCAAGTCATAAGAAAAAAGTCTGAACATAAAGAAAACGGGCTACCGGCAAGCTGTATTCAAAAGCAGGCAAGATAAAGCAAACAAAAGCATATGTTACCCTGAGAAAAGCACAAGTACAGTTTCATAGCCCACACACTACATCCACAAAACAGATCCTAAAAGATCTACTCAACCCTTAAAACATTACAGAACAAACCATTCTACAACCATTTTATCTCCACACCAAAAGCCCACACTGTGTGACTAATGCCTTATGATTGCCAATAAAAGCAGCATTTGTTATCTTTGTTTCAGATCTACACATGTACACAATTACTTAAAGTCCATTATCAACGAGTTGTTAAAAAATATGGTACAACAATTAAGAGTATTCACATTTTATTCCTACACTGTCCTAATCGTTGTGCGTCTTGCCAAATCTTCAAATCTTGCAATGGGCATGGTATAGAAATATGTTTGTGCTGATGTGTACCGCTGGGCTGTCTTTTTCCCTTGCATCGCGCAATCCTAGTAGAAGTCTACGTTCAAGCTCACAGAAACTGCTTGTTCAGCCCAGAGTCAGCGTAAAAACTGCTGGTGCCCGTTCTTTCAGTTACCAGGCCCCTCACGTCTGGAACTCACTTCCCCTGCATGTCCGTCTTTCCCCTACACTGTTGACCTTCAAAACAAATTTGAAGACCCATCTTTTCCAGGTAGCATATCAAGATTAGCTTAGTCTGGATGTGCTGCCTGGAAATGTTGGCTGTTTTCGTATATGTGTAGCCCTTGTAGGTAGGTTACGTGCGTGCGTGCGTGTGTGTGTGTGTGTGTGTGTGTGTGCGTGTTTTGTGTTAGGAATGCGCCTACATGGTGCGAGCAGGTGTTTATTTAAAGAGTGAGTACGTTCTAATTTTTCTCCTTTTTAATATTATTTTATGTGCTGTAAAGCGCTCCGAGCTTACTGTCCATGGGGAAGGGCGCTATATATAAACTATGTATTATTATTATTATTATTATTATTATTAAATACAACAACAAAAAAAACAGTGCACACATTAAAAAAAACTTTGTGTGTTTCTATCAGACCTTTCAGATTAGTGCAAGAGGTATAGATCCTCATGAGCCCCCACGAATGCGGGGGCTCATGAGGATTTATGCCTCCGGCTCAGACAAACTATCCATTTAGAAGACAATGCAGTTATTAATAGTAATACAGCCATGGTAGAATGGTATGTCATGATACAAATTCACAAGTTATTAATTAAGCATGAAGACCCAGGAAAAGCTGCATTTACGCCAAGCACATGTACTTCTGCTTTGTAAAGTCATGATCATCAGATCTAAGGTATAACCCTTATCATTTGGAATACACCAGTGTGTGAAATAACTTAGTTAGTTATTTGGGTTTAACGCCGAGCAGGCAACTAAGGCCATCTCACGGCGGGTGAAATAAGTTTGATTAAAATAGTTCAAGGGTGGTGCCAGAATAGCTTAGCTATTCTGGCACCACCCTTGAACTAAAGCCATTGGTCTATATCCTTATCTGTAAGTACTATAATGTAGCTTGCATACGGCAGAGTACAAATGGGAAGCTTTTAGCCTCAGTATGATATGGGTTAAACAAGGCATGTCGTGAAATTCTGGATGGTAAAAGTGAAGAGATTACAAATTTATCTAATCGTACATGTAACCGGTATGAGCATGTCATAAAGAATTTAGTTTAAAAGTATGTCATAATTTAAAGGCATCCAGCACTTGGCCGTAGTAGCACTTTTCATGTCCATGTTTTTACAAAATGAATAACAAGCCACTGTAACAAAACATTTAGTGGTTTTCATTGCACAATAAACGTCCAAATTGAACTATGAGAAAGACAGAATTAGAGATGTCAAGAATCATAGAAGTACCCAACGGAGAAAGAAACACGCTTAGAAAAGACGGGTACAACACAATTTATTAATATTTCGGGTAAATACCCTTTGTCAAAATAGACAAACAAACAAACATAGAGATTAGCCGCTACTTATCTTCAATGGCAGAAGGAATGTGGCAACTGAAGGAGGTGACGTAAAATAAAAGAAAAGAAAAGGAAGAACAAAAGTGCGGAAAAAGTAAAAATGACGTCAACGAAAAATCGCGTAAGAGAGAGACTCGGAAAGAACCTGAACACGAGAGACAAGAGTGTGTGCAAGCACGTGCAGGAGCGAGCGAAAGAAAAGGCGTGTAGATGAGGCCAGAGAAAGAGAGAGAGAGAGAGAGAAAGAGAGAGAGAGAGAGAGAAAGAGAGAGAGAGAGAGAGAGAGAGAGAGAGAGAGAGAGAGAGAGAGAGAGAGAGAGAGAGAGAGAGAGCGAGACGGAGAGAGAGAAAGAGAGAGAGAACGAATGGGGAGTACCCTTGGGCACGAAGTAGGCTGAGTGTCTAATACACAAAGCCTGCTAAACACCAACCCGAAGGCAAACTTTATATCACCTTCAAGTTGAGGACTACCTCGGGGAAAAACTTTACCTCACTGATTTACTACTCACTAATCAGTTACGTGATGTTGGCGCTGGTTGATATGTACATTTCCCTTGGGGACTTTCTCAGCGCTGGCCGAACGTTTAGTTGGATCCCTTGCCCTTCCCTGTCGGGCACCGGGTCTCCGGCTCACGGTTTGATACGCGGTTTTGGGGCGGGGCGATCGTGTGCATCCCTTGGGGATGTATGTGGTCGTCTTGTTGCGTACCTGTGTGTTTTTCTGTGGGCTGGTGGGTGCCCGTTGGGTGGGGTTGGTGGCTCTGGCTGATTGTCTTCCGCCCCCCCCCCCCCTTTCTTACTCCTTCCCCCCTTCCCCCCCCCCGCCCCCATCTCCCTCTCTCTCTCTCTCTCTCTCTCTCTCTCTCCCCCTTATTTTTTGAGTTACCCTTGAAGACGGTTTCACAACTACCTACTCTCCACTTATACCAATATTCTCTTACTGATTTTGATTCTTTGCTTTGTTTTCATGACTTATTACTTGTTGTGTACCGTGCTAAATGCTGGGGTTTTTTCCCGGGGTCCTCCCGTTTTTCCCCGAGGTAGTCCTCAACTTGAAGGTGATATAAAGTTTGCCTTCGGGTTGGTGTTTAGCAGGCTTTGTGTATTAGACACTCAGCCTACTTCGTGCCCAAGGGTACTCCCCATTCGTTCTCTCTCTCTTTCTCTCTCTCCGTCTCGCTCTCTCTCTCTCTCTCTCTCTCTCTTTCTCTCTCTCTCTCTCTCTTTCTCTCTCTCTCTCTCTCTTTCTCTGGCCTCATCTACACGCCTTTTCTTTCGCTCGCTCCTGCACGTGCTTGCACACACTCTTGTCTCTCGTGTTCAGGTTCTTTCCGAGTCTCTCTCTTACGCGATTTTTCGTTGACGTCATTTTTACTTTTTCCGCACTTTTGTTCTTCCTTTTCTTTTCTTTTATTTTACGTCACCTCCTTCAGTTGCCACATTCCTTCTGCCATTGAAGATAAGTAGCGGCTAATCTCTATGTTTGTTTGTTTGTCTATTTTGACAAAGGGTATTTACCCGAAATATTAATAAATTGTGTTGTACCCGTCTTTTCTAAGCGTGTTTCTTTCTCCGTTGGGTACTTCTTTGCATATTACACGCTTGGCAGTCACCTTTTTGGTCTGGATTGATTCAAGAATCATAGAAACAAATCCTGATCCTTCAGCTACTGTCAATAAGAAACAACAAATGCACTATGCAACTCCGATTAAAAAATAAACACTGTCAGCATAAAAAGTGACAGTGGACAATTCAATGGTACAGATGAAATGACCAAGTGTTTAAAAACCTGCATTACAGTTCGAAAATGTCAACCTATAGCTGAAAGACAGTTTAAAATGTCAAAGCAAATTGCAAACATCAAAATACAGGCATGATACAAATGTGTTAAATTAAAAGGCAGTACTGACCATTAATAAAACTTCAATACATGATTGTAAAGGGAAAATACTAATAATACCTATACTGTGAAATATATCTATATCAGTATGTTTTTGTTTTTTTTCACAACATAATCCAAGAAATGATGCTATCGCACACAAAATCCCCAAGATGTCAAAACGCTGCATATTAGCATTTCTCTTGTGGTGGTTTGTTTTTAAACGAGACGGCATTTGTGTGCTGGTCTGTGATTAGGCCGCAAGGTCCAAAATCACAGACCAGCCACATATTTGGACCATATATTTTACTTCCTCCTGGAGGCAGACATGTAAGCAGTTCCCAATTTTCGCTGGCGCCCAAAACTGTAAACCGTCAGCTCCACTTCATACTCTCCGATTTTGCAGTCCATTCGCCCATCTCGATCCAGGAGCAGACATAATGTGTAGGCCGCGATCTCAAACTCAGGGCTCGACCCGATGAAACAGCTGCACATCGGCTTGCTCTTCTGCCCGCGCCAGTCAAACTGCATAGCGATCAGTCGCACAATCTCGTCATCGCGCACCTGATCGCAGATATAGAAGAAAAAAAATATCAAGTGAAAATTGACATTGTGTGGTAAAACTTGTGTAAGCCAACCAACCAACCACCCAAAGGACTACCAACAAGTGGTTGTCTTAAACAGGTAGTCTCCTTGCACACCGTAACCCTTCTAGCCCCATGGGTGCATTTCCTAAATTTTAGAAGTGTTACTTAACGATTATGTACCAATTGCAGGAGGTGGATTGACCATGATAATTCAAGGGTAGTGCCAGGTTAGCTTGGCATCTTCAGGCACCAAGCTAATCTGGCATTTACCCTTGAATAATATCATGGTCATTCAATCTCCTGCTGTAGGCTGTTGGGGTTAAATGGGTTAACACTCATCTAACTAATAGCAAGGTGACCATGGGACCAACAGTCATGTGGTCTGCATTGACAGGTTTTCACCTCAATAGGCTGACTGCACATAGAACCACACATAAGCCATAAGCATGTGAGCGGAGCACAGCAACCAGACTCGAGTATGACCTCACGATTCAACTCTCCACTCATGTTTGCAGATGTAGCGGCTCATAATGTCTGTTGCCTTTTGCTAGCCCCCACTAATGTCAATGTTCCTGAGATGGTTGGACTCGTTTGACATTCAACTCCTTACGCCCCGAGGACAAAACCATCAATTTTGGGTAGATATCCTCCGAGGTCTGTATCACAGTTCTGGAGACAGATCGACCATGACAGTTCAAGGTTGGTGTCAGAATAGCTTGGCACCTAGAGGCGATTGATGAGATGGCAGACACCTCCCAGACGCAGTGACAGTGTTTCTTACTGAACAGCGTGTGTACTCTTTAGAAACCATTTTGGACTGCTTTCAGTTCTACTACTATTGCTTTAAAAATGACTATGAAGTTATATACTAGTTAAGCTACTACTACTATTGCTTTAAAAATGACTATGAAGTTATATACTAGTTAAGCTACTACTACTATTGCTTTAAAAATGACTATGAAGTTATATACTAGTTAAGCTACTACTACTATTGCTTTAAAAATGACTATGAAGTTATGTAGTTAAGTTATAATTAAGGTGGTGACTGTTTATGCCGGAGCGACTGTCTAATAATAGCCAGCGCTGTTCTAATAGCGACGGCCGCCCCCAGGTAGCAACTGTGAAAGTATTTATCTTTTTTTTTTTTTTAATGTGTATTTTTTTTATTTGTGTAACTAGTCTTAGCCAAGCAGAAAGTTTCCAAACATTATATTGTGTGTTATAGATATACTACGATAGGGCCATCTTTAGTTTTCTTGTGCTAGGAAGGTTCAGGTTGGGTTGCGGCCGTTGGCGCCGGCCATGAGACGTCTTGGTGACGGGCTTCACCCGTCCCAAGCCATTGTCCATTTGTTGTTTGTAAACTGTTGTGTGTGTGTGTGTGTGATTGCGAGTTGCACCTGAGGTGGCGAGACAAATTTCTCTTTTAGAGATAATTTACTTACTTACTTACGCCTGTCACCCCTCCCCGGGTATAGGCCGTCGACGAGAGACCTCCAGCGACTCCTGTCCTGTGCTTCTCCTTCGATTTTACTCCAGGTGGTTCCCAGTCTCTTGATGTCTGCTTGGAGGTCTCGACGCCAGGTGTTTCTCGGCCTGCCTCTTTTCCTCTTTCCCTGGGGGTTCCATGACAATGCCTGCCTAGTGATACTGGAAGCTGGCGTTCTCAGACTGTGACCAATCCATCCCCATCTGGGGCGGTCCGTGGCGCAGTGGTTAAGGCGCCTGCCACCAATGCTAAAGGTGCGAGGTTCGATTCCGGGTTCCGGCGTCGGATTTTTCTCCTCTAGTAAGTGTCACCGTTAATTCGGGCGGACCGTCGGGGGTTCTTTCTCCGGGTACTCCGGCTCTTCCTCCCCCTCCACTTTGGTATCAGTTTCAGCCAACTTAATAAAATTTCAAATACAAAACGATTTCCAGATACCGTCAGTAGCTCGCTTGAGCTTGCCCTTAGCACCACGTGAAGCTTCTGTGTTTACGTACAGTGTGTGAGTGAATGCGTGTGATTCGCGTGAGCGTGCTTGTTGGGTTCAGTTCGCGGCTACATTCTGCGCATTGAGTTATATTATAAATATGAGAAATGCGCCATATAAATGCTATGCATTATTATCTTCTTCGCCCAATTTCATTCTCTGCTGTTATCTGCTCTGTTCTCTCCCAGAGTCCGACGTTGCTGATCTTCTCTGGCTAGTGGATTTTCAAAATTCTTCTAAGGCAACTGTTTATGAAGATCTGTACTCTGTTGACTGTGGTTTTTGTCAATCTCCAAGTCTCTGCCCCATATAGGAGAACTGCTTTTACGTTGGCGTTGAAAATCCGGACTTTGGTGTGTTGTGACAGCTCTCTGGAACTCCACACTTTTTTCAACTGGAGAAAGGCTGCTCTGGCTTTACTGATTCGTGCTGACATCTACATCAGTGCCGCCTTTTTTGTCTATGATGCTCCCGAGATAGGACTCCACCTCCTCCAACGGGGTGCCAGCAAGCAAGACTGGTTCTTCCCTGGTTGCGTTCAGCCTCATTGTCTTTGTTTTCTGTTTGTGGATGGTGAGGCCCACTTGGGACGAGATGTCAGCAAGCCTCGTGGTCTTGTCCTGCATTTGTTGATGAGCGTGGGACAGTAAAGCCAAGTCGTCTGCAAAATCGAGGTCGTCAAACAGTGTCCACTGTATTCCACTTCGTCTGTGCTCTGTGGTCCTCTTCATGACCCAGTCTATGGCCAGTAGGAAGAGGAACGGAGACAGCAAACATCCCTGCCTGACACCGGTTCTGACCTGGAGCTCCCTGGTGAACGGCCCTTCGTGGATCACGCGACATGTCATGCCATCGTAGCTGCTCTTGATCAGGCGGACGAGCTTTGTGGGTACACCATAGTATCGTAGGAGTTTCCACAGAGTCTCTCGGTCCACGCTGTCAAATGCTTTCTCGTAATCCACAAAGTTGACGTACAGCGGGGAGCTCCACTCCAGAGACTGTTCCACGATGATGCGGAGAGTGGCGATCTGGTCTGTACAAGATCGGTTTTTCCTGAATCCTGCTTGCTGGTCTCTCAGCTGGGGGTCAACGGAGCTCTTCATTCTCTCCAGGATGATCCTGTTGAAGACCTTTCCTGGTACCGACAGCAAGGTGATTCCTCTGTAGTTGGAACACTTGCTGAGGTCGCCTTTCTTGGTAAGCTTGATTAGGTACCCATCCTTCCAGTCAGCCGGCGTCACCTCCTCTTCCCAGATCTTTCCAAACAGTGGGTACAGCATCTCTACTGTTGTCTCTGGGTCTGCTTTCAGAGACTCCGCTGGGATGCCATCTGGCCCTGCTGCTTTGCTGTTCTTCAAAAATGCCACTGCCCTTCTGATCTCTTCCCGGCTGGGTCTGTCAGCTGATGGGTAGGTCGGTCTCTGCCGGCTGGATGTCTGGGGGGTCGGGTGGGCTGGGTCTGTTCAGTAACTCTTCAAAATACTCGGCCCATCTGTCGAGTTGGTCTGCTCTGTCTGCAATAGGCTTGCCTTCTTTGTCTTTAACTGGTCTTTCTGTGTGGCCATACTTGCCAGACAATCTTCTGGTAATGTCATAGAGCTGTTTCATGTTGCCGCTGCCTGCTGCCTTTTCTGCCTCTGCTGCCAGGTTGTCTGTGTAGACCCTCTTGTCTGCCCTGATACTCTTCTTCACCTCGCGTTTGGCTTCCGAGTATTCCTCCTGTGCCCTTGCTTTGGCTGCTCTCGTGCGACTGTTGTTGACAACTGCTTTCTTATGCTTCCTCACTTCTATCTTCTTCAAGGTCTGTGCCGACAGCCAGTCTTTGTGATGGTGTTTCCTGAACCCTACAGTGTCTTTGCAGGTTGAGTTCAGCGCCTCTCTAACTGCCTTCCACTGCTGCTCTGTGGTGACCACCTCCTCTTCATTTACTAGCTCCTGTAGCGCTTGAAACCGGTTGGACAGTACCAGTTTGAACTCTTCTCTCACTCCAGTCTCTCTCAGGAGGCCTACATTATATCGCTGTCTTCTTGTTGTCTCTGTGTGGCTTTTCTTTAACTTGAGCTTTATTCTTAAGGTAAGCAGATGGTGGTCTGAGGCGACATCTGCTCCCCTCCTCACTCGAACATCTTGAAGGGATCTTCTAAATTTCTTGCTAATGCAGATATGGTCTATTTGGTTTTCTGTAGTATGGTCAGGCGAGACCCAAGTTGCTTTGTGTATTCTTCTGTGTGGGAAGATGCTGCCTCCAAAGTCTGTTTAGAGCAATAAAGTCTACAAACCTCTCCCCATTCTCACTCATCTCCCCTAGTCCCCGTCTGCCCATCACCTCTTCGTATCCGGTGTTGTCCTCCCCTATTTTGGCATTAAAATCGCCCATGATGACGGTGATGTCTCGCTTCGCACATGTGTCCACAGCACTCTGGAGTCGGTCGTAGAACTCTTGTTTCTCTTCCTAGTCACTGTCATTAGTGGGCGCATAACACTGGATGACATTCAGCTTGATCTTTTTCCTGGTTCTAAAGGCTGCTGTGATAATTCTTGGCCCAAGAGGTTCCCAGCCCATCAGCGCTCTCTGTGCCACTGGTGACAGCATGAATGCTACACCTTCTGTATGGGGGGCATTCTCCTCTTCATGACCTGAATACAGAATCATCTCCCCACTTAACAGCCTTTTCTGGCCAGACTGCGTCCATCTGGCTTCACTAATACCTAGCAGGGAAAGGTTGTACTTTTGCATTTCCGCTGCTATCTGGGCGGCCTTCCCGCTCTAATAATAATAATAATAATAATACCGTTATAATATAGGCGCTTTTTCTCAATTTTTGGGCGAATCTGGAGTCGGTCGTAGAACTCTTGTTTCTCTTCCTCGTCACTGTCATTAGTGGGCACATAAAATTGGATGAGATTCAGCTTGATCATTTTTTTGGTTCTAAAGGCTGCTGTGATAATTCTTGGCCCATCAGCGCTCTCTGTGCCGCTGGTGACAGCATGAATGCTACTCCTTCTGTATGGGGGGCGTTCTCCTCTTCATGACCTGAATACAGAATCATCTCCTCACTTAACAGCCTTTTCTGGCCAGACTGCGTCCATCTGGCTTCACTGATACCTAGCAGGGAAAGGTTGTACTTTTGCATTTCCGCTGCTATCTGGGCGGCCTTGCCGCTCTGGTACATGGTCTTGACATTCCATGTGCCCATGGTTGTGTCCCTGGATAGAGAGAGGCGGCTCGGTCCTGTGGCTTCCGAAGACTTCCGGCTTTCACCACAGAACGTCATAAATCTTCTGGTAGAAGAACCTTCCTCCTCCAGGAAAGGAATTACTGTTTGTCTTTTCGTCGGCGTTTTTGTAGCTATTTTCTTATTTGCAGGGTGGGGAAGCTACCCCCACGCCCAACCCCCTTACTAGGAGGACCAGGGGTTTTCTGTCGGGGTCACCTTCCCTTAGACCATGTTGGTTCACGGCACCTTATTTCAATCGGCGCGCCCCTCTCGCGAGGGACCCTCTATCCACCACCCAGGGTACGCGCCTCAACGCCATATGGTCCCAGCGCGAGGTTTAGAGATAATAAAGTACTCATATTCTTCTTATTCTTAAATATGGTCGATCTACATCCTGTCGTCATCCGTCAGGGCTTTATGGGTTAATCTACCATGGTTCCTAGGGCATAATTTGTGTACCCTGGCAGTGAATGCCTTTTGAACGTAGAAAAAAAGGCAGACATTTTCTGGGTCGTTTTTTGTTCTAGAGAACATGATTGAGCAAAACGTGTTGAAAACGTGTATCACTGACCGTTTCGCGACGGAAAAATCCATGGTAATCGACATTACCAGCCTTCTCCTGCAGGTAGAACTGCACCCAGTTGTGGAGTCCAATCAGCTCATCCCCGCGCCCCTCCCCCACAAACACGTGCTCAAAGCTGCACGAGTTCTGGCCCCTGAAAATCAGAATTAAAATATACGCTGGTCTGTGATGCTGGACCTTATGAGATACAAAAAACCTGCAGTGACAGGTTGCCGCGGGATTACACACCCCTCTTCCAGATTCTATACTTGCTAGTTGTAAGATTTTCTTCGTGCACGCGCTATCTACCTTGAAGAAGCAGCTACAGACATAAAAAAAAAAAAAACACTTCAGGCAAACAATTTGTCCAAACAATGACCGATTACTTCAGCTTCTCCCTTTTAACCCTTTTAATAATAATAATAATACATAGTATTTATATGGCGCATTTCTCATATTTATAATATAACTCAATGCACCCCAACACACTACAGCGGTCCGTGGCGCAGTGGTTAAGGCGCCTGCCACCAATGCTAAAGGTGCGAGGTTCGATTACGGGTTCCGGCGTCAGATTTTTCTCCTCTAGTAAGTGTCACCGTTTATTCGGGCGGACCGTCGGGGGTTCTTTCTCCGGGTACTCCGGCTCTTCCTCCCCCTCCACTTTGGTATCAGCTTCAGCCCACTTAATCAAATTTCAAATACAAACGATTTTGAATTTCCAAAAACTACAGTAGCTCGCTTGAGCTTGCCCTTAGCACCACGTGAATGTTCTGTGTTTATGTACAGTGTGTGAGTGAATGCGCGTGATTCACGTGAGCGTGCTTGTTGGGTTCAGTTCGCGGCGGCGCTTTGAGCCGATTTTCAATTGGGATAAAGCGCCTATTTAATGCGCTTATTATTATTATTATTATTATTATTACAGCAGGAGATTGATTGACCATGATAATTCAAGGGTAGTATCAGATTAGCTTGGTGCCTTCAGGCACCAAGCTAATCTGGCACTACCCTTGAATTATCATGGTCAATCCACCTCCCGTAACTGTTGCACTGTCATTAGACAACACCTCCAAAATTTGAAAAATCTGACCTTGGGGTTAAAAGGGTTAACCCTAAGGCTGCATTTCTCAAAATTTGGGGGTGCCACCTAAAAGCTATGTACCAGTCGTAGGAGATGGATCGACCATGATAATTCAAAAGGCAGTGCCAGATTAGCATGGCAGATCGGCACTATCATGTGCCAAACTAAACTGGCATCACCCTTGCATTATCCTGGTCGATCCATCCCATGCTGTAGTGCATTGGGGCTACGTGGGCGAATGCAGTGAGCTCTGTTGGTGTAGTGCATTGGGGCTACATGGGTGAATGCAGTGAGCTCTGTTGGTGTAGTGCATTGGGGCTACGTGGGTGAATGCAGTGAGCTCTGTTGGTGCAGTGCATTGGGGCTACGGGGGTGAATGCAGTGAGCTCTGTTGGTGTAGCGCATTGGGGCTACCTGGGTGAATGCAGTTAGCTCTGTTGGTGTAGTGCATTGGGGCTACGTGGGTGAATGCAATGAGCTCTGTTGCAGTGCATTGGGGCTACGTGGGTGAATGCAGTGAGCTCTGTTGGTGCAGTGCATTGGGGCTACGTGGGTGAATGCAGTGAACTCTGTTGGTGCAGTGCATTGGAGCTACGTGGGTGAATGCAGTGAACTCTGTTGGTGTAGTGCATTGGGGCTACGTGGGTGAATGCAGTGAGCTCTGTTGCAGTGCATTGGGGCTATGTGGGTAAATGCAGTGAGCTCTGTTGGTGCAGTGCATTGGGGCTACGTGGGTGAATGCAGTGAACTCTGTTGGTGCAGTGCATTGGGGCTACGTGGGTGAATGCAGTGAGCTCTGTTGGTGCAGTGCATTGGTGCTACATGGGTGAATGCAGTGAGCTCTGTTGGCGTAGTGCTTTGGGGCTACATGGGTGAATGCAGTGAGCTCTGTTGGCGTAGTGCATTGGAGCTATGTGGGTAAATGCAGTGAGCTCTGTTGGCGCAGTGCATTGGGGCTACGTGGGTGAATGCAGTGAGCTTTGTTGCAGTGCATTGGGGCTACGTGGGTGAATGCAGTGAGCTCCGTTGGCATAGTGCATTGGGGCTATGTGGGTGAATGCAGTGAGCTCTGTTGGCGTAGTGCATTGGGGCTACGTGGGTGAATGGCATTGGGGCTGCGCTGGGTGAATGCAGTGAGCCTCCCCCCCTGTTGGCGCAGTGCTATTGCGGGGCTAAGGGGTGGGAATGCAGTGAGCCCTGTGTGATGCAGGGCAGTGGGCTACTGGGTAGGAATGCTGTCGAAGCTCTGTTGGCGCAGTGCTATTGGACGGCTCCGTGGGTGTGAATGCAGTTGAAGCTTCAGTTGTGCAGGTGCAGTGGGGGCTTCGTGAGTGTGAATGCATGTGAGCTTCTGTAGCAGTGCAAGGCGGGGGGGGGGGGGGGGGCGGGAGGGGGGGGGGGGGACGGGGGCTCTGTTGGCGCAGTGCATTGGGGCTATGTGGGTGAATGCAGTGAGCTCTGTTGCAGTGCATTGGGGCTACGTGGGTGAATGCAGTGAGCTCTGTTGGTGCAGTGCATTGGGGCTACGTGGGTGAATGCAGTGAGCTCTGTTGGTGCAGTGCATTGGGGCTACGTGAGTGAATGCATTGAGCTCTGTTGCAGTGCATTGGGGCTACGTGGGTGAATGCAGTGAGCTCTGTTGGTGCAGTGCATTGCATATTGGGGCTATGGGGGTGAATGCAGTGAGCTCTGTTGCAGTGCATTGTGGCTACGGGGTGAATGCAGTGAGCTCTGTTGCAGTGCATTGTGGCTACGGGGGTGAATGCAGTGAGCTCTGTTGGTGCAATGCATTGGGGTTACGTGGGTGAATGCAGTGAGCTCTGTTGGTGCAGTGCATTGGGGCTATGGGGGTGAATGCAGTGAGCTCTGTTGCAGTGCATTGGGGCTACTGGGGTGAATGCAGGGAGCTCTGTTGCAGTGCATTGGGGCTACGGGGGTGAATGCAGTGAGCTCTGTTGGCGCAGTGCATTAGGGCTACGTGGGTGAATGCAGTGAGCTCTGTTGGTGCAGTGCATTGGGGCTACGGGGGTGAATGCAGTGAGCTCTGTTGGTGCAGTGCATTGGGGCTACGGGGGTGAATGCAGTGAGCTCTGTTGGTGTAAATATATAGCTACAATTTGTTATAAGCAAAGTAAGTTACATGGAAAATGTGCAGTTGGGGCTTTTGAAAAAGTACTGTTACAACTTCCCAGTGTGCAATAGGTCATCAGGTCAATGTCAACCACCATTAGCCAGCGCACGTCGGTCCAATAACCTTCTGCACACTGGGTTGTTATATCTGACCTTGTACTGCATTGTATTGTAAGGCATCTCCGAGGCGCACATATCCATCTATTTCAAGATGCTCAAGGTTCCGCAGGGCTGGAAGCTGGAGATACGAAATTCAAAAGTCTGCTGCCACTAAGCGCTATTATTAAAGCATGGACAAACTGTTTTAGCAACAGTTTTTATCCCAGTGCTGTCCAAGCCCTTTCAGTCTTATAAGCGTGCGATGATGTGCTCTGTGGGTTGATCATACAGTTTCATTGCCGAGGACTGATGTTTGCATGAATGACTGAGTGAGAGTGCGTATGTATATGGAATCGTGTGGCCGGCCTATAGAGCACCTCGCCCAACCCTTGTGCTACCTCATTTGGCTGTTGGTGGTGCTTTTGGTCGAGTTGACTCCATGAGTCTCCTCCCCCGGCAGGGCGCACCCCCAACGGTTGCGAGGATAGTGTATATCAGTATTAGCCTAGTCTTATGATATTATATTAACTAGTTTTACACCCGACTGTGATCACTAAATTAGTGACATTTTTACTTTAAGATATTCTGTTCTCATTTTAAATGATATACCTTTAATTAATTTAGACTTCCTAGCTTAATAGGCGTGTGTGTGTGTGTGTGTGTATGTGTGTGTGTGGGAGATGAGCGTGGGTGTGCGAGTGGGTATGTATTAGTTTGTCAGATTAGTTGTTTTAAAGTTTTTACAGTGTGTGTAGGGCATTGGATTTGTGTGATAGAGTATTAATTATTATTTTTTTTGAATTGTTGACTGTGATGTTTGTAATTGTAACGACACCAACACACAGTCCTATGCTTTATCATTCCTAAGGCAAATGGCAATAAACAGTATATATCTATCTATTATAAATGACGTCAGCTGTAAATAGTACACACCTTCCCCCTGTGCGGCTGTAAAGGCGGAACCATATATCATGCAGCATCTGCATAAATTTATCATCGTCTTTGGGCGCCACGCCTTTCGCCGCCAGGAAACGATGAGCCTCTTGCATGACCTTTGTTTTCATGATAGCTCGGAGGAAATCCCAGTTTTCACGGCGTTCTTCCCACGTCACTTCTTCTTCCTCCGTTACGTCCAGTTCGTAATTGTCCAGAAGATCACGGAATGCTGAAAAGGTGAAGAAAAAAATGACCTATGGCCAGACCAGCACATGCATAAAACCTTATTCCAATTTTATGTATATAAATCAGAGCTCTCGTTTTAGTGAGTCTGTGCATCTCTGATGCACTGAAACTCGAAATCACGTACTGAAAATGTTACTAAGGGGTAGGCAGACACACTATAGTTCAGCACAACTGCATCTGAGACGTACTACTTGCGCCACTGTGCATACCTTAACAAGTTGAAAACGGCCTTCAAAAAAGTCTCGACGATATATCAGCATGGTGTAAAGTCAACTCAATGATTCTGCATCCTACTAAAACAAAATCTATGATTATTGCAACACGCCAAAAGCACCAGTTAAAACCTTTAAAGCTTAATCTATCACTCGGCGACAACATCATGGAACAGGTAGCCGAACATCATCTATTGGGGGTCACAATTGATAATCAGCTGAGGTGGCAGATGCACATTGACAATGTCTGTAAAACGGTCTCTAGAAATGTCTTTATGTTATCGAAATTAAAGTATTACACAGATAGTGAAACCAGAAAATTGTTCAGTAATGCACACATCATGTCACATATAAACTACGCATCGACGGTGTGGGATTGTTGCAGTGATGTCCACTTAAAAAGACTAAATTCTTTACATAGGAGAATGGCAAAATTCTTCCCAACCCGCACTTGACGACCGAGGAAAAACTCAGTAAAGCTGGATTCCTGCCCCTTCAAAATCATTTTAAATATAACAAAGGGGTACTGATGTTTAAAGTGTGGAACCATAGCGCTCCAGAATATCTAACAGAGTTGTTTAAAAAATCAGATTCCTGCTATGGGAACATGAGGGGTCTTTATATTGTTCCAAAACCCCGAATAGATATATTTAAATCTACTTTGTCATTTGCGGGTTCCACACTGTGGAACTCACTCCCACATCACGATAAAGCCACTCCGACATTATCTCATTTCAAGGCAAGTCTTTATAGGTATCTGACATTACACAAATAATAATATCTAGTTATTCGTAGACACACGAATATACCTGTATATTCTAACAATCATGTGTATGTGTATGTGTGTGTGTGCGTGTGTGCGTGTGTGTGTGTGTGTGTGTGTGTGTGGACGCATGAGTGCGTTTGTGCGCGGCGTATGCGCGTGTTTGTGTTTAGTGGACTATATATTTTGTATCACTTTGCTTTGATGTCCCTGTTTTATGTATATTTTGTACTTAGTTAGTCGCAGTTGTAGGTACGAAAAATGACATAGTCAATGACTGTGTTAATATCTTCTTACTTACGCCTGTCACCCCTACCCGGGTATAGGCCGTTGACGAGAGATCTCCAACGACTCCTGTCCTGTGCTTCTCCTTCGATTTTACTCCAGGTGGTTCCCAGTCTCTTGTGTTTGCTTGGAGGTCTCGATGCCAGGAGTTTCTCGGCCTACCTCTTTTCCTCTTTCCCTGGGGGTTCCATTACAATGCCTGCCTAGTGATACTGGAAGCTGGCTTTCTCAGACTGTGACCAATCCATCCCCATCTTCTTCGCCCAATTTCATTCTCTGCTGTTATCTGCTCTGTTCTCTCCCAGAGTCTGACGTTGCTGATCTTCTCTGGCCAGTGGATTTTCAAAATTCTTCTAAGGCAACTGTTTATGAAGGTCTGTACTCTGTTGACTGTGGTTTTTGTCAATCTCCAAGTCTCTGCTCCATATAGGAGAACTGCTTTTACGTTGGAGTTGAAAATCCGGACTTTGGTGTGTTGTGACAGCTCTCTGGAACTCCACACTTTTTTCAACTGGAGAAAGGCTGCTCTGGCTTTACCGATTCATGCTCTGACATCTGCATCAGTGCCGCCTTTTTTGTCTATGATGCTCCCGAGATAGGTGAAGGACTCCACCTCCTCCAACGGGGTGCCAGCAAGCAAGACTGGTTCTTCCCTGGTTACGTTCAGCCTCATTGTCTTTGTTTTCTGTTTGTGGATAATGAGGCCCACTTGGGACAAGATGTCAGCAAGCCTCGTGGTCTTGTCCTGCATTTGTTGATGAGCGTGGGACAGTAATGCCAAGTCGTCTGCAAAATCGAGGTCGTCAAGCTGTGTCCACAGTGTCCACTGTATTCCACTTCGTCTGTGCTCTGTGATCATGACCCAATCTATGGCCAGTAGGAAGAGGAACGGAGACAGCAGACACCCCTGCCTGACACCGGTTCTAACCTGGAGCTCCCTGGTGAACTGCCCTTCGTGGATCACACGACATGTCATGCCATCGTAGCTGCTCTTGATCAGGTGGACGAGCTTTGTGGGTACACCGTAGTGTCTTAGGAGTTTCCACTGAGTCTCTTGGTCCACGCTGTCAAATGCTTTCTCGTAATCCACAATGTTGACGTACAGCGGGGAGCTCCACTCCAGACACTGTTCCATGATGATGCGGAGAGTGGCGATCTGGTCTGTACCTGATCGGTTTTTCCTGAATCCTGCTTGCTGGTCTCTCAGCTGGGGATCAACGGAGCTCTTCATTCTCTCCAGGATGATCCTGTTAAAGACCTTTCCTGGTACTGACAGCAAGGTGATTTCTCTGTAGTTGGAACACTTGCTGAGGTCGCCTTTCTTGGGAAGCTTGATTAGGTACCCCTCCTTCCAGTCAGCCGGCATCACCTCCTCTTCCCAGATCTTTCCAAACAGTGGGTACAGCATCTCCACTGTTGTCTCTAGGTCTGCTTTCAGAGACTCCGCTGGGATGCCATCTGGCCCTGCTGTTTTGCCGTTCTTCAAAAATGCCACTGCTCTTCTGATCTCTTCCCGGCTGGGTCTGTCACAGCTGATGGGTAGGTCGGTCTCTGCTGGCTGGATGTCTGGGGGGTCAGGTGGGCTGGGTCTGTTCAGTAACTCTTCAAAATACTCGCCGATCTGTACGAGTTGGTCTGCTCTGTCTGCAACAGGCTTGCCTTCTTTGTCTTTTACTGGTCTTTCTGAATGGCCATACTTGCCCAACAATCTTCTGGTAATGTCGTAGAGCTGTTTTATGTTGCCGCTGCCTGCTGCCTTTTCTGCCTCTACTGCCAGGCTGTGTTGGCCCTCTTGTCTGCCCTGATACTCCTCTTCACCTCGCGGTTAGCTTCCAAGTATTCCTCCTGTGCCCTTGCTTTGGCTGCTCTCGTGCGACTGTTGTTGACAACTGTTTTCTTCTGCTTCCTCACTTCTATCTTCTTCAAGGTCTGTGCCGACAGCCAGTCCTTGTGATGGTGTTTCCTGAACCCTACAGTGTCTTTGCAGGTCGAGTTCAGCACCTCTCTAACTGCCTTCCACTGCTGCTCTGTGGTGACCGCCTCCTCTTCAATTACTAGCTCCTGTAGCGCTTGAAACCGGTTGGACAGCACCAGTTTGAACTCTTCTCTCACTCCAGTCTCTCTTAGGAGGCCTACATTATAGCGCTGTCTTCTTGTTGTCTCTGTGCGGCTTTTCTTTAACTTGAGCTTTATTCTTAAGGTAAGCAGATGGTGGTCTGAGGCGACATCTGCTCCCCTCATCACTCGAACATCTTGAAGGGATCTTGTAAATTTCTTGCTAATGCAGATATGGTCTATTTGGTTCTCTGTAGTATGGTCAGGTGAGACCCAAGTTGCTTTGTGTATTCTTCTGTGTGGGAAGATTCTGCCTCCAATGACACGTCTGTTTAAAGCACAAAAGTCTACAAACCTCTCCCCGTTCTCACTCCTCTCCCCTAGTCCCTGTCTCACCATCACCTCTTCGTATCCGGTGTTGTCCTCCCCTATTTTGGCATTAAAATCGCCCATGACGATGGTGATGTCTCGCTCCGCACATTTGTCCACGGCACTCTGGAGTCTGTCGTAGAACTCTTGTTTCTCTTCCTCGTCACTGTCATTAGTGGGCGCATAACACTGGATGACGCTCAGCTTGAGCTTTTTCTTGGTTCTAAAGGCTTCTGTGATAATTCTTGGCCCAAGAGGTTCCCAGCCCATCAGCGCTCTCTGTGCCACTGGTGACAGCATGAATGCTACTCCTGTATGGGGGGCATTCTCCTCTTCATGACCTGAATACAGAATCATCTCCCCACTTAACAGCCTTTTCTGGCCAGACTGAGTCCATCTGGCTTCACTGATACCTAGCAGGGAAAGGTTGTACTTTTGCATTTCCGCTGCTATCTGGGCGGCCTTGCTGCTCTGGTACATGGTCTTGACGTTCCATGTGCCCATGGTTGTGTCCCTGGATAGAGAGAGGCGGCTCGGTCCTGTGGCTTCCGAAGACTTCCAGCTTTCACCACAGGACGTCATAAATCTTCTGGTAGAAGAACCTTCCTCCTCCAGGAAAGGAATTAGTGTTTGTCTTTTCGTCGGCGTCTTTGTAGCTATTTCCTTTTTTGCAGGGTGGGGAAGCTGCCCCCACGCCCAACCCCCTTACTAGGAGGACCAGGGGTTTTCTGTTGGGGTCACCTTCCCTTAGACCATGTTGGTTCATGGCACCTTATTTCATTTGGTGCACCCCTCTCGCGAGGGACCCCCTATCCACCACCCAAGGGACGCGCCTCAACGCCATATGGTCCCAGCGCGAGGGTTAATATCTTCACCATTGTAAAATAAAGATTTATTGATTCAGTGTCAGTTGTTCTGTTTTTAGTGATGAGTTGGCCTGCTGAGCCGCGGCTGCTTTCAGATTCGACTGAATCTGAAGTCCGTGCGCGTGTAACTGAATGAGCAGCCTGTTAGTTTATGAGTGGTGTCAGTATATTATCACAAAGTGTGCACTGCATGTTGAATGCGTTATTTGCTGTGACATCAGCCATTCATACTATTATGGAATATGGCATCCTTTTGCGTTGACTTTTGATTTTGAGCAGTGTCAAGTTGCGGAAAATGGTTAGTTAGTTAGTTATTTGGGTTTAACGCCGAGCAGGCAACTGCAGAAAATGGTGTTCAACATCGCACACCCACGGACATGTTAATTTCAGCCTGGTTCCGGATCAGCCGTACACACAAAGTCTCACGGCAAAGGTCTAGATTTGGTTTTTATCACTCATAAAATTTTCTTTGTGTGTACCTTACGAGCAGGTTTTAACTTTGGTAAGCCAGCCATGTACTGCTCTTGTTAGTGGGCCAAACCTGGTTGGGGGTTCTGCGGCTTTACTTTTTAGTTGGTATTTATTTTTGTTGATATGTATTGCGTTTCTGGGTGTCATTTGTTATATATCCTTGTTTTCCAGTTTGTATGTTATTTCATGATCTATGGTTTGTTAGATTTTAGACAGACTTGGTGTTGTTTACTAGATATCAGTTATATACTTTAGGCACTGTTTTGCCATTCAATGCAGGTTGTTTGGGTGTTGTTGGGTTTGTTTTTTGGGTTTTTTTTGTTCTTCATGGTAGATTATCATGGCTTGACTTCACGAACATAGATTCTATAGGGCTTGCCCACGTCGTCCCTAAAGCCTGCGCGGTGGAGACATGGTAGATTATTCTGGCATTGTTTTGCCATTCGGTTTTTTGGTCGGTTTTTGATGGTAGATTATTCTGGCATTGTTTTGCCATTGATTGCATTTTGGGGAGAGGGTGGGATGTGTATTTTCTTTCCCGTATGCCTTAGATTGGTTTTTCCTGTGAAAGAACTGTGTGTTAAGACCTTCTGATGTCTCTAGGAAATGGGTTGAATCCAAACAGCCTTTTCCCTGCGGTTTAGTTTGGTTGTCATGCTAAATAACTGTGAGTCTTTTGGAGACATGTAAACAAATTTAAAGAAGAGAGAGAGAGCGAAATGAGTGTATATATATATTTTTTAAAAACATAAAAATGATGCAGTTTTCTTAAATCAAATTTCTGACCCTTTATTATGCCTAGATGGGGCTATGGGGTCTGTGTACCCTCTAAAATTTACACCTGGGGGTCTACAGACCCTTTGAGCTGCTGTGAAAACAGGAGCCCTGGTAAATGCAATAGCAAAACACCAGATGTTGGACACACAACTTTGTACATTTACACATTGTCACGACAAGGGTTTATTTTTGCTATTTTTGTAGGGGGGTTAAACTTAGGGGGGTGACAGAGATTGGTTAGTCACCGGGTAAAAGGATAGCACAGGTAAGTTGTTTTTTGCCTTTAAATGGGGAATTGTTGCCATGTGAGTTTGGGAGGTCGGTGTGTGCCGCACATGATTGCCCTGCGCAATCGGGTGGTTACTGATCCGTGTGATCTTAAGTCGCACTTTTTACTGAGCGCAAGGTTTTGCTAAACTGTACTATATCCAAGTTGTTAGCCGTCAGTCACTGCTAAGCAGCGGAAAAAGCAGCAGTCCCTATGGGAGGTTTGTGCAGGCATGGCTCACCATTAGCTGCCATCCTCAAGTAGCTGTGTCGTTCTTCTGTGACGGCCCTACGATACGGCCCTGGTCGCTCCGGAGACGATGTCCTAAGACGAGAGAGATGCTGCGACAATTGAACCCCTGGCTTGTCTTGTTTGTCTCCATCCCAGCCGGGGCGTCTTCATGGATGACAGCAAGTGCGCACAACAGTTCTTTAGTGGCCATATTTTATGCTCGGAGGGTTTGTCTGTGTGTGCTTGTTCTGTTATTATTATTTTTTGGGTTAGTGAGTGGGGAGGGGGCAAAGGGGGGGGGGGGGTAAGAATGTAGAAATAAATGCCATTTATTTTATTTGGTAGTATTTAGTGTTGGAGGGTACATTTGGAAGTGAGTTATATGGTATTGTGTAAATATGCATTTCGTTGAGTTTGAAATTTATTGTTTTGGGGGAGAGGTGAAGGAATATAAAAGACGCAGGGCTTCCGTTTAAAAGCGTCTGTGTGTGTCTATGACGCATTAAAACTCAAAATCACGTACTAAAAATGTAACTAAGGGGTAGTCCGACGCATTAAAATTCAGTGCATCTGCGTCCGAGACGCATCATCCTTGTGCCACCATGCGTAACCTAACAGAGGTAGGCGACAGTCATTCTATTTTTAGTGGTGAGTTGGTTCATTTAGCAGCTCGCTTTGGTTGTGTCTGCGTTCAGAATCACCATGACTCCGGGGTCCATGCATGTGTAACTGGACGGGCAAACTGTTAGTTTGCGTGTGGTGTCAGCATGTTTTTACAAAGTGCGCGCTACATGTTGAACGCGTTACTTGCTGTTATGTCATAGTGCGTTTCACTTTCAATCTTCAATGAAGTTGTAAATGGCGGAGAAAAAGCAAAGGAAGCTGGAATGCTTCGGATTCTTCAATCCAGCACCATCTGATCGTGATAATCGCTTAGAAGAAAGTTGCACTTCGACACTGCCGTCTCCATGGACAAACGACAGTACCATAAATTATACCCCTGGACCGTGTGTGGCACCGCTGCTGCAACTCGCATTTTTCAAAGTTCATGTCTGCGTGTATTTCCATGGCTAAAGCACGGCGGCACACAGATGGCATGCGCAATGTGCATGGAGGCAAACTCCAAAAGCAAGTCCAGAAATTTGAACAAAAATAAGTTTGTCAGTTTTTTTATCGTGGTCGATCCATCTTCTGGTACACAGGTATTAGGCAAAAGCTCTAAAATTGGAGATGTACGTCTTTCGGGTTAAATGGGTTGAAACCAACTTTTAAGTACATTAGTTCACGCATATATACACACACACAGACAGAGAGAGCGAGAGAGAGAGTTTAGACAAGTCAGACTTTGGTTGTCAATCTGCATTCAGCAGCCAAGGCAAATATTCTCTGTTACAATACATTATCAAATGATCATACAGATAAATACATATGTGTTTTTCTGTGAGAGAGAGAGGGGGAGACAGGCTTTTGCAGGATAGATCAACAGTTAAAAAATCAGTATCATGGAAAAGACACACACGCACTGTCACAACAAATTTAAAGAGGAGAGAGCGAAATGAGTTAATTTTTTTTTTTTTAAACATACAGATGATGCCGTTTTTCTTAAATAAATTTGCGGACCCTATAATATGCTCAGATGGGGGTCTGTGTACCCTCTAAAATTTATACCTGGGGGTCTACAGACCCTTTAACCTGTTGTGAAAACAGAAGCCCTGAGACGGCAACTGAAATTGCTGGAAGGGTGATGTGACTACCTTTCTTCTTTTTGTTAGTTATTCATATGCGTATTTTTGCACCCTTGTTTTAGTGCATCTAAAGATCTGAGTGGATTAGTCCGCAGCCGTTGCTGTGCGGAAGGGCTGAGTGGTACGGTGGTGAGAGTGGAGGCTGGCTGTGTCACTCCTCGTGGGATTACGACGCCATACCTGAGCGCTGTTGCGAGCATCGATGCAGACCCAACGTTTAACCAAGGTCGGGTCGTCCCATTTAGTGTTTACTAACTTACTTTAAGTAAAGTCTTGTCCATTTGTAAACTGGTAAAAAAACATTGTGAGACTAATTTTGTTTCCTTGTGGTGACAATATTATGAGAGGAACTTTGTTGCAGTGACAGAAATATTGTGTATTCTACTTATTCTAAAGGAGCCATGTGCTATAAAGGACTTCGTCGTGGAAGCAAAAGCATTAATTTAATTTGAACTTGTCATTTGTGCTCCTGCCAAGGAGATCCAGTAACTTGTGAATTATATTAAGTTTTTCTTCAATTTTCATTTGCATTTTATTAAGGATTTTTGGTTTATTATATACGTGATGTTATTGTGTATTGTGTATGTTGGATATTCATTCTGGGGAGTGTGGATGTGTGTGTGAATGTGGTGCATGAGTGTGGGGTTAGGATCGAGTGAGAATATTTGGAATTGTTATTTTTATATGTAATAAATGTTGTCGTAATTGTTCCTCTGGCGTTTGTGTTATTTTGGGACGGTAGTACTTGAGTGGTAGCGCTCATAGTTCGCGCCCCGGAAGCAGGGGTCATGACATACATGACAGCAAAGCTGATGGAGTGGCCCTGAAGACACACAAAGCCAGCCTGGCATTACCCTTAAACTATCATGGCTGACCCTTCTCCCACACCATCTTTTCAGACGTCTCCACAAGTCATAATTAACGATGGGTTGACAGGTGATTACACACCTTCACTGTTCCTCATACATCTGAACAAAATGCTGGTAACTTACTTCTGAAAGTTTCCTTTGCGAACAGCTTGTCTTCGTCCACCCACGTAAACAAGTGGTTGCGAGCAAAATCCCCTTTAACATCCCGTGCATTGTACACAAAGCCTGAAAAATAAAGTCAAAACATAAGGCTAGGATCAAATATCTTAGAAAAAAAGAGGATCAATGCTGAAGACTAACTCTTTACATGTCGGTAGCAGTTTTAGTCATGATGATTCCAATAGGAATCCTGACAAAAACCACTGCCGACATGCAAAGGGCTAATGTACAGCAGAATCGGTTTTCAGCAACTTTCTGTTCTGCGGGTGCTCTTAAGAAAAGGGCAAAAAGTGTCACCTGTCATTAAAGACCATCATTCAAGTAGCAACAGTCACCTAAATGATGATCTTCAATGACAGGTGAAAATCAGCCTTAGGAAATGCCCCTTCGTGGGATAAATAAAGTTTTTTGACTTGACGTAAATAAAAGGAAAGGGATGATTTACAGAGAATACAGCCCTTAGAATAAATGTCTGACCCTCAGCCTGGATTTCACATCCCAGTCTGAAATAATAAATATATAATATCAAACAATTTAAGATTACCTTGAAGATCAATCTCATACTCCACTCCTGGGTAGCATTTGTTTGTGTCAAGGTCCCACAATTTGCTCAGCACATCGGACAGTTCAGTTTCAGCACAGAAGCCACTGTGAACAGAAAGATACAATATGTATACACTGTACACAGAAAGATTTTTAAATGTACTAACCAATAAATGCAGATCGAGATGGGGGGGTCACAAAACAATACTTATGGGGAGATCTCATATTGGCACTCAGTTTTTCATGCACAGAATCAGTTTTGCACTCCCCTTGAGCTATCTTGGTAAATTCCTCTCTTATCTTGTGTGTAGTGCTTGGTAGGATAGAAATGTCAGGAATGTGGGTGTGATAGTGTCAGGGATTGAGAGTGGGCATGAATGCCAACACTGGCTGTTACACAACAGCTAGGCCGGTCGCAAAATCAACAGCACTGCACTGCTGCATGAACACTTGTCCAGCCCCACTCCACCTGCAAGAAACACTGTTCTCGCCTTCCATCTGCAAGACACATAGTTTCTCAATTTATCTTTTCATTTGCAAGAGGAATATATATAGTTTTCCCTTCATCTGAGTGAAAAAAAGACATGCTTCTCATTCCATGTGTAAGAGGAATTGTTCGTTCCATTTGCAAGGGACACAGATTCTCATGAGCCCATGCAACTGCAGGGGCTCATGTGAATCTATGCATGTTTCTTGCTGACAAGCTGTTGTTCCCCAAGCCTAGCTCACTAATCGTAAAGTACAGACACACCTGTCGTTCTGGACCACGCCCACTTATCTGATTCATCTACTTCACCTACGATTATCCCGTACTTTCCTTTCGATAAACAAATATTTACCAAAACTCCGACGTGAATGGAGGATCGTGAAAAAGCAAGCACACAATGTTGATGTACGGAGCACTTATTAGCGGTGAAGGTGCGTGGCACCTGAGTGACTGTGGATGCAGCGATGCGTGAAGGCGCAGCCTTTAACGACTTTTCGCGGCCAGTGTACGACTATTCCTAGCAAAGAGTATAAACAACAATTAAAAATGGATAAAATGCATACCCATCCCCTCGGCCAGCCATGATCGCTGATTTACGGCAGATTTTGTTTTAACGGTAGCACTGGTTGACTCTGCTGAACTTCGGCTGCTGTCAAGAAAGACAACTCATCATGATCACTCAAGGAATGTCAGGGCAATTTTCATTGGTGAGATTACCGTCTGAAAATAATCTTTGACCTATCCGTAAGGGCGACACAGATATTGTTGGACCTTACTTTCAGCATGGCTCCACACGCCTATCTTTCTAAAGAAATCTTGGCTGGATTCGACAGTTACAAGGTATTAGTCAGTGCTCAGATTATAACTAAGGGAAATAGGACGGAAAACAATTCTGCTGCCACAGGTTTGCTAAATAGCAGTGCAGAAAAAATAAACTAAACGACGTAAACGGCATCGCTTGGTTGCAGTGTCGCCATGGACTTTACAACACACGTAGCGATGCATGACCTGATATCGAACCATGATCATGCGCTTGTAGCATGTTTTTGTACACAATGGATTGTGATATTCTTTCAAATGTTGCAAGGCAAAAGACAGTCTACCATTTTGTTTTGTGAAAAGGGTTATAATATATGTGGATAGAAATTAAATGCATGTGCTTATAAATCACTAACAGTTTGGCATCCTGTCTCGGAAGACAATGGAGTATATATGCGCTTGCTGGGTCAGTCACTGGAGTGACCTCTCCAGGGCGCAAGCCTGGGCGAAGTGTATGGAGATCCTGGGGTGCCCAGTCGTCAAGATCCCCCTCTCGGCCTCGCTGATGTATCCAAAGGAATGCAAAGCAGTACGTTTGGCACCAGTTTGGCTGCAGGAGCTGCCAGAACAGTGCGTGAATACAGGCAGCTGTCTGCCTTCGGGGCTCCACTCCTGATTTGAAGGGTTTACTCCCCCACATTTGGCCGTTGGATCCAACCTGATCTCCTCCGTCCTCTAGCCGTTGGCTGTCAGAAACAGCTCATCCGCCTAGTGGTGCAATGTGAACACCACCCCCTCACGTGGTTTAGCCCACCAGCTGAGGTGGTTTGCCAGGGTGTGGCGCTTGAGCCAGCACATGAGAGATTAAGGAGATGGATGAGGACCAGTGATGCCCGTCCGTCCTATGTAGGACGCAGCTGCCGAACAGCAAAGGTGCTACCTCTATCCAGGGGGTGTAGGGGGCTCTGGAAATCACTAACAGCAACACTAGTAACAGCAATGATTAGACTTTCGTGTTTTTGTTTGTAATGTATGTTTTAGCACATCATTATGTATTATGGTGATAAATAATTTTTGTGTGTTGGTTGTTCCATTTGCAGTACAGTGCGATCGATACAAGCCCTGTCAGCAACTACATCTGTCATCCTTTCTGGAATAGCGTAGTTAAAGTAAGTTGACAAAATTTATACATGTAACATAACAATTAACACTAACAGTACAGAGAGGTAATAATAATGTATTATATGCACAGTAAGCTTAGGATACATAACAAGTCATCTGGGAACCCAAAAGTTCTTGTTTTTTACATCAATTCCTTTTAACTAATTTGAGACGTGCCGCCTCCGGATGTGCGGCATAAGCTGTGTATCCGGAGGCGGCATGTTTCAAATGAGTTAACAGGAGGCAAAGATCCTTTATCTGTGTCTCATGCAGTTAGATCATGTTGACTTTTTCTTAGCCCTGAGTTAACCTTCACGTTATTCTTAACTCATTGAAATCGGTCATTCAACATGCCCCACATCACTAGCTGCAAAAGTGTCGTAGAGCGTTACAACACTTCTACAGCAATTTCAGGCACCTTGAATGAACTGAAAGTTAGGGAGCACCATCGTGATAATTAATATTTTGTTTTAACCCTTCGCGTGTCTGTAGTGTTTTTGTCGCGATGATTCCTACAGGAATTGTTGTCTGTAGTGGTTTTTGTTGCAATGATTCCTACAGGAATTGTTGTCCGTAGCGGTTTTTGTCATGATGATTCCTACAGGAATTGTCCGTAGCGGTTTTTGTCACGATGATTCCTACAGGAATTGTTGTCCATAGCGGATTTTGTCGTGATGATTCCTACAGGAATCATCGCGACAAAAACTGCTATGGACACGCAAAGGGTTAACAAATTCCCTATTTAAGTGCATCATTCTTTTGCTTTCAGATTGTGCCACTATGGATCGCGCCAAATCTCCTGACCTTCTCTGGCTTTCTACTGCTGGTTGTGAATTTTGTTGTAATGACGTACTACGACCCCCATTTCTATGCATCCAGTCATGACCATCCAGACAGTTTGCCCATCCCTGAATGGGTGTGGCTGGTGGGGGCCGTTTGCAACTTCCTCTCCCACACACTCGGTCAGTGAAGTTGTTGATGGGGATTGATGGTGTGCGTTGGTTTAGGGTGGGAGTGTTGTTTCTGTTTATTTTTTATTTGTTAAATCGTTGAGCTAAGGGTCAACCTAAATTTCTGCATTTTTGTTGGAAGACTAATTGCCACTACCAGTTTTTGTAAGTTCTTTTTTGTTACGCTTGTGGTTGTGTTATTTCTTTTGAGAGCATGTGTGTGTTAATCATAAGAAAGATCCAATATTCATTTGAGTTATTTTGGATAAGAATTACGTACCTTTTTAGTAGGATTCATTTTCTTTTGCATGGAGAATTGCGATCAATTTTTGATGTGACGTGTATTTTTGCTACAATGTTGTAAAGTTTGACCTACATTAGACTGGAAGGCTCGAGCAGGGTTGCGATCTTTCTACTGACCTCAGATATGGCGTCAAAGCTGTTGGATACATTTTATAACATTTTATCGAATCCGCCTAGATGTTAGTCGAAGGCTGTAGTTAGTTCTAGGTGTTCATTCTAATGAATATTAATAAGTTTTGGTTATGTTTTCTTTTCTGATTGGTTGTGTTGTGTGAATTTCTTGGATTGTTCTGGAAATCTGTAATAGTATTAAAGACAGTGTTAGGAAATATGTGTGTGCATTGTATGGGAGATGCATCACTGCAATAAAATATTGTTGAAACTGTTACTGCAGTGTGGTCTACAACCTTGTGCCACGTGTGACGAGTTGCAGCTGAGTGAAGTTTCTTTACAAGAACCCTACGTGTGTGCGTCTGGTGTGATTTTATCATACTGCGACAACCACTACTACGTAACAATTTTTTACCTGTTAGTGTTAGCCGTGACACTTTACAACGTACATTGTTGATAGACCTTGGGAGTTCATGTGTGGTGCCAGAACAGCTTAGTGCGTAGAGGCACCTCCCTTGAACCAACATGGTCGATATATGTCTCCCAAGTCTGCAGTGTAATATGTAGTGAAATCCTAAGACTCAAAGTGTATATTACTCCCCCACCCCACACACCCCCTCCGCCACCACCACTCTGCCCTCTTTTTTAACTAAACCATCAATTATCTATCAAACTACGGATAAACACTTGAGGGGTCTTTTTTTTATTAGCTTGAAATTTTTTTGATTAATTTGAGATACATGTACATATGTTAAGGAAACGGTTATGAAATGCAGAACACGTCTGTTAAATAACAATTTTTTTTTTTTAAACAGAAAAGTAAAATCACTGTTGTCGACATGCTGCTTATCTCTCTCCTAATAGAAGAAACAGACTTCATTTATACAAATATTACTGTGTTTCTTGTTTGTAGATGGCATAGATGGAAAGCAAGCACGTCGCACAAAATCTAGTTCCCCACTGGGTGAACTCTTCGACCATGGGCTGGACAGCTGGGCCACGCTTTTCTTGCCTGTCGGGCCGTACGTCATTTTTGGACGCAGTGAATTTGGCGTGAATGTGCATCGTGTGTTTTTCGTCATCATTGGCATCATGCTGTGTTTTGTGGCATCCCACTGGGAGAAGTACAACACAGGGGTGCTGTTTCTACCCTGGGGATATGACATCGGGCAGATTGTAAGTTTGTCTTGCTGTTTGTATTGTCAGTGTGTATGGTTGGGATGATCATTGTGCTGTTTCTACCCTGGTGATATGACATCAGCCAGAGTGTAAGTTTGTGTATGATTGGCAGCGCCGGATTAATCAGTTTTTAAGGGGGGGGGGGGGGGGGGGTGCTGAACGACAATATAAAAATTGTATACTGTTCAGGAGCGAATGGCGTGTGCTTCCAGGCTCCGAAAAAATCAAAATGGTGGGGGTGGGGGGGGGGGGGGGGGGGGGGGGTTAGGGTAGAAGAGGGAGAAAAGGCGCGTGCTCTTCCAGGGTCAGAAGAAGAAATTGAAACAGAAGAGGCGCATGCTTCAAGGTATTGAAGAGCGTGGGGGTGGGGAAGAAGAAGGAAGGGGGGGGGGTGCTTTCAGGGTCCGAAGATACCTAAAAGCGGGGTAGGGGGTGCTGCAATAACATTAAACCACCCCCCTCCTTCTCTGACCATGTTGTGGCCTGGTAGTAAATGTGTTTTTTGTGGGTTTTTTTAAGCTGAGGGGGGGGGGTGGGGTGTGCTGTAGTACCAAGGCCCCCCATCCCCTCCTCCCCCTGGATCCGGCCCTGATTGGGATGATCATTGGGCAGTTTTTGCAAGTGACTGCCTCATGAAACATTTGAGAACTATTGAAATATTACTATACTCCATTGTCATGTTTCACTGTTAACCCATTCACCCCTGACGCCCTACAACAGGAGAGGGGTTGACCATGATAATTCAAGGGTAGTGCCAGGAGGCGCCAAGCTAATCTGGCACTGCCCTTGAATTATCATGGTCGACCCATCTCCTGCAACTGGTGCATAGTCATTAGATGATGCCTCCCAAATTTGAGAAATACGGCCGTCGGGCTGAATGAGTTAATATTAGCTCTTGACTTGACTATGCCTCATTGCCTGTGCCTACCCATTTCAATTCAAATTCAAAACAACTTTATTTATCCCTCAAGGGGCAATTACAGTTTTGCCACCACAGGTGTTGCTCACATTCACTCACTCGCTCATTGAAAGTGTTATGTGTTATTAGCTCACTCGCTGCCAGTGATCCCAAATTGCCTGTCTGAAGTGACTGCTCACTGACTGACATTCGCGTGAAAAACAGATGTGAAATACGACCACCATTATCATTATGAAGTACACAGAACGAACAAGAGACATAAACCTCGGGAGCCTCTGCAACTGGGAGTGCTCATGAGGGTTTGTGCCTCGTGCAGCTAGGTAATGTTCACCTTCCCCTGGTGGTTAAAGGGGTTCATTAAAACTGTTTTTACAGATTGAAAACACATCTTGTCAGTCTAGTATTTGAAACAGAGCAACCAGTCTCTGGCCCCCCCGCATCACCCGTGTATGCTTTCTTGTCATTGAAATGTGCAATACAATACACACTGAAAACACATCTTTTCAGTCTAGTTATTTGAAACAGTGCAACCAGTCTCCGGTCCCCCGCATCGCCCGGTATGCTTTCTTGTCATTGAAATGTGCAATACAATACACATTGAAAACACATCTTTTCAGTCTAGTTATTTGAAATGATGCAACCAGTCTCCGGCCCCCCACAACGCCCGGTATGCTTTCTTGTCATTGAAATGTACAATACAATACACATTGAAAACGATTCATTCCACACTAATGATGACTAAAAGGGGGAATCACTGCTAAAAAAACAAACTCAACTTTAAATGTTAGCACCATTGTTAATTATTGTTTTAATATGTGTAGTTTATAACCTGTAAAAAGAAAAGCAGACCAACATACCAAACTGCCAATAGATGGGTAAATATGAAATATGTCGCTGCGGTGTATCTGCGTTACACCGTGACAGAAATTCAGCTGTGAGCAATGTACAAATCATGCAAAATGTCTTATCAATCCTGGCTTACTTGAACACAACAAGGAGAAAGGTAAAAAACAATTCTTGAGTTATTAGATGCAATTTGTTTTGGAAAGAGATATATTTTTTGTTCGCGACACCGTAACACAGTTACACCCATATTATAAAACATTTTTGTTTCAAACTTTAGGGTCAACAAATATGAAACAAATATGTAACATATTTACTTTCAGTGGTCAATGACGATGCTAAAGGTAAAAGAGACAAAAACTTGTACTTGCTTTGATGTTATACAACATCAACACTGATCTGTAACTGTGTAACATGCGACACAAACTACAAAGGAGCTGTGTTAGACCGTGACAGAAATTCAGCTGTGAGCAATGTACAAATCATGCAAAATGTCTTATCAATCCTGGCTTACTTGAACACAACAAGGAGAAGGTAAAAAACAATTCTTGAGTTATTAGATGCTATTTTTGGGGGAAAGAAGTATAGTTTTTGTTCGCGACACCGTAACAGTTACACACCCATTATAAAATGTTTTTGTTTCAAACTTTAGGGTCAGCAAATATGAAACAAATATCTAACATAAAATTTACTTTAAGTGGTCAATGACGGATGCTAAAGGTAAAAGAGACAAAAACTTGTACTTGCTTCGATGTTATACAACATCAACACTGATCTGTAACTGTGTAACATGCGACACAAACTACAAAGGAGCATACATCCATTCTCGGAGGCAAAATTTAAGAACTCAACAAATGCAAAATACTTGGGACAGTGGAAATCATTTATTTCTGATATTCATGTATATCTTCCATACACCCCCCCCCCCCCCCTCCCTCACCCACCACCACCAAAATCCCGAAGCATCCTAACAACCCCAACAAAATTTATGAAAAGAAGTGTTGTCCACGGACGTTGATGGTGGGTGGATCCAAAAGCGTGACATCCTCCACAGAGACCCATGAGAATGTCTTCAGTATGGGAAAATGTGTACTACGTCTCATGAATCTTTAAGAACTTCGCCAGTGCTTCATCACCATTAGACTCCAAAATCTGGAAACAAAGGGCTTTTTAAGTTTTTATGTGATAAACACCAGGAAAAGATTATTAAAACGCTAGAATGTTTACACTTAATCCAAAGGCATGCTATGGATAAACGTAAGGTCAATGCAAAGTAAACATACATGAAAAACGTTCTTTTTTGTGTTACAGAGTAACAACATAACATGCTACACCATCTTCGGGTAACTGCATTACATGCGACTCGTGAAAAGTGTAATGCAGTTACGCATGTTCGATTTTTATGAAGTAACATGCTTTTACCCAGATTTTGCAACTTGAAAACAGCTTAAACAATAAGGTTTCTCTGATAAACGCCCCAAAAAGGTATCTAAAGCATTATTCTTCGTGAAAACAAGCAGTTCTGTGCACTGCGTAACATGCGACACCAGCATAGTCAATGCATCGCGTCATTTAAACTAGGTATTTCTCTACAGTCACGAAATAAAACATGCAGATAACCATGTACAATAGTAGATAAGAGAATAATATGATCAGTTCAGCTTACCTTTTCTTCCAATGATGTCGTATATCCTAGAATTTGGGACCATTTCACGTTCACTACCTCAAGTCTCACTTTGTGCATAACTGTGTAACCACGTGTTGCATGTGCGACACGTCGCACTTTATTGTTGTGTACACACTTCCATATATGGAAACCTTGAGCGAAACGTCATCAAATCATGTGCTAATATGTACCCTTGTTGTGGGTGAAGGCTTCCCGCTCAGCAGACGACGGGTTCATCATTGTTTCGTTTTGAAAAATACAGCGTAACTGTGTAACATCTGCGACACCATAACTTAGAAGCCGGTCATTTCTTGATTTTGTGCATATATACATTCAATGTGTGTAGTTGTACAACTTTAGTTTTTTAATATGTTAGTGTTTTTCATGGCTTTGTTTGTTCTGTGACCAGCAAGAATGGCTTGTAGGTTATTTTGTATGTCCGGAGACGTGTGACGCCGCTTGTTACGCAGTTACGCTCTTTGAAAACGAAAAATGTTACAAAATCCCTTTACTGAAATAAAAGATTTAAGAAATATCAAAGAAAAACAATAACAGTTTCATAACACTGTGCCGTTGAAAGGTTAATTTACGTAACAGAAACCTCTCAAGTAGCCACCAAAGTTGCCTCCTTTCGGCGTTCCTGTTTTGCGCAGCCATTTTGAGTTGAATTTCGCTCTTTTTTCGTTTATAGTTAATAGTAGACTTAACTTTTAACAGTTTCTTTGCTTGACCTGCTAAATCAACATAGATCTGTATAATCCAAGCAATGGTTCAGAGTGCAGTTGGTCGTTTCTTTTGGATGAGAAATGCTGTTATGTGAGAGCCCCCTAAAAGATCATCATCAGTGTGGAATGACTCAAACACATCTTTTCAGTCTAGTATTTGAAACAATGCAACCAGTCTCCGGTCCCCCGCATCGCTCAGTATGCTTTCCTATCATTGAAATGTGCAATACAATACAATACAGATTGAAAACGCATTTTTTCAGTCTAGTATTTGAAACAATGCAACCAGTTTCCGGTCCCCCGCATCTCTCAGTATGCTTTCCTGTCATTGAAATATACAATAAAATACAATACACATTGAAAACACATCTTGTCAGTCTAGTATTTGAAACGATGCAACCAGTCTCTGGCCCCCCGCATCGCCCCGGTATGCTTTCTTGTCATTGAAATGTGCAATACAATACACATTGAAAACACATCTTTTCAGTCTAGTTATTTGAAATGATGCAACCAGTCTCCGGTCCCCCGCATCATCCGGTATGCTTTCTTGTCATTGAAATGTGCAATACAATACACATTGAAAACACATCTTTTCAGTCTAGTTATTTGAAATGATGCAACCAGTCTCCGGCCCCCCCACATCGCCCGGTATGCTTTCTTGTCATTGAAATGTACAATACAATACACATTGAAAACACATCTTTTCAGTCTAGTATTTGAAACAATGCAACCAATCTCCGGTCCCACGCATCACTCAGTATGCTTTCCTGTCATTGAAATGTACAATACAATACACATTGAAAACGCATCTTTTCAGTCAAGTATTTGAAACAATGCAACCAGTCTCCGGTCCCCCGCATCTCTCAGTATGCTTTCCTGTCATTGAAATGTACAATAAAATACAATACACATTGAAAACACATCTTGTCAGTCTAGTATTTGAAACAGTGCAACCAGTCTCCGGTCCCACGCATCACCCTGTATGCTTTCTTGTCATTAAAATGTACAATACAATACACATTGAAAACACATCTTTTCAGTCTAGTATTTGAAACAATGCAACCAGTCTCCAGTCCCCCGCATCACTCAGTATGCTATAATAATAATAATAATAATAAGGAAGATTTATAAGAAGCCCATACATTGTAAGATGCACTAGGCGCCCTGTCATTGAAATATACAATACAAAGATACTTTATTAATCCCTCATGGGGAAACTCATGTCTGTCTGCCCATACAACACATGGCATCAGCACTCACTCCTTCAATTAATGAATGTGTTTAACCCATTTAACCCTACAGCCACATTACCTACATTTTTAAAGTGTCACCTAGCGACTGTGCACCAGTTAAAGGAGATGGATGGACCTTGATAATTCAAGGGTAGTGCCAGATTAGCTTAGTGCTTTCTGGCGCCAAGCTAACCTGGCACTACCCTTGAATTATCAAGGTCCATCCATCTCCTGCTGTGGAGGGTTGGGGCTAAATGGGTCAATCTGTTTGTGTGAATGTGCTTAGTGTGGGTGCCGGTTGGTGTATCGTTATTTGCATGTTGTTATTTAAATGTATCTGTGTTACTAAAATGTCTACTTTTGTTTTCTTACATGATTTAAAAAAATGTCAGTTTAAAATGCCTTTAGCCATCCTTAAGAATACGGTATAGAGCTAATTATTATTATTATTATTATTATTGTTTGATTTTTATTATTTATTAGCTCGAGTCTTCGTGCATAAGCAGCATTCCATTCATCCAGTCGTGGCAAACAGGAGGCTGATCAACCGAGATAGTTACCAGAATAGCTTGGCACCTTTAACTAAGTGCAAGCTATTCTGGCACCAGCCTTGAACTATCATGGTCGACCCCTTCACTGGCAGTTGATGCAGACTGTTTCTGAACTCTTTGTTAGTGTCGCTGTCCGTGGAGCATCAATGGTGTCCGCAAATGGCATAGATCCTCTTGAGCCCATGCAACTGCAGGGGGCTCATGAGGATCTATATATATGACTAAGTGCCAAAGGGTGGGACCCTGATTTAGGACAAGGGGTTGACAAATAAAGCCTGCATTAAAGAGTTCTCTTTGGTACTGTCTGAAACCTCTCGACACCAAGCTTGATTCTATTGAAGCAAAAGATAATCCAGAGCTTGTTTTTTGAAATAATGTTAGTTTAAATGTTGGAATGTCTAATGTGTCGCGTGTCATACATTACAACACAAATGCTCATAAAAGGTTTCTTTGTTAGAAGGCTGCAGACCCAAGATAGTGTTTTTATATCCATGTAGCATGCCTAAATGTAATGCTATCATCTCTTTCTGATTTTCACACCCTGAACATAATTTATGGACATGTAATGTTGTCATGTTTGACATACGACACCAGTCAGATTTTTTACAATTTGCCACCAGGCCCAATCACACTTTTTCTTTTAATAGAACACATCTGCACAATTAACACACACAAGACAAGCTATCTTGCAGTTTGAGCTTGTTGGCTTTTTCTCGGTAGTTGAAGGTCAAACTGGTAGTCATTCAGCTCCCAGATGAGGGAAGACCTGTCCATAGCGCCCAGTGTTTTACATGCTTTTCACAAGGAACATTTTAACCCTTTTAGCCCTGGGACCCTGCAGGAGGAGATGGATTGATCACGATAATTCAAGGGTTGTGCCAGATGAGCTTGGCGCCTGAAGGCGCCAAGCTCATCTGGCACAACCCTTGAATTATCATGATCAGTCTATCTCCTACAACTAGTAATAATAATAATTACGGTATTTATAATGCGCTTATCTTATAATAATTATAACTCTAAGCGCGCACTCACAACTCGCGCACACATGCGCACGCTTTTGACAATGATTCACGTACCACAAATGCATTACGACAGTTCAGTCAGCTTGGGGTGGGGAGTGTGGTGATGTTACAGTGCTAGAACTGTTGAAAGAGGTGCGTTTTGAGGGCGGACTGGAAGGAGGAGAGAGAGGGTGTTTCTGATGGAGAGAGAGTGGGAGAGTGTTCAACTGGTACATAGTCATTAGGCAACACCTCCCAAATTTGAGAAATGGGACCTTGGGGCTGAAAGGGTTACGCCTGCATGAGCTTGCACGGCAACAACGCTCTGATGCTAAAGAAGTGTGCGAATTGTATGATTTCAGGGAATGACCATCATATACTTGATCACGTACAAGTACGGCTATGAAATGTGGAAATTCACGTTACCCATTGTTGGATGGACCACTGCTGAAACGTTTGAAATTTGCTGCTATGGTAAGTTGTCGGTATGAATGACAGACTGCTTTCCGCTTGTATTTCAGTTGCGTACGGGGGTTAGAAGGATACCGGTTCAGACCAAGATTGAGAAAAAAAAAGGTGTAAATTGATAGCGTCTCCAGGGGTTCATGAGTATTGATGCCTCCTGAATGTGCATTAAGTGCAGCAAGGACCTGTTTTTGAGTGGCCACCCTTACGAGAGATCACCCGTCACAAAAGACCAGCATTTAGGTTGCTGTGGCTGTCGCCACCTCAATGATGGTCTTTCGTGACAGGTGGCACTGTTTGCCCTGCAAGACTTCTGTTGAGAGAGTGCCTGTCTTATACGACCACTGTTTCTTGCAAAACAGAGTTTGCTCAACACGGGCTGTACTGTGCTGAAGCAAGTACAAAATCAGCTGTTTTGATTAACCCTTTTAGCCCCAAGGTCCCATTTCTCAAATTTTGGAGGTGTTGCCTAATGACCAGTTGTAGGAGATGGACTGATCATGATAATTCAAGGGTAGTGCCAGATGAGCTTGGCGCCTGAAGGCGCCAAGCTCATCTGGCACTACCCTTGAATTATCAACATCAATCCATCTCTTGCTGCAGGGTCCCGGGACTAAAAGGGTTAAAGCGTTACAAGTTGACCTGTATATACTGGCCTCTCTTGCACTTGGTTTATTTTTTAAACCGTGACATGCTTTTTTCAAGTCTCTTTTATTTATAGAAGAGTCTTTTTAGGATGGGACGAGGTGGGGCAATTTCAATAGAACAAACACGACATCATCGGCGGGCTAGACTAAAACTCTTGACAGTGAAGTAACAAGATAAAAATTATGTCTAGTTAGGCAAACCTCGCTGTAGAACCTACTTTTGGCGCGAAAGGCTGTGTGTGTGTGCGTATGTATGTAAACAACAAAATCTCTGAAGTTTGCATACGTACAAGCTTCAAATTATGGGAGTTGCTTCATTCAGGGGGTGCCTAGGAGCTCCTCTGCGCATTTTGAAATTGGATGTCTCATTGAAGATTTAAGTGACCGCTTATGGGAAGTCGGTTGACCCACATTAGAATCCGTTATTTTTATCATGTTCACTTGTTGATTTGGATATAGCCGGATTGGAGAAAGACATTGGATGAGTTCATTAGCCAGCTGTGTATCTGTTCAACTTTTTCAGTAAAAAATAATTCTATGAAGAAATGTTTTAAAAAGTAAAAAAAACTCGACTTCTGGAGAAAGTCGGACAGTGACGGTGTTGTAAAAGCAGAAATTTTGTCATCACACAGATATCTACGCAATACTCTAAATGACAAATTTAGCACGCACACACATCAACGCGCTGTCAGAAGAGCATGTACAGTAGGATATCATGTATCTAGGTAAAGTCAACCTCCCTTCACACATATTATTGAGACTGGAAATTGCACCGTGAAATTCTAGTTTGGTCACCATTGCTTCTCAGCTCTGGAAGGCAAAGTTGAAGGTTTCCATATGCATTGCTTCCACTCATTTACTTAGCACACCCCTCTTTCCTATCCTTTTTTTCTGTCCTTTGACCAAAGTAGATCTATGATCATTGGTCTATAATGTACAATAATTCTCTCCCCTGACAGTGCTTTTTGGCTCACATGCAAAGCAAAAGTGAGTATGTTCTGGGCCAGTGGTCGTCCATCTGTCGTCTGTCCGCTGTCGTCCATGGTAAACTTTAACGTTGGCAAGGTCAAGGGTCATAAGAGCTCAAGAAATAGGTCCAAAATTGCCATATTTTGACAAAAGATGTTTATTTGTTTCTTCAAAAACATTACCGATGACATGACTACCAGGAGTGTCCACTCCTTGCTCAATTCTAGCCTAAGAACCCGTTGTGTAAACACAACCCGGGAGGCACTCGGGGAACCCCCAGAGGGACCGAGAGTTGTCTCCCGCTCCTACCCACCAGCCCTATTCACCTGTGAACTCCAGTCACGCTTCTTAGGCTCACGCGTTCAGACGTGTTGTCTCTAGCCTCTGGACTTAGAAGTTTTTCGACCGGTTCGGTCTGCCTTGCTTGCTTCGTCTTCGCCGGCCTGGGATTCTACGCGTGCGACGTTGGTCGACTGCAGCTTCGGTCTTGTTCAAGGGTTTCCTCTCTGGCTTTGCCGGTCGGGCTGCGGGTGTCATGGAGCTTTCTCCTTCTCGTACCTCTCCGACTGACAGGTAAGGTAGTTAGAGGGCCCTCGGCTGGTTGCCCGGGCGGGGCACAGGCACGAGCAGCTTGCTTTTTGCGTCGCTTCTCCCTCGGTTGTTTTTTTTTTACCTCTGTTTGGTGGCCTGATTAGCTGAAGAATGTTGGCGCCGGTTTTGGCGGGATTTCGCGCCATTACCAGATGCGAGCGGTGAGTCACGTTACTGTATCTCGGCCATACCTAACGTTTTTCGGCTTTCGGTTAGACACCCCTCGTTATGACGAAGGCTTGGATACTCACCTGTCCCGGCAGGGTTTGTTTTCCCTCCGCCGTGGTTTTAATTAAATGTTGATGGCAGGTGACCGTACGTTGGTTAATCGGGTGCATAACATCACAGTAGCTTGGGGGCCTAAAGCTTAACGGGGTGATTGGTGGACGCTCGCCAAGTGCCTTCATGTTTTGTGTGTTGCAGTGGCCTACTGATGACATGCACAAAATGCGGAGGCTTCCAGTGGCCGTCGGATAAACATGCAGTCTGTCTCCCCTGCGCTGGGTGTGCGTCCGACCATACGTGTGACGTCTGTGCTACATGGCCGGAACTGCGGTGGTCTAATCTATGGAACTTTTATAGGAGAGAGCCTTCTACCCTCACGGGTACCTTGAAGATTTCCGAGACGCCTTCCGCTGTGCCTCCGGCACCGGACGTGCGAGACCAACGGGATCCGACGCAGATAACGCCACTGAGTAATCAAGGGACTAGTGCACGGAGTGGGAGTTCGACCGTCAAGACCGCCTCCGTTCGAGAGCGTGCCCGGACACATTTGGTGGAAAGAACCCGCCTCTCCCAAGAGCCTGGTTTGGTGGGACGCTCGTGGCGTCCCTCCTCCACCGTCGTTCCCCACTCGTCTCTGAGGAAGCCGCCGGGATCCCGCTGGAGGTCCCCTGGCCGGCCAGTAACCCGCCTCTCCCAAGAGCCTGGTTCAGAGAGACATACTTGCACTCGTCCGGAGCCTCCTGGTTGTGAAGAACGTAGGTACAGGGGTTCTGCTCGACGTTTCCGCTCTCCTTCGCACGATCGTAGGAGGAACTTCTCGCCTCATCGCTCGTCGCACCGGGACTCACCTCGCCGCAGACGGTTTTCACCTTCTTCGCGTCCCCCCTCTCGGTTGGACTCCCGCTCGTCCCGTCCCAGCGACCGGCCACTTCCCCCCCTCCTCGTACTCACCGCTCCGTTCCCTCTCGTCGCAGCCGTTCTCCTCGTCGGGATCCGCCTTCGGCTCGCAGGAGGTCCTCACCGCATCGTTCAGACTACCGCTCTCCACTGCGGAGGGAGTCTTCGTCCGCTGCGGTTCTCCGACGGGATTCCCGGCCTCGGAGCCCTCGTCGCCCTCTTCGGTCGCCGGTTTCCGGACAGCGGGACTTCGACACCCTCAGTTTGGCACCGGAGGATGCTTCGGACTGGTTACTTGGAGGTCTTAGCCGTTCTTCAGCTTCTCCCTCTTCAGCCTCCAGTGTGTCAGCTTCCGTCAGACAGGTTTCTTCTTCCCGGATGGACACGCGGCTGGCGCTGGACGGAGCAGCCAAGCTCATCGCCGCCGCCTTACCGGAGGATGTTTGTCCAGCTTCACCTCCTGTGAAGAGGAAGATTTCCGCCTTCGTGGACGCGGATAGGACGGTTAAGAGGTTCAAGTCCCTCCCACAGCCGGCTAGTTTTTTGGATCTGCGGGACGCCTTCTCGTCTCACCTGCATGCGGAGACTCGGAACTCGGACTTCTTCGCGGACGGGAGATGGCCTTCCGCTCTGGACATCGCATTTCAGCAGGACTGGTACGCCGGCCATTCGCAGTCGTTCCTCTGCCCGCTTCCTCCAGTGGATCCCGCCGCTCTGTTGCAAGCCGGAGGGGCTTCTATGTTGAAACGGTCCTTTCCACGGGGACTGGATAGGACGGCGTCGCTGGTCCGGAACACGCTCGCCTGCTCCGGTTTCTTGGACTTGCTGACTCAGGCTTTCATCTGACGTCTCGAGGAAGCTTGGCAACCTGCTTTGTCTCCCCTCCTGGGAGACCTGCTACTCATGGCAGAGGCTGGGAACTGCGCTGCTTATCACTCATCGGTCAACGCGATGGCGGCTGCGGCTAACTGCGACCTCCGCAGTGGTATGCCGGTCGACCTGAGTACTCAGCTACGTCGGGCCCCTCTGGGAGGGTCTCTGCTCTTCGGGGATACTTGGCAGACGGTGAAGGACTCCAACTCCGACCGTTGGGCTCGCAAGACTGTCAAGCAGCGCTTTCATCCCGCCCGCACGGCCCTGGGGCGCTCCTTGCGGGCCCGGAAACGTGTCACCGCGGACCCGTCTGCCCCACCACGAGCTGCGCCGCGCCGTCGCCCGTCCTTCCGTCGCCCTGGCCTAGCTAGCGCCCCTGCCCCCGCTTGGCCCCGTCCCGCCCGTCGCCCTGGGCGCGGGCGGGCCATCTGACTTGTCCCCATTTCCGCCCCCGCCGACCATCGTCGGGGCTCCAGTCGGCGGGAGGCTAGCACGATTCAGCGAGGAGTGGCGCTCGCTGTTTCGAGACGAGCCCTGGGTTTTGGACGTAGTCACCAGAGGATTACGGATCTTGTTCCGCTCTCCTCCGCCCTTGCGCTCCATTCCTCTTTGGACAGAGGTTCCGTCCGACGCCCTCAAGGCCGCCGCTCTGCGAGGAGAAGTCGTGGCTCTCCTTTCAAAGGAGGCCACAGAGATAGTGCAGCGTCCGGACTCGCCCGCCTTTTACAGCCGACTGTTTGTGGTCCCCAAACCTGGCGGCAAGTGGCGGCCAGTCATAGATCTGTCGGCGCTCAACGCCTTCATCGCGGCCCCTTCCTTTCGGATGGAGACGACCAGGGCTCTTCGTGCGGCGGTGCAACCCATGGACTACGCGGTCAGTTTAGATCTGTCCGACGCCTACCTACATGTCCCCATGCACGCTTCTGCCAGGAAGTACCTGCGCTTCGCGTTCGAAGGAGTGATTTACCAGTTTCGCGCCCTGCCGTTCGGTCTCAACCTCAGCCCCTGGGCCTTCACCCGCATCATGGATGCTGTAGTGGCCAAGGCAAGGCAGTCGTCGTCAAGTCCGACCTCGAATTATCTCGACGACCTTCTTTTGAGAAATCAGGTGGAGACCGCGCTTGCGGCAGACAGGGACGTTCTTTTACAGCTGCTTTACCGGTTGGGTTTCCTGGTCAACACCGGGAAGTCGGACTTCACGCCGGCGCGCCACTTCATCCATTTAGGCATGGAGTTTGTCACGGACCGCAACAGGGTACTTTTGCCAGAGAAACGGATTGTGAAGTTGTCCGCTCTCGCCGCGTTGGTAGATCAGCAACAGGCAGCCCCCGCCAGGGTCTGGCTTCAGCTTCTGGGCCTGATCAACGCAGCGGCGGATCTTATCCCCCTCGGGCGTCTCTACTCCCGACCGCTACAACTTCATCTCCTACTGCTCTGGCGTCCTTCCTCGGGCGACTTGACCACGATCGTCCCCGTGTCCCCGTTGGTACGCCCCCACCTTTTACGGTGGACCGACAGAGCCTGGTTGGCTCTGGGAGTCCCCATTTCCTCCCCATCCCCGCACCTCTCCCTGTGTGTCGACGCGAGTCGAGCCCACCTGCTTCCTCAGTTCACCACGACGTCCGGCCTCTGGCCTCCGGAGTTCGCGGACAAACACAGCAACTGGTTGGAACTGCAAGCGGTGTGGCAGGCCATCATCGTTTGGGAAGTGCAGCTCAGACACCAGCATCTTCTCGTCCTTTCGGACAACTTGACAGTGGTAGCGTATATACAGAAGCAGGGAGGAACTCATTCACCCGATCTATGCATGCTACTCTTCCGATTGATGCGATGGTGCGAGGACCGCGATCTGACTCTCAGCGCTCGCCATATTCCCGGTCGCCTGAACGTTTTAGCGGACTCCCTTTCTCGCCGAGGACAGCTCATTCACACGGAATGGACGCTACGCCAGGACATTTTCCGGATGATTTGCTCTCACTGGGAGACCCCGATGGTGGACCTGTTCGCCACGAGGTGGAATCACCAGCTTCCCCTCTTCGTTTCCCCAGTACCGGATCCCCTGGCTTGGGCGGTCGACGCCTTATCCATTCCCGGGGACGGACTCATAGCGTACGCCTTTCCCCCGACAGTCCTTGTCCCCAAAGTCCTCCTAAAGCTGCGAGGAACCAATGCGATCCTGCTCCTGGTCGCCCCGTTCGCTTGGACTCGTTCCTGGTCCACCGACCTGATCAGCCTCGCCACGCACCCTCCTCTACTGCTCCCCACGCCCCGCACTATGCTCAAGCAGCCACGCCAGGCGCTGTTCCACCCCTGTCCGGAACGCTTACTGCTACACGCCTGGAGGTTGTGCGGCAAGCCCTCTCAGCTAGAGGTTTCTCGGGTGCTGCAGTGGAAGCGATCGCTACAGCTCGCAAGCCCTCGACTAGACGTATCTATGAGGGGAAATGGAGGGTACTCTGTACCTGGTGCAGCGACCGTCGTCTCTCCCCCACCGAACTGACAAACCCCCAACTTGCGGACTTCTTCCTCTGGCTCTTCGGAGACCAAGGACTGGCCCCTATTACCATTCGGGGATATCTCGCGATGATTGCCGACACCTACCGGCACCTCGGCCGCGCGGACCCCGGCGCGTGTAAGGACCTGGCAGATCTTATGTCACACTTCGGACTACAAAGGCCTGCCTCTCGCTCTCTTCTTCCCCGCTGGGATTGTTTCTTCAAAACACATTACCGATGACATGACTAACAGGAAATAGTCTACTTGCTTACCAATTTTAGCCTAAGACCCAAAGGGTCCCCCCCAGGAGGCTCTCGGGGATCCCTGACAGGGATGAGAGAGCTTTCGGGGATCCCTAACAGGGACGAGAGTAGCCTCCCCTGCCCATCCGGTCAGGCGCCAGGTGGTGTCTCCTTTAGCCAGTTGTCTACTTCGCTGCTAGCGTTCGGACGCTTTTACCTGAGCCTCTGACCCTTGGAAAGACTGTGTACGGTTCGCCCGTCCCTTACCGGCCTGCCTTCGCCTAGCCTCTCGGCTTCTGCTTCTGGCGTGGCCTCCGTCTTCTCTGCTAGCCCTCGTCTGTGCCTCGTGCTCTTGGCTGGCCCTGGAACCTTCTAGGCTCCCGTCGCGCGGTGGTTGTGCTTCGTCTCCCTGCCGTTCCGCCAGGGACAGGTAAAGTCTCGGCCGTTTCCGACGTCTCGCCTGGCTGGGTCGGACGTCGGGCTTCGCTCGAGCTACTGTTGTTTTCTCTCCGCATTTCACGGTGAGTTTCGAGTGTTTCTTGATTTCGAAGCTTTAAATGGCGCCCCCGGTCGCCTTCATGTTTGGGTATGGGCTGCAGTTACTTAGTGCGCCTCTCCCCAGTACGCCGACCTCCCGTGACCTATTGTCCGGTACTTTGTGCTTCGTCACTCTGCCGTTCCGCCATGGAAAGGTGGAGTCTCGGCCGCTTCCTACGTCTCGCCTGGCTGGGCCGGACGTCGGGCTTTGCTCGAGCTACTGTTGTTTGTCTTTGCATTTACAGTCAGTTTCGTGTGTCTCTTAATTTTCGAAGCTTTAAATGGCGGGGTTTGTTACCCGCCGCCGGTCGCCTTTCATGTTTGGGTTTGGGTTGCAGTTACCAAGTGCGCCTCTCCCCAGTTCGGCGACTAACAGTGACCTAGTGTCCGGTGCTTTGTGCTGCGTCACGCTGCAATTCCGCCAGGAAAAGGTAAAGTCTTGGCCACTGCCTACGTCTCCCCCGGCGGGGCCGGACGTCGTGCTTGGCTCGGACTTCTGTTTGTTTTCTCTCCGCATTTCACGGTGAGTTTCGCTCGTTACTTACTTCGGAGCTTTAACTGGCGGACTTAGTTGCCCGCCGCCCATCACCTTTCATGTATGGGTATGTGTTGCAGTACCAAGTGCGTTTCTGCCCAGGACGGCGGCTTCCAGTGGCCTGGTGTCCGCCACACTGTAGACTGGGTGCCACCTGCTCCTCTGTCATCGGCTGCGCTGGCTGCCCTGCTTGACTGGAGGTTCTTGGTCTCTACTCCGGTGTTCCACTGCCGAGCGACCCGCGCCTTCCGCCTTCCTTGGGACCTTCCACGGCACGGTGGGATTGTTCAAGCGGCCCTCCGACATGGGATAGCCACTCCTATCGTCCCTGGTAAGTTTGTAGCTCTTTCGTAGACGCGTTAAGCCCGCTGACTCCTCCGGCGAGTCGCCAAGCTGGCTACGTGCCCCCCTCCCGTAAAAAGGAGCCCCGGGCACCGCGACCACGTCGCCTTAGTTCACGCGTCGGCCCTCGGCCAAACCTCAAGCCCGCTGACTCCTCCGGCGAGTCGCCAAGCCGGCTACGTGCCCCCCTCCTTGAGCCCCGGGCACCGCGACCTTGGTCGCTAATTAAGCGTCGGCCTTCGGCCCTTCTTCTAAGCCCGCTGACTCCTCCGGCGAGTCGCCCAGCCGGCTATGTGCCCCCCTCCTTGAGCCCCGGGCACGGCGACCTTGTCGCCTGTTACATGCAAAAAAAAAAAAAAAAAAAAAAAGGAAAAGAAGAAGTTGACGCTCGGCCTCGGCCTAAGCCCGCTGACTCCTCCGGCGAGTCGCCAAGCCGGCTACGTGCCCCCCTCCTTGAGCCCCGGGCACCGCGACCTTGTCGCTAATTAGTTAAGCACCGGCCTTCGGCCCTCCTAAGCCCGCTGACTCCTCCGGCGAGTCGCCTAGCCGGCTACGTGCCCCCCTCCTTGAGCCCCGGGCACCGCGACCTTGTCGCTAACTAGTCTACGCGTCGGCCTTCGGTCCTGCTCAGCCCGCTGACTCCTCCGGCGAGTCGCCAAGCCGGCTACATGCCCCCCTCCTTGAGCCCCGGGCACTGCAACCTTGTCGCCTATTGTGGACGCGTTGGCCTCCTACGCCTGCGGACTCCTCCGGCGAGCCGCTGTGCCCCCGCCTTGAACCCTGGGCACCGCGGCCTTGTCGCCAATTAGTTCACGCTTGGGCCTTCGGCCTCAGCTTAAGTCCGCTGACTCTACGGCGAGTCGTTTAGCCGACTATGTGCCCCCCTCCTTGAGCCGGGCACCGCGACCTTGTCGCCTTGTTCTTACTTCGGCCTCGGTCCTGGGCCCGCTGACTCCTTCGGCGAGTCGCCTATCTGCTTGTGCCCCCTCCTTGAGCCCCGGGCACCGCGACCCTTATCGCCGGTTGGTGCCCTAGTCGGCCCTATGGCCTTCCTTCCTACCCACTGACTCCTTCGTCGGGTCGCCCAGCCAGCTACGGTGCCCCCTCCTTGAGCCTCGGGCACTGCGTCTGGATCGTCTTTCATATACCTCGGGACTTCGGGCCGTTTTCCCCTGGCGCCTACGGCCTTTCCACGTGTTCACCGATTCTCGTCTGTTCACCGAAGTGAAGCTACTTCGCGCTCGGTTCACACGTGGATGGGTGCCCCTTGGGTACACCCAGTGCAAGTGGGGATCGACGTCTTCGCCCTCGTCGCCTGGATAGTTGCGGCGCCCGACGTTCGTCGCCCGCCCGCTTGACGCCCTCCTGTGTCCCTGCCGACCTTCGCCTTCTGCTCGGCGCTGTCATTCTCCTCGGGACACCCTCTTCCCCTCTCTCTGCACCGTTCGCCTCCAGCGTCTCCCCGACCCTCTTCGGTGGATGACTCGGCGTCCTGCGTTCGCCGCTGGCCTGCTGGCGTCTTAGCCTTCGGCTCCCCGGTTCGCTGGCCACTTGCTCCTCTTCGTGCTCGCTGCCTCTGGTGGTTCTGCCGGCGCCCGTCCTTGCGGTTACACCTCCCAGCTCTAGTGGATCTTCCGCGTGGCTTCGAACCCTCCGCCCCTTGCCTTCCTTCGTTCGTGGCGGCCTGGCTCCTTCCCTGACCATCTCCCCTGATGCGACGTCGCAGCTGTACCGTGCTCCTGTGGCTTCCCACGCTCTTCGGCCCTGCCTGGTAGTCTCCTTAGGACCCCTTCTAGGCCTGTGGGCCCAGCGCCACCCGTGTGGTTGAGTTCCCGCCCACTCCGACCAAGGCCCTCGCCCTTCGCGCGCAGGTCTCCGCTCTGCCTTGAGATGTTGCGTTGGTGCTCGTCGCTCGGCGCGGCTCCCCCCGCCTCGGACCCTTCGCTTCGCCTTCGGCCCTTGGTCGTCGCCGCCAGCCGGGATCTGCCCCTCGCTTCCACGCGTCCCCATGCCTCCCGCCCCCGCTGTTGTCTTCGCTTGCCGTCGACGGGTCCGTTTCCAGCCCGGCCTCTCCGGTGTGGTCTCTCCCTCAGCCCTGGGCCCTTGCGTGGATCGTGGATGCCTTGGTTGCCCGAGACCTTGTTCTTCCGTCAGACGTTCTCCTCCTGGGTCGACCTGCGTCTGCGGTATCAGTCAGCGGTCCCACTTCGTAGGGCAGCGATGTTCTCCTCCTCCGGTTGCTCGCCTGGGCGCCCTGGTCAGCGCCTACAGTCCGACCTCTCGCCACTCGTTCACCTGGGTATGGATTGGGTGACCGACCGCGACTTGGTGCGTCTTCACGAGCCTCGGATCCAGTCCTTGCCGTTCTAGCCCGAGGGTAGTTGCGGACGCGGCGCTCCCCACCTAACTGCGGCTCCAGCTCCTCCTCCTGATGAGTGCGGCGGCTGATCTCCTTCCCTCGGTCTTCTGTACTCCGCCTCTGGAGGCCGTCCTCCGGCGATCTCTCTACCCTGGTGCCGATCTCTCCTGTGCTGCGCCACATCGGCTTCGCTGGACGGACATTCTTGGCTCGGCTCCCGGATTCCCCCTGACCTCGCCGCTGCCCGTCTCTCTCTGCGTCGTTGCCGGTCTCGACCGTTGGGGCGCTCTCCTTCTCCCGAATTCCGCTCGTCCGCCGGCCGCTGGCCCGCGAACCGGACTTCGCGGCACGTCAACCCGCTGGGACTGGTTGCAGTTGGCAGGCCCTCTGCGCTTGGCGATACGATCTTCGGACACAGGACCTCCTCGTCCTTCCGACAACCCCTCTTCGTGGCTTGCCTTCAGACGCAGGAGGAACCCGCTCTCCCGACCTCTGCTTCCTCCTCTATCGCCCCCTTCGCTGGTGCGAGGACAGCGTCTTCTCCCTCCCAGCCCGCCACAGTCCACGTCACCTGTTCGCCCTGACAGTCTACCTCTTGCGACGGAGGCAGCTTCTTCACACGGATTGCGCCCTTCGCTGGGACATCCTTCGCTGGTTCTGCGCCCGTCGGGAGACTCCCCCCTTGTTCTCTTCGCCACGAAGTGGAGCCTCCGGCTTCCCCGCTTCATCTCCCTGTTCCCGACCTCTGGCCTGGTCAGTCGATGCCCTTCGATCCCTTGGGACGGACTGGTCGCTTACACCTACCCTCCGGCGGTCCTGGTCCTCAAGTCCTGCTCAGCCTCCGGGTATGCAACGCAGTCCTTCTCCTGGTGGCCGGTCGCCCGGACCGGTTCGCGGACTTCCGACCTTCTCAGTCTCGCCACAGGTTCACCCTCCCTCTTCCCACCTCCCGCCGATGCTCTTACAGCGCCGATAGCCGCTCTTCCACCCCTGCCCCGAGCGACTTCTCCTGCACGCCTGGCGATTGTGTGGCAAGCTCTCTCTGCTGGAGGCTTCTCGAGTGCAACAGCGGATGCTATCGCTTCAGCCCGCAGACCTACCAGACGTGTCTACGAGGGAAAGTGGCGTGCTTCGTGCCTGGTGCTCTGACCGCCGCCTCTCCACTGTCGGCCTGACGACTCCTCAGCTCATGGACTTCTTCTCTGGCTCGTCCAAGACCTAGGTTGGCTCCCCTCTGGTGCAGCAGCTCTCTTGAGGGGTCTCTTGATCGCCGACGCCTACCGTCACCTCGGCCGTCCTGACCCAGCGCCTGCAAGGACCTGCCCGACCTTATGGCGCGTTTCGGCGTGCAGCGTCCGGTCTTCCGCCCACTTGGCCCGCGCTGGGACCTCCCTGGTCCTCCCCTGACTGACTTCGGACCGTTGAACCGCTCCTTCTGGCCCGCTTTGCTGACGTGACTCGGAGGCCTGCTTCCTGATGACCCTCGCCACGGCGCCCCGCGTCACCGAGCTCCACACGCTCTCGTCTCGCCCCGCCGGCCTGCAGTTCCGAGTGGATGGCTCCGTTCAGCTACTCCCGGGTCCTTCCTTCTCGCTCAGCCTAGGTCTCCCTTGACAGCGCCTCCGGTCCTCGCCGCTCGGCCGCTTACACGACCCGGTTCCTCGGGGCACTCCGCAGCAAGATCCGGGGCAGGCACTTCGTATCTACCTGCGGCGCTCCAAGTCCGTGCGGAGGGGACGGTCTCGTCCCTTGCCGCCGACCACTGGCAGAACCGGCTTCTCAGCCCAAACGTTCTCCTCTTCGCTCCGCTGGGTATTCTGGTCCGCCTATCGCGACCTCTCCCCACAGGGAGCCGAGGCACTGAGGATCCGCGCCCATGCAATGCACGCTAGGGCCGCACGTCTCGCCTTCGCCGCGCCGGTGTGGTTAAGGACACTGTGGCGGCGGTGGGGTGGCGGGAATCTACCATTGCCGCTTCTACTCTGCGCCCTTACAGTCCAGCGCGACAACCTTACGCTGGTGGGCAACTTCTGCGGCGCAACACTCCCTCCAGGCGCCCTCGGCGCTTAGGCGGCACTTCGCTAAAATTGTCGGGAGTGGGTGATCAGGAGTGACGGGCCGTCTTCGTCCCTGAAGAGGTTTCTAAAAGGGATTGTGCGGCACCCTCCTCCTCTTTGCCATTCTTCCTGTTAGTCATGTCATCGGTAATGTGTTTTGAAGAAACAAATTAATTTTTCTCTAAAATGTATTTTTTCGGAAAATACTTACCGATGACATGACTCGGAGGTCCCTCCCTCCTCCCCGCTTGCCGCTGGTAACTCCGTAGACAACTGGCTAAAGGAGACACCACCTGGCGCCTGACCGGATGGGCAGGGGAGGCTACTCTCGTCCCTGTTAGGGATCCCCGAAAGCTCTCTCATCCCTGTCAGGGATCCCCGAGAGCCTCCTGGGGGGGACCCTTTGGGTCTTAGGCTAAAATTGGTAAGCAAGTAGACTATTTCCTGTTAGTCATGTCATCGGTAAGTATTTTTCGAAAAAATACATTTTAGAGAAAAATTAATTTTACCATGGGTTCTTACCTGGCTAAACTCACCACGTTTCGAACCACTACCGTTGGCCAGGCTGGCGGATGTGACGCGGAAGACCTGCTTCCTGCTGGCGCTTGCCACCGCGGCACGAGTAAGTGAGATACACGCTCTATCAGTCCGGCGTACATGCCTGCAATTTCGAGCTGACCACTCGGTCCAACTGGTGACCGACCCTGCCTTCATTGCCAAGACTAGGTCTCCACTGACGGCGCCACAGGTTATCACCTTACGACCGTTACGCGGGAAAGACTTCCCCAGTGAGACCAGGCAACAAGATCCTGTACGAGCCCTCAGAGTGTACTTGCGACGAACCAGAGCCGTCCGGAGGGGACGCTCTCGCCTCTTCCTTCCTTTAAAAACAGGAAGAAACGACATTACGGCACAGACAGTCTCTTCCTGGCTTCGCTGGGTGATTCGCTCAGCATATGTCGATCTCTCCCCTCAGGGAGCGAAGAGCCTAAAGATTCGGGCGCACGAAGTACGGGCCATGGCCACGAGCGTAGCCTTCGACAGGAACTGCGCTGTCAAGGACATCGTGGCTGCGGTGGGCTGGCGATCAGAATCTACTTTCGCCCGCTTCTATCTACGGGATCTGGCAGGGCAGCGAGACAACCTCGCCTTGGTGGGGGACGTCACGGCGGCACAACACTCCCTCCCGGCGCCACAGGCGCCGTAGGTATGCACCTATTAGGGAGTGCAGAGTGTCGGAAGAGAGGAGGGGGCCATGAGCCTAGAGAAAACCATCTGGGGGTGCGGCACCCTCCTCCTGTTCGGCATTCTCCTGGTAGTCATGTCATCGGTAATGTTTTTGAAGAAACAAATTCATTTTTCTTTAAAAGGTATTTTTTTGAAAAATACTTACCGATGACATGACTCGAAGGACCCTCCCACCTGCCCCGCTTGCCGCTGGTGAGCCTAATTTCGTGACTGGAGTTCACAGGTGAATAGGGCTGGTGGGTAGGAGCGGGAGACAACTCTCGGTCCCTCTGGGGGTTCCCTGAGTGCCTCCCGGGTTGTGTTTACACAACGGGTTCTTAGGCTAGAATTGAGCAAGGAGTGGACACTCCTGGTAGTCATGTCATCGGTAAGTATTTTTCGAAAAAATACCTTTTAAAGAAAAATGAATTTCTCAAATACTACTCACAACTTCAAACCCAAACTTGCTACAGAGATACCTGATGGTAAGACCTATCCATGCATATTAATTTGGATGACCCCTCGGAAAGGTCAAGGGTCACAAGAGCTCAGGAAATAGGTTTAAAAAAAATAGAAACTTTGACAAGAAATGTTTTTTCTCAATTACTGTTTGCAACTCCAAACCCAAACTTTCTACAGAGATACCTGATGGTAAGACCTATCTATGCATACTAATTTGGATGACCCCTCAGAAAGGTCAAGGGTCACAAGAGCTCAGGAAATAGGTAAAAAATAGCCATATTTTGACAAGAAATGTTTTTTTTCTCAATTACTATTCACAACTTCAAATCCAAACTTGCTACAGAGATACCTGATGGTAAGACCTATCTATGCATACTAATTTGAATGACCCCTCTGAAAAGGTCGAGGGTCACAAGAGGTTGACAAATGTGTATAAAATGCCAATAATTGTAGTTATCAACATTTTTGCAAACTTTTCAATCAAATTTGGCACAAAGGTAGCTGATGATAAGACCTTCCTATGTACATAGGACACTAATTTAGTCAACTCATCGCAAAGGTCTAGGGTCACGGGGATTTCACAGATGTGTGAAAACTGATTAAATTTTGAGAAAACATGTAATTTGTTAGTGCAGAAGCCATCCCTTTACTTATTGTCAGACATGTGTGGATCGGTCATACATGTGAGCCATAAGGGTTTTGCCTTTCTTGTTCCTACTTACTTGGTAGTTTCTTCTAAAGTTGAACTCATATCACGTAAAATATAAAATTACGTTAAAACTAAAATTACGTCTTGACAAACGTTTTCCAAAGCAATGACGTGTATGCTCCGTGCCCCTTAGAGATCGAGCTCACTGGCGCATTGCCAAATCTGCTAGGCTTTTAAATAGGAGATATTTCAACATCAGAATCAGGTCAAAGACAACAGGTAGAGACCCTTGACAGCGAGGACAGCTCACATATTGTGGGTTATGGCTCATATAGAAGAAACTTTGTGGGTTATGGTTCATGCCATTTTGTTTCTGTTTCAGCGGGTTTCTTTGGGCTATTTCCATTTACATTCTGGAATGTTTACCAGTGAGTTGATTTATTCTTTGAAAGAATTTGCAACTTTTGTTTAAGATGTTATCTCTTTTTCTAGGACAAACCTTCCTTAGGTGACGTACTTGTTGCATCTGACTTGGAAGGTGGGGTCGGGGAGTGGGGGGGGGGGGGAGGGGGGGGGTTGCATGCGATGGATCTGTTTGGCCATTATTTATGGTGTTTGTGAAAAGTTTTGCACTTCTAGTACCAAAACATGTATAAAAACTCTTGTCATAAACCAGATGCATTACTTTTATTAAGCTATTTTACGCACTTTTAATTTTCTTTTTTAGGAAAGTTTGGTAGTACTTTGGCATCGTTATATGTATGTTTTTGCAAATATCTTACCATCTTTTAACTTAGAACCTCTTTGTCTTTGGCGTACACTTCTATGTGTGCTGGTCTTTCAGTTTGGATCTCATGCCCTAGAGCTGCAAGGGGGGAGCTAGGTGGCTCAGTGGTAGAGTGTTCGACTCTTGTCCAAAAGGTCGTGGGTTCGAACCCAGCTGTGGTAAAAATTTGTACAGGCCTCTTTTCGTTGCCACATCTTTGAAATCACCTTCATGGTGGACAAAAGACGTTAAGCACAACCGACTCAATTTCCACCTGCATAGACGCTTCCACCTCGTGCCATCTCCCCTGTGCCCTTGTGAGAAGCAGAGCAGACCACAGAGCACATCCTCCAGGACTGTGGGAACCACCAGCTGCTGAGGGAGGAGATATGGCCGAAGCCAGTCACTCTACAAGATAAACTGTACGGGCCTGTGGAGGCGCTACAGAAGACCACAGATTTCATTTTGAGAGCCAAACTCCAAGTGTAACTGCGTTCGAGAAGAAGAAGAACGTGGGGTTTTTTTTTAGCTGTAAGGTCAAAAATCATAAACCAACACACATTTACTTATGGTTTTTATTTGTGTGCAGGTCTTACGCAAAGAGGACAGGGAAAATGCGGCCACTGTCTGAAGCAATGCGACCTCTGGTGTCCACGTTTACTTTATTTGGCCTGATGTTGCTGTGGGCGGAGTGTTCATCCTATGATATTGTGGATAAACAGCCACGACTTTTTTACTGGACCACGGGCACCGCCTTCTCCAATATAGCTGTGGGTGCCACTTCCCAAATGACATAGAGTTTAACCCTTTGGCTGTCGGTAGCAGCTTTTGTCACTATGTTAACCCTCATCATTCGGAATACACCAGCGTGTGAAATAGGTGTGACTAAAATAGTTCAAGGATGGTGCCAGAATAGCTTGGCGCCTCTAGGCGCCAAGCTATTCTGGCACCACCCTTGAACTAAAGCCACTGGTCTATATCCTTATCTGTAAGTATTATAATGCAGCTTGCATATGGCAGTGTACAAATTTGAAGCTTTTAGCCTCCGTAGGATATGGGTTAAACCACTGCTGACAGCCAAAGCATTGGTGCATGCTTTTGTTCATGTTGCAGCTCAGTCTGATAAATCTTGGTGCATTTATTTGTGTACTGTTCTGTGATTTTAAGAACTTAGCTATGCGTCAAAAAAAAAATAACCGCATGGAAATTAAGCTCAGCTTGTAACCCTTTGGCTGCCGGTAGCAGTTTTTGTCGCGATGATTCCGGCCGGAATAACAACACCCTGACATCCTGCAGGAATCATCGCAACAAAAACCCACTGCCGACAGCCGAAGGATTAATCAGTACGTAAAGACTACAGCCTCTTGGTAGAATAGCGCACTAGCTTAGCAGCAGCATTTCTCTGATGTGGCGGAGGTTTCCCTGAGCGTCCTGACTGGTCATCAAACGTTCCTCACCATTCTGCCTGCGGACTCACTTGTGCCTTAACCCATTTTGTAAAATTTGTTTTTGTCCTATGAAGGCTGCATCACACATTAGGAGATAGATTAAGCATTTCAGTTCAAGGGTGGTGCCAGAATAGCTTGGTGCCTCGGGCGCCAAGCTATTCTGGCACCACCCTTGAACTGGCACAGTCAAACTAATTTCAAGCATGAGTGTATCAGGATGAAAAGGGTTAACCCTCTGGCTGTGGCAGCACTTTCTGTCGCAGGAATCATCGTGACATAAACTGCTGCCGACAGCCAATGGGGTAATCACGATTCGCATATTTTTTTCTCCGTAAAGGTGCTTAATTGCTCAGCCCTCTTTCTTTATTACTTTGCTTGCATCAATCCAGATCAAAAAGGTGACTGCCAAGCGTGTAATATGCAAAGAAGTACTCAACGGAGAAAGAAACACGCTTAGAAAAGACGGGTACAACACAATTTATTAATATTTCGGGTAAATACCCTTTGTCAAAATAGACAAACAAACAAACAGAGAGATTAGCCGCTCTTATCTTCATTGGCAGAAAGAATGTGGCAACTGAAGGAGGTGACGTAAAAGAAAGAAAAGGAAGAACAAAAGTGCGGAAAAAGTAAAAATGACGTCAACGAAAAATCGTAAGAGAGAGACTCCGAAAGAACCTGAACACGAGAGACAAGAGTGTGTGCAAGCACGTGCAGGAGCGAGCGAAAGAAAAGGCGTGTAGATGAGGCCAGAGAAAGAGAGAGAGAGAGAGAGACGGAGCGAGAGAAAGAGAAGGAAAACGAACGAGGAGTACCCTTGGGCACGAAGTAGGCGGAGTGTCTAATACACAAAGCCTGCTAAACACCAACCCGAAGGCAAACTTTATATCACCTTCAAGTTGAGGACTACCTCGGGGAAAAACGGGAGGACCCCGGGAAAAAAACCCCAGCATTTAGCACGGTACACAACAAGTAATAAGTCATGAAAACAAAGCAAATAATCAAATTCAGTAAGAGAATATTGGTATAAGTGGAGATTAGGTAGTTGTGAAACCGTCTTCAAGGGTAACTCAAAAAATAGGGGGGAGAGAGAGGGAGAGAGAGAGAGAGAAGGGGGCGGGGGGAAAGGAGGAAGGGGAATTAAGAGAAAAGGAAAAAGCGTAAAGAGGGCTAGAGAGAAGTTGTAAAGGGGGTGGGGGGGGGGGGGGGGGGGAGAAAGAGGGAGAGAGGTAGAAGGAAAGAGGAAAAAAAAAAAAAAAAAGCCAGAGCCTCCAACCCCACCCAACAGGCACCCACCAGCACACAGAAAAAAACACAGGCACGCAACAAGACGACCACGTACATCCCCAAGGGATGCACACGATCGCCCCGCCCCAAAACCGCGTATCAAACCGTGAGCCGGAGACCCGGCGCCCGACAGGTGATATAAAGTTTGCCTTCGGGTTGGTGTTTAGCAGGCTTTGTGTATTAGACACTCGCCTACTTCGTGCCCAAGGGTACTCCCCGTTCGTTTTCCTTCTCTTTCTCTCTCTCCGTGTCTCTCTCTCTCTCTCTCTCTCTCTCTCTCTTTCTCTGGCCTCATCTACACGCCTTTTCTTTCGCTCGCTCCTGCATGTGCTTGCACACACTCTTGTCTCTCGTGTTCAGGTTCTTTCCGAGTCTCTCTCTTACGATTTTTCGTTGACGTCATTTTTACTTTTTACGCACTTTTGTTCTTCCTTTTCTTTCTTTTACGTCACCTCCTTCAGTTGCCACATTCTTTCTGCCAATGAAGATAAGTAGCGGCTAATCTCTCTGTTTGTTTGTTTGTCTATTTTGACAAAGGGTATTTACCCGAAATATTAATAAATTGTGTTGTACCCGTCTTTTCTAAGCGTGTTTCTTTCTCCGTTGGGTACTTTGCTTGCATCGTCTGTGTACATGCATTTGGTTCATTGGTCATGAGATTTGTGAACAGTTCCTGTCTTAACAGATTCCACTCATTGCTTTCACATTGGGCATCGTTTACAAAAATGCGTTCTTCTCTTTCCCAGTGCTGGCTGATCATCGCTCAAATGTCTAACACACGATGTGAGCTGTTCAACATTCACCTGGTTCCCCTGGCAGCCGCGGTGCTGTTGTGCGTCGTTCAGCCCCTGGGTCAGCTGGGGGTGTGGGAGGTGTACGTCTTGTGGGCGTACTGTATCTACATCACTGCTGCGCATATACACTTTGGCATCTCTGTGGTAAGCGCGTTCACGCCAGTGCCATGTAGTGTTGTGTCTTTTGTTCAATGAACAGAGTTGATCGGAAAAGAAAGCTTAGTTATAGTAGGACCTGTTTTGGGCAGCCACTTTTTGGAGTAGGACCTGTTTTGGGCCGCCACTTTTTGGAGTAGGACCTGTTTTGGGCCGCCACTTTTTGGAGTAGGACCTGTTTTGGGCAGCCACTTTTTGGAGTAGGACCTGTTTTGGGCAGCCACTTTTTGGATTAGGACCTGTTTTGGGCAGCCACGTTTTGGAGTAGGACCTGTTTTGGGCAGCCACTTTTTGGAGTAGGACCTGTTTTGGGCAGCCACTTTTTGGACAAGAAAAAAAATGGTCTTCTAGGTCAGGTGCTCTCAAGAGCAAAAAGTGTCACCTCGTCATTAACCCTTTTCATCCTGATACACCCATTGCTTAAATAAAAATTGACTATGACAGTTCAAGGGGTGTGCCAGAATAGCTTGGCGCCTGAGGCGCCAAACTATTCTGGCACCACCCTTGAACTAGAATGCGTAATCTATCTCCTAATCTGTAATGTAGCCTTCTTAGAACAATAAGTGTTTTTTTTAATTTTTATTTTTTTAAATTATAAATCAGCCTCAGGATGGCGACAGGCACTTAAATGATGGTCTTTAATGACAGGTGATCACTCAAAACAGGTTGTGCTGTGTCCTTGTATTCCATCTGTTTCTAAATTTCTGATATTTGTTGCTAACGCTTTATTTCTTTTTTTTGCAGGTCCGAGAGATGTGTGCCCATTTCAAGATCGACGCGTTTTCTATAAAACCTGTCACACATGCCGAATAAATTGTGTGATATTCATGTGCCACGTTGATTTTGCTTGGAACCATACCTGGTTCCTGCTCGAGTCCCCGACTTTGTTTAATTTTTGTTGTCTTCAACACGATTTTCATTTTGAATACACGTTGATGAATGAAAAGGTTATTTAAGCCTCAGGGTTTCATGCGATGAGATACTCAATTAAGAAATGACTCATTTATAGTTTGTGTGCTGGTCTGTGATTTTGGTCCTTGCAGCTGGAAGCCGCAAGGACCAAAATCACAGACCAGCACACAATCATATTCTTGGATTAATATAGTTCCGCAGTTGTGATGAGGTGTTGGGAATTCAGTCCAGTTCGTTCAAAAATAGAAATGTAAAGATTCAGGCATAGATGATTTTGTAAAATAACCTGAAGATGATGATGTCCACCTGTAATGCGCATCCACTCCATGCTAGCAGCATGCTCATGGCGCAAAAAAACAACAACAAGAAACAGAAAAACCCGCTTTGGTGCACAGTAGTCCTAGAATTAAAACTAAAAGTCAAGAAACAGGTGGGTCTTGAGGTGCCTCCTGAAGGTGTCAATGTCCCTCTAGGATTGAGGTAGTCTATTCCACAGCTTAGAAGAAGAAGAAGAAGCTATGTACAACAAAAACAAGTTCTAGTTTGCATGTAGTGTAGGTTCATTGCCTCAGGCTGTAGCATGTCAGGTCTGAAATCACAGATCAGCCACAAATTGACATTCCAGGGAGGAGGCCTTGTGTGTTTGTGTTTTAGAGTTTCATAAGTGTCGCTGTTTTTCGTTCTGAAGTTTTTTTAATACTTTTAACGTTTTTCACTTTGCATTGTGACCCCATTTGACAGACAAGACCCATTACTGTCACATTTTTGTCCAGTTAATATCGTTTAAGGTCTTAATTTTTATTTTGTCATTGTTGATTGTTGAGACCAGAGATTTAATAACGTGCATGTAACTTGGTGCGCACAGAATTCCATTGACGTTTGTTATTGTACAAAGATATCACGATTGTAGTTGAATATTCAAGACCATGTCTGCTGACAGAGATATAGTGTGTTTGGTTTGGCCGAGGACCCAGTTTTTTGCGTCTGTCTGTAGTATCTCGCTCTCTGCATTTTCCGGTTGCATTTGCATCTCCTGTCTTGTCCTCCTCCGTCTTCGCTGAGCTGGGTAGCTCAGGTGGTAAGATGTTGGACTCTCATTCACAAGGTCATGGGTTCAAACCCATCTGGGGTAAGAAGCCACTATAGGTCGTTTGACATCGGAGCGCACGTTTTTCTCAAATATCTTCTAAAAAGAACCCCTTTTCTATGCCAATCTTAGAACAAATATCATTCAGTGCCAGTTGACCTGATACCATTTACTTTCAAGAAACTTGTCATTTTTGCTGTACAGTCCAAACAATTTGGAATTTTGTCATGAAATGACTGATTTAAGATCCCTAAATGTGCCCCAGTAATATTCAACCCAGTAACCTATATTTTCAGTAATGAAAAGATTCATTCACGCTCGGTCTGCATGCTCAATATTGAAATCTGGCTGTTCTCCACTATTCAGGGTATTGAAAATAGCTTGCTCTCGTCTTTTCACCCAAATTTGTACGACTACAGCAAAACCAACAAATCATAGCAGTCACGGAAAAATAGCCCATATTAGGTCAATTGGCACTAAGTGATGTTTGTTATTAACCCATAAAGCCCTGAAAGACGACCACAGGACATGGATCTACCCTGATATTTCAAGGTTGGTGTCAGAATAGCTTGGCGCCTGTAGGCGCCAAGCTATTCTGGCACCAACCTTGAAATATCATGGTCGATCTGTATCCACAACTGTGATACAGACCTCGGAGGATATCTACAAAAAAATTGATGACTTTGTCCTCGGGGCATAAGGAGTTAAAGTAGCACAGAAAAGTGTTTTGTTACCATGCAGTCCTCCACGCTTCGATGTCCAACAGCCTGTACACGACCGTCTTTCAAATCCTATTCGGTCTATCAATGCTGAATGGTATTTATTGTTGTTGTACGGGAAAGTGCCTCTGAACGGAGACAGAAGCTAAAAACCAGGGTTGTCTATCCCGCCAAATGCACTATACACATGTACATAAGGCCACCAAGAGGCTTATGCTTTGGTGGGTCCACCCGACCTGCGGGGGGCTCACAATGATCTGTCTCTTTTACAGGTGGATGTTGGCTGGCTGTTAGGAGTGGATGTTAATTAGGAGTGATCAGAACCAAAGATAGTTATGGTCACACTTTTAGAACGGAGGACTGCTGATTCTGTGATTTGATGTGATAATTTATTTGAGTCCTGGGGGCAGTTGCGTAAGTGAGCTTTAGTCCTGCGCCAGCCACTAAGCAAGGTGCTCCACTGTGGCGTGGGTGAGCTTTAGTCCTGCGCCAGCCACTAAGCAAGGTGCTCCACTGTGGCGTGGGTGAGCTTTAGTCCTGCGCCAGCCACTAAGCAAGGTGCTCCACTGTGGCGTAAGTGAGCTTTAGTCCTGCGCCAGCCACTAAGCAAGGTGCTCCACTGTGGCGTAAGTGAGCTTTAGTCCTGCGCCAGCCACTAAGCAAGGTGCTCCACTGTGGCGTGGGTGAGCTTTAGTCCTGCGCCAGCCACTAAGCAAGGTGCTCCACTGTGGCATGAGTGAGCTTTAGTACTGCGCCAGCCACTAAGCAAGGTGCTCCACTGTGGCGTGGGTAAGCGTAGTCCAATCATCATCATCAGTCCCCTGACCTAGTGTGGTCGTCGAGTCGCTGAACTGCTGAACGTAGTCCTATGCCAGCCACTAAGCAAGGTGCTCCACTGTGGCATGAGCGAGCTTAGTCCTGCACCAGCCACTAAGCAAGGTGCGTCACTGTGGCATGAGCGAGCTTAGTCCTATGCCAGCCACTAAGCAAGGTGCGCCACTGTGGCATGAGCGAGCTTAGTCCTATGCCAGCCACTAAGCAAGGTGCGCCACTGTGGCATGAGCGAGCTTAGTCCCATGCCAGCCACTAAGCAAGGTGCGCCACTGTGGCATGAGCGAGCTTAGTCCCATGCCAGCCACTAAGCAAGGTGCTCCGCTACAGCGGAGCACTGTAGCGGAGCACCTTGCTTAGTGGCTGGTGCAGGAGTAAGCTCATGCAACTGGCCCCTGGCCAGTGATTTTGGACTTGTTCGAGTTTGAAGCTGTAGGGTCCAGAATCGCAGACCAGGACACATTTTGTCCGTGTTCACCATTTCAGAAATCATTGTCAGATTCAAGTTCACGGGACCGGTATGTGACAGTTTGTGTGTTTGTATTACATGTACGTTCATTATATTTTGTTTTTCAGTGTTTTAGTCTGCACTGCATTTGATTTGCTATGGTTCACTGAAAACACATTTCAAGCCATATTTTCCTAGCTGTGTCGATTCAGTTTTATTTCCACTTCATGCCATCCACTTAGTACAACTTTCTGAGAAGTGAAAACACGGTCCCTGTGATCACATTATTGAAGTATTCTTTGCATTCCAGTGGAAAATTGGCATATCAAGGTCACTTTTCAGTGAAGTTGCTTTGGAATTTTACAGATGTACAGGGTTTTAGCATGTGGTGTGATGTTTTAGCATGCGGTGCGAAGCGTCAACAGTGTCATTTGTTTTCTCAAAACAACATTACCGATGACATTACTGTTAGGAATACTGTCTCGCTAGCCTAATTTTAGCCCAAAATTGAGGTTGTGTGCCTTTAAGGAGGGAAGGTATCAGGGGGCGCTATCTGCTAGGCAGAGCCACGGTAGCCTCCCTTCCCTCCATATCCGGAACGCGGTCACCTGATTCGCCATTCTGTCTCTTCGCTGAGCTGTGGAAGGTTGTATGCCCTACCTAGCTCCGTTCAGGCTTCGTTCTCGCGCGACTTTGTCTTCTTCGAGTTCGTGGTTGGAGGTTGACGGGTTACTACTGGCTTGTGAGCTTCCTGCTGCAGAGTGGGCTTCTGTTCCGGCTGCAGTGTCGACCGGGCTGTGCCTTCTCGTCCTTGGCGGGACTTTGCGGCCTTTTTTCGGGGGCCCTCGTCCTCCGTCCTTCACGGTGGTAACCTCCTTCTTTCTACCATGACCAGGTAAGCATTGTAGCTTGTGGTTAGTGCCCTCGGCCGACGCTACGGATGCAGTAGCACTGAGCAGAGGCGCTCGTAGTGTGACCGTTAGTGCGGTTCGTTTTTATGCCGTGGAAGAGAAAAGTGTACAGGCGGCAGGACCGGTTCTAGCGACCGGTCGGGGGTGAATTAGCAACAAGGGCGCTGCTAACTCAACCTTACCGGGCGGAACTAGACTGAGAGATTCCGTTGTAGCCACATGTACAGGTCCTTCTTCCTTGCTTGAAAGCGTGTTTGTTTTCTCAAAACACATTACCGATGGTATGACATTGTGGAAAAGCCCTTAGCTAGCCTAATTTTAGCCAAAATTTGGTTGTGTCCGTATAAGGGGGTGTTGGCAGGAGTGGGGCGCCATAGACCAGGCCATGGCCTGAATACTATTCAGAATAGTCTCCCCTTATTCCCACCCGGTACGAGAATACCCGTCATCCCCCAGTTTAGTTCTTAGCTAGCGCTAGGAAGGTTGTGTCTGTCCGTGCTGAGCGTTTTGATCTTGGACCGGTCTTCTGACCTTGGTGGTTGTGAGCTTGGACTTTACTTACTTACTTACGCCTGTCACCCCTACCCGGGTATAGGCCGTCGACGAGAGACCTCCAGCAACTCCTGTCCTGTGCTTCTCCTTCGATTCTACTCCAGGTGGTTCCCAGTCTCTTGATGTCTGCTTGGAGGTCTCGACGCCAGGAGTTTCTCGGCCTACCTCTTTTCCTCTTTCCCTGGGGGTTCCATGACAATGCCTGCCTAGTGATACTGGAAGCTGGCTTTCTCAGACTGTGACCGATCCATCCCCATCTTCTTCGCCCAATTTCATTCTCTGCTGTTATCTGCTCTGTTCTCTCCCAGAGTCTGATGTTGCTGATCTTCTCTGGCCAGTGGATTTTCAGAATTCTTCTAAGGCAACTGTTCATGAAGGTCTGTACTCTGTTGACTGTGGTTTTTGTCAATCTCCATGTCTCTGCTCCATATAGGAGAACTGCTTTTACATTGGAGTTGAAAATCCGGACTTTGGTGTGTTGTGACAGCTCTCTGGAACTCCATACTTTTTTCAACTGGAGAAAGGCTGCTCTGGCTTTACCGATTCGTGCTCTGACATCTGCATCAGTGCCGCCTTTTTTGTCTATGATGCTCCCGAGATAGGTGAAGGACTCCACCTCCTCCAACGGGGTGCCAGCAAGCAAGACTGGTTCTTCCCTGGTTGCGTTCAGCCTCATTGTCTTTGTTTTCTGTTTGTGAATGGTGAGGCCCACTTGGGACGAGATGTCAGCAAGCCTCGTGGTCTTGTCCTGCATTTGTTTATGAGTGTGGGACAGTAATGCCAAGTCGTCTGCAAAATCGAGGTCGTCAAGCTGTGTCCACAGTGTCCACTGTATTCCACTTCGTCTGTGCTCTGTGGTCATCTTCATGACCCAGTCTATGGCCAGTAGGAAGAGGAACGGAGACAGCAGACACCCCTGCCTGACACCAGTTCTGACCTGGAGCTCTCTGGTGAACTGCCCTTCGTGGATCACGCGACATGTCATGCCATCATAGCTGCTCTTGATCAGGCGGACGAGCTTTGTGGGTACACCGTAGTGTCGTAGGAGTTTCCACAGAGTCTCTCGGTCCACGCTGTCAAATGCTTTCTCATAATCCACAAAGTTGACGTACAGCGGGGAGCTCCACTCCAGAGACTGTTCCACGATGATGCGGAGAGTGGCGATCTGGTCTGTACATGATCGGTTCTTCCTGAATCCTGCTTGCTGGTCTCTCAGCTGGGGGTCAACGGAGCTCTTCATTCTTTCTAGGATGATCCTGTTGAAGACCTTTCCTGGTACTGACAGCAAGGTGATTCCTCTGTAGTTGGAACACTTGCTGAGGTCGCCTTTCTTGGGAAGCTTGATTAGGTACCCCTCCTTCCAGTCAGCCGGCATCACCTCCTCATCCCAGATCTTTCCAAACAGTGGGTACAGCATCTCAACTGTTGTCTCTAGGTCTGCTTTCAGAGACTCCGCTGGGATGCCATCTGGTCCTGCTGCTTTGCCATTCTTCAAAAATGCCACTGCTTTTCTGATCTCTTCCCGGCTGGGTCTGTCACAGCTGATGGGTAGGTCGGTCTCTGCCGGCTGGATGTCGGGGGGGTCGGGTGGGCTAGGTCTGTTCAGTAACTCTTCAAAATACTCGGCCCATCTGTCGAGTTGGTCTGCTCTGTCTGCAATAGGCTTGCCTTCTTTGTCTTTTACTGGTCTTTCTGTATGGCCATACTTACCCGACAATCTTCTGGTAATGTCGTAGAGCTGTTTCATGTTGCCGCTGCCTGCTGCCTTTTCTGCCTCTGCTGCCAGGCTTTCTGTGTAGGCCCTCTTGTCTGCCCTGATACTCCTCTTCACCTCGCGGTTGGCTTCCGAGTATTCCCCCTGTGCCCTTACTTTGGCTGCTCTCGTGCGACTGTTGTTGACCGCTGCTTTCTTCTGCTTCCTCGCTTCTATCTTCTTCAGGGTCTGTGCCGACAGCCAGTCCTTGTGGTGGTGTTTCCTGAACCCTACAGTGTCTTTGCAGGTTGAGTTCAGCGCCTCTCTAACTGCTGTGAGCTTGGACGGTGTACTTGAAACTTGTGTTCTGGGGAGCTTGAGTCGGTGGGACTGATTGCTCTCTGCTGGGACGGTTCTCTTTCGTCGACTGGGGGACTCACTTGCCGACGAGTTAGCTGTTGGGACTTCGTGCTCACTTGACTGGCGCTGTGACGAGACTGCGGAGCCTGGCCGGTCGTGACTGGCGACGAGTGTCTGCAACCAGCTGACAGTGGGTCCACTTCGGGGGAGACTGAGACGTGGGTTGCTAACGTTTGCCGCCATGGACAGGTAATATCTCGGTGGATGCCCTCGACCGGCGCTCTAGGGTGGGAAGGAGCGCCGAGCGTAGGCACGCGCTGTACTCTTTCGAATTCGATGAGGTTCGTTTCGTCATCGCGCGCGTTTTTTATTTTGCGTGACCTCGGAGGCCACGCTCGCTCGTTTCTTCATTGTACCCTCTTGTTACAGATACCAGGTTCGTACCTGCACGTTGTGTGGCGACTTTCAGTGGCCATCGGACGAGCATGCAGTTTGCCTACCCTGTGCTGGTTGCGATTCGACCAATACGTGTGTGGTGTGCGCCCCATGGCTGGAAGAAAGATGGTCGCAGCTGTGGGGATTTTACCGCCGAGAACGACCGACTCCTGTCAGGGAACGACTGACAGACCTGGTGCGGAGTACCAAGACGGGAACCAAGCCGGTTCCAGTGGCTAAGGCGTCCCGAACAAAGAAAGTTGGCAAGTCGCAGACTATCGCGGAGGGCCCCACTGAGGTTACCCTTACCGTGGCGACCTTGAGACCTGATCCTGAACCTTTGCAAGCGGACGGGATTGCAGTCGGTACACCTCTGGAGAAGGCAGACAACTATGGTCCTTCCCCCGGACTGGCGTCGGCGACCGAGTCTACGACGCTTCCAGTCCAGAAGCACTTGGCGGAGCACAGGCATGACAGGAGGGAACGACCACGCACCAGTAGTCACACGGTGACACACGAGTCTCGCTTGCACCGGGACACGGCCTCGAGAGCTGACCACTCTACTACCCACCGACAACCCAAAGTGGCAACACGACGGACGGACGAACCAGACGACAGGGCTCGATCCTCGTCTAGATCTCAGGTTAGTGGTGGCATTCCGATCTCTTCCGTTGTGTTAGTTAGAGACAGCCCACGATCAAGACGCAGCCCGGAGAGACGTCGGCCTTCGCCTCTTCAAATCCCTGGTCGCCGCTACCGCTCTCGCGAGGGTAGCTCTTCGGACAGGAGTGGTTACACTGACGCACGCAGAGACGGCTGTCGCTTAGCGAGTCAACGTCGGCGGACCAGTACTGTGGGGCCGAGGCGACATGATAGTCCTCACTCTTCCTTTCGGGGGTCTTCTTATCGGAGCTGCCATCGTCGTAGACGGTCGCCCTCGCGGGGCCCTCCGGAATCACGTCGGACCCGACCAGCCTCGCACAGCTCCCGCTCCTCACGCCGCAGCCGTTCCCCGCGGGATCGCCACCACGTCGCTCGCTCCGACTCTCTCACTTTCGCTGCGCCGCAGAGCTCGCCTCGTCGTCTCAGCAGACGCCGGTCAACACACCGGACAGCCTCTCCACCTCCCCGCCCAATGACAGCTATGGCTCCCTTTGGTCCCGCTAAGGCTCCCGATTCCTCACTTCTTCCCGCTATGGTGGATGACGCCATCAGCCTGGCACCGGAGGACTCGGTGTCGGCCTGGCTGGAATCCTCCCCTACCCCTCGCTCGCAGTCACAGGAAGATGCTGAGATTCCTCCAGCTTCACTGAGTCACAGGACGGAGACCATGCGCGCCCTTGACGAAGCTGCTCGACTCATCGCGGCGGCTCTACCGGCGGAAGATTGCCCTTCTTCTCCCCCTGCTAAGAAGAGAGCGTCGGCCTTTGTGGACTCCGAACTTCACGTTAAACGCTTCAAGTCCCTGCCGCAACCTCCTGGGTTCCGAGACATTCGCGATGCCTTCTCCTCTCACCTGCTTCAGGGGGCTCTCGGGGACGCCGGCTTCTTCTCTGACAACAAGTGGCCTGCAGACCTGGCGATCGCGTTCCGACAGAGCTGGTACGCCGGACATTCGCAAGCTTTCGCATGCCCGCTTCCGGCAGTGGATCCCCTGGCGCTGTCTTGTGCCAGCCTGTTTCGACGAACTGGCGTCACCCCGGGCCTGAATCCGACGGCTTCACTCATTCGCAATGCACTTGCTTCAGCGGGAATTTTGGATTTGGCAACACAGGCCATAGTTCGGCGCGTTGAGGAAGCATGGGATCCTACCAACGCCCCACTTCTGACAGACATCCTAGCCTTGGCGGTTTCTGGTAACCGTGCTGCCTACCATACCTCAGTTAACGCCATGGCAGCGGCGGCGAACTGCGACCTCATGCGTCGGGATGCGGTGCTCCGAGCCTGTACACTTCCGGCTGATATCAAGAACCAGCTTCGACGGGCCCCCGTCGGCGGCGAACTCCTCTTCGGTCCACACTGGCAGGCCGTTAAGGAGTCGAATAAGGATCTGTGGCCTACCCGCGTCGCTCCCCAGCGCTTTCCTCCAGCCCGCAGGCCTGTGGGTCGAGTCTTGCGGCCCGCCAGACCCCCCGCTCGCCCCTTCACCAGTCGTGGACGTCTCCCCCCCCGTAAACCGGCCTTCGGTCGTCCCGGTCCACCGAATCCCTCTTCCTCGGACCCCGCCGCCCCCGGTTGGCCTAGACCTGCCCGACGTCCCTTCGGGCGGGGACGGGCCCGTTGACTGCCCACCGTCTCCGCCTCCGCCGATCGCTCCCGGGTCTCCTGTCGGCGGAAGGCTAGCACTACACAGCGTCGCCTGGAGGGCGCTGTTTCCCGACGACCCGTGGATCCTGTCGACTGTTTGCCAGGGCCTTCAGCTGTCCTTTCGATCTCCCCCTCCTCTGCGCCGGTCCCCACTTTGGACTGCGGTGCCGACCGACCGGCTCAGGGCCGACGCGCTACGCAACGAGGTGGACGCGCTGCTCCGGAAGAACGCCACGGAGGTGGTGCTACGACACGACACCCCAGCCTTCTACAGCCGTCTGTTTGTCGTTCCCAAGCCGGAGGGCAAGTGGCGCCCAGTGATCGACCTATCTGCCCTGAACAAGTTCATAGTCGCCCCCGCCTTCCGTATGGAGACCGCTCGAGCCCTCCGAGCCGCGGTGCAGCCCATGGACTTCGCCGTCAGCCTCGACCTGGCCGACGCTTACCTTCATGTTCTGATGCATCCTACGGCCAGACGCTTTCTTCGCTTCGCCTTCGCCGGAGTAGTCTACCAGTTCCGCGCCCTCCCTTTCGGCCTCAACCTCAGCCCGTGGGTGTTCACCCGGATCATGGACGCCGTTGTTGCCAGGGCCAGACGGACGAGCTCAAGTCCTACGTCGAACTACCTCGACGACCTACTCCTGAGGAACCAGGTAGACTCCACTCTGGAGAGAGACAGAGACGCGTTCCTAGTCCTCCTCGACTCTCTGGGGTTCATCGTCAACATGGGCAAGTCCGACCTCTCACCGTCCCGCCGCTTTGTTCACCTGGGAATGGAGTTCCGCACCGACCTGAACGAAGTGCGGCTTCCGGCGGCTCGTATCAAGAAACTCGGCGATCTGGCGCGACACGTCACACTACAGGACAGCGTCCCTGCACGCGTGTGGTTACAACTTCTGGGGTTGATGAGTGCGGCAGCCGACCTGCTTCGCCTAGGGCGACTATACTCCCGGCCTGTGCAGCTACACCTGTTACTGCATTGGCGGCCCTCGAAGGACGACATCGACGCGTTGGTTCCGGTGCTTCCGATGTTACGACCTCACCTCCTCCGCTGGGCAGACCCTATCTGGCTGGCTTCAGGAGTCCCACTTTATACGCCACCTCCTCACCTGTCTCTCTGTGTCGACGCAAGCCTCACCGGTTGGGGAGCTCACCTACTACCTTCGTTCACCACAGCCTCGGGTCTTTGGCCTCAAGATCTCCTGACCCGACACATCAATTGGTTAGAGCTAAAAGCGGTTTGGCAGGCCTTGATGACGTGGGACTCGCAACTCCGGGGACAGGAGCTCCTGGTGCTGTCCGACAACTCCACCGTCGTCGCCTACCTACAGAAGCAGGGCGGGACCCACTCTCCATCACTGTGCATCCTCCTGTACCAACTGCTTCGCTGGTGCGAGGATCGGGATATCACCCTGCGGTCCAGGCACATTCCAGGGCATCTCAACGTGCTCGCCGACTCCCTGTCGCGACGAGGACAGCTCCTCCACACCGAGTGGACGCTGCGACCGGACATCTTCCAGATGATCGGGGCCAAGTGGGAGACCCCCATGATAGACCTCTTCGCGACCCGATGGAACCACCAGGTACCGCTGTTCGTCTCACCAGTGCCAGACCCGCTAGCTTGGGCGGTTGACGCGATGTCCATTCCCTGGGACGGGCTTGTCGCCTACGCGTATCCTCCGTCGGTGATGGTTCCCAAAGTCCTCCTCAAGCTCCGCGGCTGCAACACGATCCTTTTCCTGGTGGCGCCTTTCAGTTGGACCAAGTCGTGGACGACGGACCTGTTGAACCTAGCCACGTGCCCGCCACTACAGCTACCCTGTCCGCGCACGATGCTCAAGCAACCTCGTCAACCACTGTTTCATCCGTGCCCAGAGCGGCTCCTCCTACACGCCTGGAGGTTGTGCGGCGCGCCCTCACCAGCAGAGGCTTCTCTAGTGCGGCAGTGGAAGCTATCGCTGCTGCACGCAGACTCTCCACCAGGCGAGTTTACGAGGGAAAGTGGAGAGTGCTTTGCAACTGGTGTGGTGACAACGACCTCCCCCCTACGGCTTTGACGACACCACAGTTGGCGGAGTTCTTCCTCTGGCTTTTCAACTTCCAGAGATTGGCGCCAATTACCATTCGGGGATACCTTGCCATGATCGCTGACACTTACCGTCACCTGGGCCGGCCCGATCCTGGTGGCTGCAAAGACCTCGCTGATTTGATGGCACACTTTGGCTTACAACGCCCGGCGTTGCGTTCGCTGTTGCCTAGATGGGACCTACCTTGGGTGCTGACGTGGCTCAACTCCGTCCGGTTTGAACCCCTGCAGTTGGCGCGCTTGCCGGACGTTACTCGAAAGACGTGCTTCCTGTTGGCCCTAGCCACGGCGTCCAGGGTCAGTGAGCTTCACGCGCTGTCCACACGAGCAGATTGCCTGCAGTTCCGGACAGACGGTTCCGTGCAGTTGCTACCTGAACCATCCTTCCTGGCCAAGACGCGGTCGCCTTTGACGAACCCACAGATGATGACCATTCACCCATTACGTACGACAGACTCCACCCGGGAGACCAGACAACAGGACCCGGTGAGAGCATTACGTGTATACCTGCGCAGGACCAAGCCGCTGCGCCGAGGACGTACCCGCCTCTTTCTCCCTTTGTCCCCAGGTAGACTCGACATCTCAGCACAGACCATCTCCTCCTGGATCCGTTGGGTGATCCGCTCTGCCTATCAGGACCTCGCCCCAGGTGCAGCCCAGCTTATGAACATCAGAGCACACGAGGTCAGAGCCATGGCCACCAGTCTCGCCTTCGACCGCAACTGTGCAGTCAAGGACATTGTGGCGGCAGTGGGATGGCGAGCTGAGACCACGTTTACTAGATTCTACCTGAGGGACCTCTCCACCCAGAGGCAGAACCTCGCCTTGGTGGGAGACATCACGGCGGCGCAACACTCCCTCCCGGCGCCATAGGCGCCGTAAGTATCTTAACTAAAATTATCGGGAGTGTGCTCCGGGAGGGCGGGTCTGAGGGTTGGTCTGTTGGCAGGAGGGGCGTCTTTTCGGCACCCGCCTCCTCTTCGGAATTCCACAATGTCATACCATCGGTAATGTGTTTTGAGAAAACAAATGAATTTTTCATTAAAATGCATTTTTTTGAAAAATACTTACCGATGGTATGACTCGAAGGACCCTCCCACCTACCCCGCTTGCCTCAAGTGCGCTAAGGAACTAAACTGGGGGATGACGGGTATTCTCGTACCGGGTGGGAATAAGGGGAGACTATTCTGAATAGTATTCAGGCCATGGCCTGGTCTATGGCGCCCCACTCCTGCCAACACCCCCTTATACGGACACAACCAAATTTTGGCTAAAATTAGGCTAGCTAAGGGCTTTTCCACAATGTCATACCATCGGTAAGTATTTTTCAAAAAAATGCATTTTAATGAAAAATTCATTTTCTTGCTCTATGTATTCCAGTTGGCAAGTTCGTACCTGCACGAGATGCGCAGACTTCCAGTGGCCGAGTGATGCCCACGACGTCTGTCTTCCGTGCTCTGGCTGTTCCCCCACCCACCCTTGCGACGTCTGCACCACCTGGGAGGAGGAGCAGTGGTCGCAACTGCGGCGTTTCTACCGGCGGAAGCGTCCGAAGAAGGCCGCTCCGTCTACTTTGGTGGAGGAAACACCGAGAGCTCTCACGATGCGGGACGCACATGCGGATCCGGAGCCTCACGCTCCTGACGGAGGGTTCGTCAGCTCACTGGGGTTACTTGACACCGAGCATGGCCAACGAAGTACTCCGACATCTGTGTTTGTCAGCTCGCCGGCAGTTCCTGACCCCGAGCTTGGCCAACACCAGGCGCCTACAGGGTTTGTCGGCTCGCTGGGTCCCACCGAGTCTGACCGACAACGCCCGCGGGACCGAAACGCGTCTACGACCGTGAGAAGCTCCGTTGACAAGCACAAGTCTTCTGGTGCGGAGGTCAGTGCCTTAGTTAACACTAAGAGTAAAAAACCAACCAAATACACATTAGCGAGTGTAGTTAAGGTGCCTCCTGTTTTGGCCCCCTCGGCCCGGCCCCTGGCGCAGGGGGAGGTGACTGTTTTTCAGAGACCACGCGGGCGAAGCTCCCGCGCTTCTAATGGCTCCCGTGACTCGCAATTCACTCGCTCCGAACGCCATTCTTCTCACTCCGTTGGCGGGTCTTCCCGCTCGCGCTCGACTTCCAGAGGGCACCGAGCGCCTAGGAGGCTCAGCCCTCTTACCGACCGGCGTACTTCGTACTCTCACCGGGATAGAGGTCTCCGTCATCGTTCACCGCACCGCTCGACCTATCGACCCCGGTCCCGTTCGCCCTCTCCATCCCGGAGCCAGCGTTCCCGCTTCCACCGGACTTACTCCCCCCGTCGCCGTTCTTCCCCGCGGCCGCGCTCCCCTCTTCACCGCTCCGCTTCGAGACGTCCAGCGACGAGGTTTTCCCCGACGTCCCGCTCACCCCCTGGTTCTGCGCGACGGGTCCGTTCTCCTCCCAGCGCTACAGTGACACAACGCGAGTTCGGCAGCGACGTTTCCAGTGTTGGTGTCCGACCTTCCCCTCCTCAGGGGTCGGATCCAGTTATGGAGGACGACGCTCTCAGCCTCGTTCCTGAGGGTTCGATGTCAGCCTTACTGCGTAACGATGCGTCCGACGCGTCCGGACACTCCCTCCTCTCGGACGACGCTGGTGTTCGACAGCCTTCCCTCAGTCATAAGATGGAGACCCTCCGAGCCTTGGATGAAGCGGCTCGCCTTATCGCGGCCTCCCTTCCTCCGGAAGACTGCCCACCTTCACCGCCGGTCAAGAGGAAAGCTTCTGCCTTTGTGGATGCGGCCAGCCTGACCAAGCGGTTCAAGTCTCTCCCTCAACCTCCAGGGTTCCGAGACCTACGTGACGCCCTTTCGTCGCACCTTCGTACGAATTCCTTTGGGGACGCAGGTTTCTTTTCGGACAACAGGTGGCCCGCTGATCTACAGATCGCCTTTCAGCAGCGCTGGTACGCGGGTCATTCGCAGTCCTTCTCCTGTCAGCTACCGGAGCTGGACGCCCAGGCCCTCTCCTTCGCTGGCTCCCCTCGTCCCGGTCCCGTCATCCCAGGCCTCGACAAGACAGCTACCCTTGTACGGAATGCCCTCGCTACAGCGGGATTCCTCGACTTGGTGACCCAGACTATCGTTCGCCGTGTGGAAGAAGCCTGGAACCCTGTGACATCTCCTTTTCTGGCGGACATCCTATCCTTAGCAGTGGCAGGCAACCGGGCGGCGTTTCACTCCGCTGTAAACTCCATGACGGCCGCGGCCAACTGCGACCTGATGCGACGTGATGCTCTTCTCTGTTCCTGTGATCTTCCCCCGGACTTGAAGAAGCAGCTTCGACAGGCGCCGCTTGGAGGGGAACTGCTGTTCGGGCCCACCTGGCAGGCGGTGAAGGAAGCCAACAAGGACTTGTGGCCCAGCCGACCGGCGCCCCACCGCTTTCGAGTTCCCCGCAAGGCCGCGGGTCGTGCCCTGCGGTCCGCCAGACCCTCTCCCCCCCCCCCCCCTACAGTGCGCGGACGTCTCCCTCCTCGCGCCCCAGCCTTTGGGCGCGCTCGCCTTCGCCCCGACGCGACTCCCGCCCCCGCCCCCTCCCCCGCCTGGCCCCGGCCCGCCCGCCGCCCAGGGAGGGGCAGGGCCCACTGACGCTTATCCTCCTCCGCCGCCGCCGACCGCTTCCCTTTCTCCTGTCGGCGGGAGGCTGGCGCGCCACAGCCTGGCGTGGCACGCGCTGTTCCCGGACAACGCCTGGGTGCTTTCTACCGTCTCCGAAGGCCTTCGGATCGCCTTTCGGTCGCCGCCCCCCCTCCGTCGCTCCCCCGTTTGGACCCCTGTGCCCTCCGACCTAGACAGGGCCGCTGCTCTTCGCGACGAGGTGCACTCCCTACTTCTAAAGACGGCGACGGAAGTGGTTTCGCAGCCCAACTCCCCTGCTTTTTACAGCCGCCTTTTCGTTGTGCCCAAGCCAGGCGGCAAGTGGAGACCGGTCATCGATCTCTCCGCCTTGAACAAGTTCATCGTTGCCCCCTCCTTCCACATGGAGACGGCCCGAGCTCTTCGGGCCGCGGTGCAGCCGATGGACTTTGCCGTCAGCCTGGATCTCTCGGATGCCTACCTTCACGTGCCTGTTCACCCTTCGTCCCGACGGTATCTACGCTTTGCTTTTGCAGGAGTGATTTACCAGTTCCGAGTGTTGCCCTTCGGTCTCAACCTCAGCCCCTGGGTGTTCACGCGCATCATGGATGCAGTCGTCGCCCGGGCCAGAATGACGTCGTCCAGCCCGACGTCGAACTACCTCGACGACCTCCTCCTACGGAACCAGTCGGTCACGGCCTTGACCAGGGATCGAGATGCGCTGCTGCACCTCCTCAACAATCTCGGCTTCCTGCTGAACTGGGGCAAGTCCGACCTGGTGCCATCCCGCCACTTCGTCCATCTGGGTATGGAGTTTCGCACAGACTGCAACCTTGTTCGCCTGCCGGGACCACGCATCCAGAAGCTGGCGACCCTCGCCCTGCACCTCGCGCAGACTCGCTCGGCTACCGCCAGAGTGTGGCTACAGCTCCTTGGCCTGATGAGTGCGGCGGCGGACTTACTCCACCTGGGTCGCCTTTACTACCGTCCCCTTCAGCTCCATCTCCTCTTACACTGATGGCCGTCTTCGGGCGCCCTGGAGACGATGGTACCAGTTCCCTTGATGCTGCTGCCGCATCTTCGTCGATGGGCGGATCCTGCCTGGCTGGCGTCGGGAGTCCCCCTCTACACACCTTCCCCCCGACTGTCACTTTGCGTCGACGCGAGCAGCTCCGGCTGGGGAGCTCACCTACTTCCGATGTTCACCACGGCCTCCGGCATTTGGACCTCGGACCTAGCGACGCGACACATCAACTGGTTGGAGCTCCAGGCGGTTTGGCAAGCACTCCTCGCCTGGGAACCTCGCCTGCGTCGTCAGGAGCTTCTCGTCCTGTCCGACAACTCCACAGTCGTCGCCTACCTTCAGAAGCAGGGCGGGACTCGCTCCCCGTCTCTTTGCATCCTTCTTTACCAGATACTTCGGTGGTGCGAGGACCGCGGCATTTCCCTCAGAGCCAGACACATCCCGGGCCATCTCAATGTCCTGGCAGACTCCCTCTCTCGACGCGGGCAGCTTCTCCACACCGAGTGGACACTCCGACCAGACATCTTTCGGATGATTTGCGACCGCTGGGAGACGCCCATGATCGACCTCTTTGCCACGAGATGGAACCACCAACTTCCACTCTTCGTCTCCCCCATCCCAGATCCTCAAGCCTGGGCGGTCGATGCTCTCTCCATTCCCTGGGACGGCCTCATCGCGTACGCCTACCCACCGGCGGTCCTCGTTCCCAAGGTCCTGCTCAAGCTCAGAGGTTGCAACACGGTTCTGTACCTAGTGGCCCCCTTCTCCTGGTCCCGGTCCTGGACAACCGACCTCCTGAACCTGGCGTCGGCCCCCCCACTACAGCTGCCCACTCCGCCATCGATGCTCAAGCAGCCCCGGCAGGACCTGTTCCACCCGTGCCCCGAGCGTCTCCTCCTACACGCCTGGAGATTGTGCGGCAAGCCCTCGCCAATAGAGGTTTCTCAAGTACGGCGGTGGATGCGATCGCTACAGCCCGCAGGCGATCCACTAGGCGAGTTTACGAGGGGAAATGGCGCGTTCTCTGCGACTGGTGCGCCGCCGAACGACTCTCCCCCACGGATCTGACGGTTCCCCAGCTAGCGGAATTCTTCCTCTGGCTCTTCAATGATCAGCGGTTGGCCCCCATTACCATTCGCGGCTATCTGGCTATGATAGCCGACACGTACTGGCACCTGGGACACCCCGACCCTGGCGCCTGCAAAGACCTGGCTGATCTGATGGCACACTTCGGCCTTCATCGACCAACCTCCCGCTCCCTTGTGCCGAGATGGGACCTACCCTGGATACTGACGTGGCTCAACACTAGCCGCTTCGAGCCTTTGCAGCTGGCGCGACTGGCGGACGTGACGCGGAAGACATGCTTCCTACTAGCCCTCGCCACTGCGGCCAGGGTCAGCGAGCTTCACGCCTTCTCGACCCATCCATCGTGCCTACAGTTCCGGGCGGACGGTTCGCTACAACTGCTGCCGGACCCGAACTTCCTGGCCAAGACACGGCTTCCACTAGCCGCCCCACAAGTGGTCTCCATACAAGCCCTGAGGGGACCTAGCTTCTCCCGGGACTCCAGACAACAAGATCCGGTGAGAGCAGTGCGTATCTACTTGCGCAGGACCAAGCCTCTGCGCAGGGGCCGCACCCGCCTTTTCCTTCCTTTGTCTCCAGGTAAAAATGACATTACGGCCCAAACGATCTCCGCCTGGCTCCGTTGGGTGATACGCTCCGCATACCACGACCTCGCCCCTGACACCGCCACGCATCTGAACATCAGGGCGCATGAGGTACGAGCCATGGCGGCGAGCCTTGCATTCGACCGCAACTGTGCAGTCAAAGACATTGTGGCGGCCGTAGGCTGGCGTTCAGAGTCAACCTTCGCCAGATTCTACCTGAGGGACCTCTCCGGCCAGCGCGAGAACCTGTCGCTGGTGGGGGATGTCACGGCAGCACAACACTCCCTCCCGGCACCCCGGGTGCCGTAGGTATTCTTCGCTAAAATTATCGGGAGGTTGTGCCTGGGAGGGCGGGTCTCGGGGACCTAATAGTTTGCTTAGGGACGTAATTAGCGGCACCCACCGCCTCATCGACATTCTTCCTAACAGTAATGTCATCGGTAATGTTGTTTTGAGAAAACAAATGTATTTTTCTCTAAAATAAATTTTTTTGAAAAATACTTACCGATGACATTACTCGGAGGACCCTCCCATCTACCCCGCTGCCGCTGGCTCGCTACGATACAGAATGGCGAATCAGGTGACCGCGTTCCGGATATGGAGGGAAGGGAGGCTACCGTGGCTCTGCCTAGCAGATAGCGCCCCCTGATACCTTCCCTCCTTAAAGGCACACAACCTCAATTTTGGGCTAAAATTAGGCTAGCGAGACAGTATTCCTAACAGTAATGTCATCGGTAAGTATTTTTCAAAAAAATTTATTTTAGAGAAAAATACATGTTTCTGTGTTTTGTGTTCTGTAAATGCAAAATACATGGATATGACACTGCTTTGCTAACCACCATGATAGGTGCAATTCTTAAATGTTGTGATTTTTATGCGCTGTGTAATTGTATTGTTTATGTTTGAATATTGGTACTAGTCTGTTGACTTTTATTCAACAGCACTGGATTCATGCAACTAATGTAAGTCTTACGTGGTATTTATAACTACATACCATGCGTAGAGTGTGCGATGTAGATGCTCACCACGAGGAATAGGAGTTGCCCCTAAATCAGACGTAGGTAGAAATTGTATGGATATCAAACATTCAGTGGATTCATCCGCCCACTCCATCTGCAAGAGGCATATATTCACATGAGCCTCTGCGGTCGCAGTACTGTACTGGTGCGGTCGCGGTACTGTACTGGTGCGGTCGCGGTACTGTACTGGTTCGGTCGCGGTACTGTACTGGTGCGGTCGAGGTTGTACTGGTGCGGTCGCGGTACTGTACTGGTGCGGTCGAAAGGGCTCATGAGAATATATCCCTCTTGCTCGCAGAGACTTGCCTCGATGATGACCACAGTTTGAGGTGCGTAACCAGTGTGAGCGGAATGGCTGCTGCTAGGACACATGATGCAGTCATCATGACCCAGCAAATTGCTCCCTTTCCCAATGTGCAAAACCCCATCGGGCCGATGTCGGCTGGCTTTGGCCCAACGGTGTCCCAACGACCTTTGCGCACTGGGCGTATTACTGCATGGATGTCCTTACGGTAAAGAGGTGCAACCTACTGTATTTGACCTGATTTTGGAATAGCTCCTGTTGCTCAGCAGTGGACAAACATGTCAACAAAATGTTGGATTTAACTGTTTCAATTTGTGTCCATCATTGAGTGATTTCCCTGCAATATGTGCACAGTAGTAGGCTATATAGGGTGTTTATAGTGTGTTGAGTGCCTGACTTTTAGTGTGTGGTAGCCTCTGGATGCAATGTCAGTTTTCATGATGTCGGACCATCAGTTGGAGAGGTAAGCTCAAATGGGACTACATGTCTGTTGCTGTGAATTTTTTGTTCATTGATTATTTATGAATTGGTATGAAATTGCTTTTTATTCTTTTGCGTTTAGTCATCAAGTACACACATGCTGTGGTGTCAGGAAACCACTTTAAAAGTCAACCATTGTGAAGTGTAAACTTGATTTTTATGTCAACCCTTTGGCTATGGGTAGTGGTTTTTGTCATGACGATTCCTGCTGGAATCGTCACGACAAAAAGCGCTACTGACAGCTACAGGGTTAACCCAGGAATCGGGTATGACTAGTGCGTGACAGGGTAAACTGTAAGCGGCATGAATAGCGCCTGATGGAGACTCGCATCATCTCATCAGTGAAACACAAGCGTGTGACAGATAACGTAGTTTACCAGCCGCACTGACAATATTTATCACAACTGTTCCTCAACCTACCAAGCCCCGACGCATGACAGCAGGAGGTGGAATCGACCATGATGATTCAAGGGTAGTGCCAAATGGCACTACCCTTGAATCATCATGGTCGATCCACCTCCCGCAACTGGTGCATAGTTGTCAGGTGACATCTGCAAAATCTGAGAAATGCAGCCTTGGGGTTATCTGAGTTAACCCTCTTGTGCGTACAGTCACCGGCGCACAGTAACAATGGTTGCATGCCCAAGAGGGTAATGTCATTCATCACCACTGTCACTTATGTGTGTGTATGTGCGTATGTTGTGTGTGTGTGCGTGCGTGTTAGCTGTTAGCCTTTTCATTGTATCTTAGAGCTACTTTTAGAATGAGCGCTTAACAAATCTCCTTTATTATTATTATTATTTTAATTACTCTGTATTAGCAGTCACGGTGGCTTAATGGATAGTGTTGATAATGTAGACTGATTCAAGTTATTTTGAAAAATGCAATTCTAGCTTTGACAAATGGACTGGGAAGGACAGAAGGGTGAGCGGGGGGGGGGGGGGGGGGGGGGGGGGGGTTGAGTTAGAGAGGTGGCAGGTGATACGACAGAAACGTTAACACTTTTTGTTAAGACCCTCTACTACTGTCTTCAGAGAAGATCAAAACAACATGTTGGATCCTAGTCTGCAGGCAAACATGTCTCAAGTTGACCAGAAATGGGTGTAACGTGTGCTGGTGTAACTGGACTGCACTGTGCTATTTTTCTACACGAGGAGCGTTGCCGTATGGTCAAGTTCTACTGTACAGTGAAGGTCAGGCATATTTTCTGGCCAGTTCCGAATTGCTTTGTTGTCATCTTAACCCATTGAGCCCTGTCACACGACAGCGGGAGATGGATCAACCACGATTATTCAAGCGTAGAGCCAGGTGCCAAGCTAATCTGGCTCTACCCTTGAATAATCATGGTTGATCCACCTCCTGCAACTGGTGCCTGTTCATGGTCATTAGGTGGCCCCTCCAAAGTTTGGGAAATGTGCCCGTGGTTAACCCTTATGGCCCACAGCTGTAGGGTACAGAATGACAGACCAGCACATGTTTTAGGTTACCAGTCTACACCTTGATGGTCGTGTAATTAGTTTAATTTGTGTTTTATCTCGGCATATCCCTTTTCCCTCAAAGATATGCTTCTAGTCATTTTTGCCAGTGCAACCCCTCGCCGCATGCAGCCCCAGGTACAGCAGAACCTCTTTTAAGCCACCACCTTTCTTTTTGGTGAGAAAGAGTGGTCTTAATAGACAGGTGCGTGCTCAAGAGGACTTCTTGACGGGCAGACAGTGGCGCCTGTCATTCAAGACCAGCATTTAGGTGGCTGTGGCAGTGACTACCTGAATGATGGCCTTTAACTCGTTCTACCCCAGCCACACCACAGCCAGAAAAAGATCGACCATGGGCGCCAAACAATTCTGGCTTCACCCTTAAACTATCCTGGTCGATCTGTGTCCTGCACTGCACTGCCGTCTTCAGAGAACAACGTCAACATTTGGGGATTTTGGTCTTGGGGTAGAATGGGTTTTAAAGACAGTGATCCCTCACAAGGGTGGTCGCTCAGAACGGGTTCTGCTGTTCTGTTGGCTGCATGAACCAGGGGGTTGAAATGTGGTTTTATCACCTGATGTCAGATCATAGCTGTCCTAATACAACTTGATTTTAACTCATTCGAGACGGGTCGCATCGGGATACGCTGTAGCCGCATATCCCCATCTCACATGAGATAATGTCCCTTTTTATTTTAGCTCACACTCAGGCTGGTCACGACTTGTTTGCCCAACAAGGTCATTTTATCACCAATATTTTTAACAGAGTCTTTTTCAAGTTTTCAGGGACAGATCTCGTGAGCAGTGAATAGAATTCAGTGATGTCCTGGAAACACAGTCAAGCTTGTACAGCTGGTTGCAAGCACAACTGTAATGACCGCGATTGTATGTGCTCTTGTTTGGTTTTTAGGCCTATGAGCAAAGACGTGATGATTTTTGTATGTGTGTGGTCTCATCTGAGCACCTATGTTAGCCTTTGAACAATTCTTTGTTCTAGCGTCGTTATTGAAAAATATGTACATGTCTCAATGAGCATGTGGAACAGTCTGCAGTAGTATCGGAGTACAACAGTTACAATACTCTGAACTCATCCACCCCACCTGGGTCTGCCCTGGGGGACTTGGGTGGGATAACTACTTTTTAGTTCCAAGGGTCACCCTGGTCAGCCCCACAGGGTGGGTTTTCCCCTCTATTCTGGGGCATGTGTTTCTGTCTACCCTTGGTCCATTCACCTGTATTTTCCCTTTTTTAAACTCTCCCTACTGTCTGTGCTTTCTGTAGCTCTTAATATTGGATGTGTGTTGCAAAATGGTCTTAGGTTTATTTAGCATATTGGACCGGCTGGCGACATCCATTCAAGATTCTGGTTAGTTGTTTTTTTCACAAGCAGTGCAGGCACGTCCTGAAAAAGTCTTGTTGCTGTTGGGACGTTAAGCAATGTACAACCAACCAATCTGAACTCATCCGCTGCAAGAGTTTAGTGTGGCACATTTGTAGATGTTTGACTATTCTGACACTACCATTGATTTTTCATGACTGATTTTTTTTCATCCTCTCCCTGACGTTTTTACTGTCAGCTTCGCTTTTTGTCACGATGATTCCTGCAGCTACCGACAGCCGCAGGGTTAAATTATGTTTGGTCCATTGTCTGGTGCCATCCCGATACATGTAGTACATGGGTAGTGCCCGGTTCACTTGGAAATGTGCCACGTTACCCAGCACTATCCTTGAATCTATTGTTAAATTATCTTGTTTAACCTTTTCACTGCTAGTGGATGCAGATTCTGTTTTTGAAATCATGGAAACTTCAGTGTCAAAGATGTCCAGCCATCAAAGAAACTTTGACACAAAGTGGTTTCAGCAAGAGGCATAGATCCTCATGAGCCCCCGCAACTGCCGGGGCTCATGAGGATCTATACCTCTTGCAGTTGGATGGTTTTCAGTTTGTCTCAGCAGTGTAGTGGTTCATACGAATCTTCTTGTGAGATGCATCAGACACTAGCATTAATCATTATAAGGGTATTTTTTCTGAATAGCGCCCGGCAAGTATTGCTAAAACAGTGAGAATAGTTTGGAATTGTCTGCAGCGCATGGTGCTAAAAGTCGTAGCTACCTAACATTGAGAACATTCAAAACAGGTCAGCTTCATCATAATGTGCTCTTTTACCGCAGAATCGGTTTTTATTGTGAATGGGATTCCCTCTAAGTGCAAGTTCAGCTCAACAATGACGCAAATTTTAAGGGCTGACTTTACAGCTTCTGTGTTCCACTGTGTTATGTTGAAGCTGATCTGGGCTCCATTGCATGATTGAGCTCAGTCCTGCGCCAGCCACTAAGCAAGGTGCTCCGCTACAGCGCAGGCGCATAGTTAAGCTCACTCGTGCAACTGGTCCTTGTGTTTTGAATCCAAAAGTGTTCATATCAAGATGAATGTATATCTGGCAAGGTGTGAATCATATTTTTCTTTACTGTATTTTTGTATCGTGATTAACAAATTGAGCCCAACGATCAAAATTTTTAAATTGCAGAGTTTCCCTGTGAAGACTAGATTACATCCAGGCAATACGTCAACCATGATAGTTCAAGGGTTGTGCCAGAATAGCTTGGCATCCGGAGGCGCTGAGCTATTCTGGCACAACCCTTGAACTACCATGGTAGATTTATATATTATTGTGTCCTGGTAGAATGGGCTTATACATGTTTTTTCCCCGTCTGGCTTTTCCACTGTTTTTTACATTCTTTCCGCACTTTGCCAGTCTTGTACAGCAGAACCTGTCTTGAGTGTCCAGCCCTGTGAGAGATCACCTGTCATTAACTCATTATACCCCAGACACATCACAGCAAGATATGCATCGACCATGATAGTTCAAGGGTGATGCCAGAATAGCTTGGCGCCTATGGGCGCCAAGCTATTCTGGCATCGCCCTTGAACTATCATGGTCGATCTGTGTCCTGCTCTGCAATGCAGTCTTCAGAGGACAACGGCAACATTTGGGGATTTTGGTCTTGGGGTACAATGAGTTAAACGTCGTCATTCAGGTGATGGGTCTTTTAATTAAGACAAGTGACACTTAGGCTTCTTGAAGGGCACCAGTCTTTTAAAACAGGTTGTCAAACAGGTTCCAGTGTATAAAGTGTTTATTGTACGTTACACATTTAATGATTGCATGAGTGAGTTTGTATATTTCTTCAAATGACAATGTATATTTGTGTATATTTTATAATTTTATTTATAATCATGCCTCCATATTCAGATAAATTCAGGCTCACCTTTTCTTGATGTCTGTTTGCATACATTATGCTAATTTGTAATCATACATATTCAGACTCGAGTACTCTTCTGCTAAATAATTGTTACTTTAAGGTTGTATACTATACCTACATTTTTTAATTGAAAACTGCCGCTTATAGGGTTTTTTGAGAGCCTTATTGAGTCTGGAGACTATTGCCACCCTGAAAGACCCATGGTCCCGGGCATATTTGTAAGTTTGAGCCTTCTGCGTGACCTACCCCATCAGCAAAAACACGCAAAATAGCTGATTTCAGAACACAACAAAAATTTATCGAATAGTGTGTTAAAATGATAAAGAAACATTTTGGTCACTTCATAAAGTATGTTAGTATTTTCTCGTAAAAAAAGTGTGTTCTGATAATTGGAATTCTAACTGTAATCGAGAAAAGTTTATGTTGTAAATTCGCAGATTGCCCGGATGTTATCAATAACATTTCAAGTGTTTGCAATGTTGGGCAATTGCGCAAGCCCTTTTTATTCGATAAAATCGTACTTTAGATCATATCACACACATTATTTATGAAAAAATGGGGGGGTCCCGCGCAAAAATTGGCACTTTGGGTCGTTTGCGAGTGCGTTTTCAAAAAGGGATACAAGCGATGTCTGACTTCCGGCAGATCATATCTCCGCCGTAGCCGTCCCAAGCCCGCATGAGAAAGGAGGAAATCAACTACCAAACCAACAAGTATAACCTACGCCCAAACTGTTGCAAACTACTAGTCTTCGATCACTATTAGTGACATTGAGAAAGTAAACTGGAACAAACAACAACGGGAGATACGGGATGAGGTTTATCTATAAGTAATTAAATGCACCAGTTATCACTTAGTAGTTGAGTTAGTGCAGTGGTAAAATACTCATTTTGCCACGCAAGGTAACCAGGGTTCAATCCCCGTAGATGGATATTTTTTCCCTGCTCAAAAATTTGAAACCAATACAGTTGCTACTTCGCTAAATGAAACAAACGCACACACACAATATATATATATATATATATATATATATATATATATGTTCTTTTTTTTAATGTAAAATATGCCATTATCATCACCGTTGTAATGTGGATGTTAAACCATGAACCAACCAACAAACCACTTTCAGTCTTGGATAAAAATGCATACTGGTTACCTCGGTACATTTGTTCATTTATTTTTTTTCAGCCAGGCATTGTGAGCATGTTTACATTCATTCAATCATTCACAGATTCACCGATGAAAAAGCACACCAAAGAGTGTTGTCACAGAGTGTTTTTATTTTTCTGGCATCATCTACAAACATTAATTAATGAATAATGTGAATTTGTTTTAATATACCTGCTGCAAGCAATGCTACATGCTCCTTTGGTGTATCCGTGAAAGCAGGTCGGTGAACATCTCTGGTTGAAAGATGTTTGTCAACAGATTGGTAGTGGATGTACCTGTGTCTCCAGCTGAATCTCAGTTTCCCAGCAGTTTTTGGTTACAAATTATAAGGAAACAAAACAAATGTCACATGTTTCAATATGCCCCGTTATGTTTGCACATGATCATTGTGAGTAAAGAATAATATCTTTGTTTATTTTCAAAAGAAACGCTGTATTTGCAGACATTCATTTAAAGTATACATCTACAGTCAAGTATGTTGAAAGCATATTAGGCTACAATGCACATAGGCACCCATACAAAAGTAACTACCTCAAATACAAAATGTTAAATGTTTAGGGCTTAACATCTTTTGTCCATAAGGTGATTTCAAAGATGGGTCACAGAAATAGGGTCTGAACAAATTTTGACCCAAGCTGTATTCGAAGCCAGGACCTTTGGGATGAGAGTCAAACACACTACCACCGAGCCACCCAGCTCCCCCACAAAATACAGCTTTACTGTGGAACAACATATTTCCACTACATTATTCACATTTACATTGACAAAGTGCTGACTTTATACAAGCTAGTGGGTGGAGAACAGTGGAGCTGAAGTCATTTTCAGTTGTGTGCATGCCAACCGAGACTGACACCGGCAACCACTTGCTCATGAGGTATTTATTTGGGAGCCAACTACACAGTATATAAAAGAAGGGGGATAGGAGAGAAGGAATGACAGACTTATCATTTAGAGCCTTCCACTACATATATTATTTCCCTCATATATATATATAACACGAAGAGTTTTTGCGTTCCCCGGCTGACGGCCATCTTATTCTGTATTAAAATTTCACTGATGACACGGAATGCTTAACACAATATATATATATATATATATATATATATATATATATATATATATATATATATATATATATATATATATATATATATAATATATATATATATATATATATATATATATATATATACATACATACATACATTACATACATACATACATGACATACATACATACATACTGAGAGAGAGAGAGAGAGCATCACTGAAGTCCTGATATAACTCAACATTGCACATCCCACTACGTTATAACAGTGAAATTCAGTGTCCAGCCACCACTACACTACACACATAACACAAAATCAAACAATACTGTTACCAGTACCACACTCTGTCCCATTGCAGCACAACTAAGTGAAATGCAGTCTCACGCCCCATAACATATACTGCACAATGCTGATGTCAACATAAAATACCGTAACAACTGCATAACAAGGGTAAAATGCACTGTGTCACCTAGTCTGCATAATATAGGCATGCACACCAAACAATACTTTTACTGCTCTTGATACAAAGTCTGTGCAGTCGACCATATCACAACACTGCAAAATACATCAGTGCTACGCTGGCAGAGTGCCTGCAATACAACCCGAAACGCTGAAGGTAAATTCTTTGTAAGGCACTGCAACACTAACCTGCGAAAGTTTTGTTTTTCTAAAAGAGTTGCCATTGTTTGGAATGAGTTACCAGTTTCATTAAAAAAAATTGAATGTACATTGCTTAACGTCCCGACAGCAACAAGGCTTTCTCAGGACGTGCCTGCACTGCTTGTGAAAAAAAAAACCCCACAGAACATTGAATGTATGTCGCCAGCCGGTCAAATACATTAAATAAACCGAACACATGCGGCCTAAATAAAGCTAAGACCATTTAGCAACACATATCCAACATCAAGAGCTACAGGCAGTGCAGACAGTAGGGAGAGTTTTAAAAAGGCAAATACAGGTGAATGGACAAAGGGTAGACAGAAACACACGCCCCAGAATAGAGAGAAAAACCCACCCTGTGGGGCTGACCAGGGTGACCCTGGGAACTAAAAAATACCTAACCCCACCCAAGTCCCCCAGGGCAGACCCGGGTGGGGTTTCATTAAAAAAAAAAAAAAAAAAAAAAAAAAAAAAAAAAAAAAAAAGCACCTAACATAAATTCTTTACAAACCAGATGGACGAATTACCAAAATTTAAAGAGTTTTTCTATTCACATGATGAATGATTTATAGGAAAATTTCATGAATAGCAGACTCATAAAGTAACTTCAGAAAGAAAGGACATTTGCAAAGGCCTCACGGCCTATTTTGTCCTCACACTACTACAGTCTGCACCATGCCGGCCATTAATATAAGCAATACTCTTCAAAAACTCAACATGGTGCAGGCTATCGTGTCACAACTGATTGCACATTGCATAGCAGCTACCACACACAACCTGGTACTGTGCACAATGTTGGCTTCAGTTTTACTTTGTTTATTTAATTTTGGACCTGCTGGGGGCATGAGAAAAATCACAAAAGAACTTACATGATTGCGCTCAAAAATTAACTACACATGTACACATGTTCCTTAGACAGCACAAATGACTTGTATGGACACAGATCATAGTTAGGTCATTCTGTTTGCTGGTATGTGTCATGTACAGTACGTCTGGAAAACGTGTGAAATGAACCATGTGATTAGCAATTCTGATACGATAAGTAAAGCTACACAGCTGAAAGTCAACGATTGACAGAGGAAGAAAAAATAATAAAACAAACAAACAAAGTACAGTACATATCATATGCCTATGATCAGTTATCACCCAACCAATGAAAACTGCTGTGACAGATGGAGGGCAATGCAAGAACTACATGGTCAACTCACTCTTTAGAAGTATTGCGATTTTCATTGAGCAAGTCCACATTTGGTATATTTTGAGCAGAGGGTTTAATGACATATGTATATATATATACTACATACCTACCCCCCCCTCCCCCCCGCACCCCCCTCCCCCCTGGCTGCATTTCTATATTTTGGCACACCCCCTCTTCAGAAAGGACCCATGGGTGTTATACTCTGAGGCCAATGACCATTTTCAGAATGTATATCATTTATAATCATGCAAAGCGGAGCAGTGATAAGTTTTCTCCTTGTTTCACACCGACGCTGCAAAAAAAATCTATCTGTACCACTGTTTCCTAACCCATAATAGTCAGCTGTGGAGTACATATTTTGAATGACTGATGTATGCCAGTATTTCGGAACTTGTCACAAAAAAGACCTGTTTATATGCTGAAATGTCTTCGAAAAATGAACACATTGGCAGTAAAGGTTTTTTTCCCTGGATAATCAAAAATACAAATTAAGCTGCGTTTCCAAATCGTGACATGACAGGAGAGTGCAGTAAGGCAAAGGCGTTTGCTGCATTGCGAAGGATGTGACTGTCCAAAACCTTGGCATTGTGGCCAGCATTGTGGATGGACAGCAAAATAACAGGACGTTTGCCCACAGGACAATCAGTTCACTTCCTTTGCCTTCCTGTCGGTTGGCCATCCCGGAGAGACGTACCCGCTGAACTCTTCTTCAATGTGGCTATTGCAACCTGCAAAAGATAATTTAGAATCAAAAAAAAAAGTTTTGAAATGCACATTATGCGTGCATATATATGTGTTTGCAAGTATTTTTACAAAGTACATACATGCATAATAATTATGACAGTATTCAGAGCAAGAACAAGAAAGACAATGAATGTCCTTATGGTTTACGTGTATGACCAATCCACATAATACGTCCAACCTGTGTGACCTTGCGTGAGGAGAAACAATTTGTGTCAAAATCTGACCATTTTTTACCCCTTTCTGGACCCCCCCCCCCCCCCCCCCCCCCCCCGTGACCCTGACCTTTGAAAGGTCACAGCAGTTGGTATGTTTAGAAAGATTGTACCACAAAGTACCCTGGTGCCAAGTTGGACGTCTGAGGCTTAAATAGTCTCTGAGGAAATACCAATGTTACAGTTGCCCACAGATAACAGACAGTCGACGGATGACCCATTACAAACACTTAGTTTTGCTATCACACGTGAGCCACATATGAGACACAACTGAGCTTTAAATGACCACAATGGGTGTATAAATATATCTAGAATCAGCATCACAGTGTAACTTGCAGAAAATGTTTCATACAGGACACGTTTAACATATTGCTGTTTAGCAACAGTACACACTGGACCAAAAACCCACCCCACCACCCCCACACTTTGGTACCGGTCTCAGGCCACTTTACAAATTTCAAATACAAGCGATCAAAAATCTCAGTAACTTCAGTAGCTGAACTGGCCCTTTGTCTGTCTTGTACTGTGTTTGTACTGTGTTTGTCTTAAATGGCGTAAATCCGTGTCTGTTTCGTGAATGTGTGTGTTGGGTTTCAGGCGCGGCGCTTTGAGTCGATTTCCCCAAAATTGAGAAAAAGCGCCTATATAATAACGGTATTATTATTATTTATTATTAAAAGCTGGTATTCAGTGTTTTCTTATCATTCTGTGTGCACTAAGTGCTTATTAAAGAAAATGACAGTATTTGCAGACTTGCACAAGCCTCTAGTTTCCAAATCAAATGCAATATGGTGCCACTTGTTGACAGCAAGTGATTTTAGCATTCGGTGTTGTAGAGAATGCTGGTACTGTACTACACCATCTTCAAAATGAAAGAAAGCATTACAGTATGATGTGTTTATTCACACCAGTTGTGTTTTGTTATGAACCTGATTCTATTCACAAATCAACCGGTATGATTTACCTCGAGTCCAGGAGAATAGTTGATCTACTGGAACTGGCATTGCCTGCTTTCAGCTGTGACCTTCTCCTTTTGAGCAAACATGACCTGACTAGCTCCTGCCTCTTCTTGGTGTAGGCGTCATACTTCTGTGTTCTGTGCTTGTTTTGAAAGTATACCCTCTGGGTGCGACTCTGCAGTGCGACGTCAACAGCAGCATTGACCTGAAATGAAATACACGTTTATTAACGTGTTGTTTAGCAGCATGCCAATTTTACGTCTGATCTTATTTCAGGGTGGGTTGGTTCCAAACTCCCCAAAAAGGGACTTTGTTATAGCATTATAAACAATTCGGGGCCAGGGCGGGAGGGCAGGGCTCCCCCCCCCCCCCCCCCCACCCCTGCCCAATATGCCCCTACATTTAGTTTACACATTACTACCTTCAAACTCATGTGAAATAAACTGTAAACACCACAAACAACAATGGTGAAGCCTGGATCGCTCATGTGCATTTAAAACTGATCATTTACATAATCTGAACTGTGTGACCTTTCCAAAAGGTGACTGAAATTTAAGTGCCATGAGTCTACGCATCAGAAAAGGGCTGGCTTTTGTACTTGTGCATAATATTTGAGAAAAAATATCTATTGTCAAAATATGGCTATTTTTTTACCTATTTCTTGATTTCTCATGACCTTTGGTCTTAACTCAAACTGGTATGCTAAGACAGGTCTTGCCACAAAGTATCCTTGGGCCACGTTGAAGACTGTGGTTTGAATAGTCTCCAAGAAAATGCCAACATTACTGTTTACCATGGACGACGAATGGCCCAGAACATAGCCTCACACTTGCTGCACACATGAGCCAATGACAGAAAGCATTACAGTATGATGTGTTCATTCACAATCACACCATAGTTGTGTTTTGTTCTGCACCTGATTCTAGTCACAGATCTACCGGTATGATCTACCTTGAGTCCAGGAGAATACGTGTCGCCTTCCTTCACTTCACTTGAGCTGTGGCCTTGGTGTAGGCGTCATACTTATGCGCTTGTTTGCAAGTAAGTCCTCTGGGTGAGAGTACTGAGACTCCACAGTGAGAGGTCAACAGCAGTATTGGCCTGAAATGAAATACACGATTATTAGTATTACTGTGTTGTTCGGCAGCATGATAATTTCACTTTGTGTGAACTAAATGCAGGAGCAGATTATTACTTTCAAAATAAATAAACAAACTGTGTACACCGCAAAGAACAAACAAGAATTGCAAAGTCTGTACGCCTCATGTGCATAACTAATTCACATATAGCTATAAGTATAAACTGTGTGACCTTTTCAAAACTGAGGTAGCTGACATAAGTGTCACAAGTCTCAACATAAAGGCTTGCTTTTGTACTAGTGACATTTGTATTTTCTCTACAAATTACAATTATGCATTTTTCTAAAGTTTGTCAACCTTCTGTGACTCTTGACCTGTGTAAGGAGTCAACCAAATTAGTATCTATATGATGAGGAAGATTTCATCATCAGCTACCCTTGTGCCAAATTTGATAGGGAAATTGCAAAAACTTTGATACAAACCGCAATCATACAATGAAAAAATAAATAAGCATATATCACACATTCCAAGGTCATCCAAAATGGTAGTCAACAAATATTAGGGTTTCAGTCAAAGTAGCGTAGGTTTAATTTAACATACATACATACCTATAAAGTACTAGGTAACCCTTTTACTCCTGATACACCCACTGCTTGACATAAATGTGACTATGATAGTTCAAGAGTGGTGCCAAAATCGATCGGCGTCTCATCCGCCAAGCTATTCTGGCACCATCCTTGAACAAAACAAAACAAAAAAAAATGCTGGACTTATATCCTAATCTGTAATATAGCCTTTATAAGACAGCAAGGGAATGGATGAGCAAATTAAGTTACTAAGTACTGGAAGCAGTTACTGAGTTAGAGGTTCATAATGCCAAATTCTCCCTTAGCAGGACTTTTTTCTACACACAGTACGTTTTCCTAGATAATAAGCACTGGCACTGGTTTAATATAACTACAATGTCGACTACATACCCTCCTCCACTTATTAATAAAGGCTCTCCGAAAATGTATGGAAATGTTCTACTTCTAGGTGGTGACTGACATGGCCGGAATGCCCCCCCCCCCCCCCCCCCACCTTCTCAACCCACAATAAAATGTAGTCTTCTTCATTGCAGGTAGGCAGTGACGACGGCACTAGTACTGTGGGGACTTAAATTTCCATGCATACACGGACAGTTAGCTATGAGGGTTTTACGCCGTGCAGGTGATATCTCACGGCGGTGCATAAAAGGGTTGGACGCTGAACCAGTGAGATATGCCACTTATATTACGACAGTTTGCTTCTGCTAGTACCTCGTGTTCTAATCGCTTAGCAAACACCACCACCCTTTTTTCTAATTAAGTTTACCTTTTCGTGTCTGAAGAGATTTTGTTGTTTTCCTGGCTGCCACGTAGACTGCTTCCCGTCTTTGGTTGGCCCGTTCTTTTTTTTTTTAAATTTCAGATTCCCGAAATTGCGTGTTGCTTGGCGCTATTACGCAGGTTATGCCTTACGCTCGATGACTTGTCGCAACTTATGCAAAAGTATCTTATTTCTGAGGAAACAAAACATTTTACGCATAGAAACAGTCAGCGTACACACCTATTTCAGACAGTATATATCTTTTGTCATGCGCAGAAAAGATGCGCGAAACAGGTGTGTCCTACAACCTTAAGAAGTGTTCATCATACAAAAAGAAATCATTCTCATCAGACATAAATAAACAAACATTTTTGACTGCTAATAAACTTATGTATTTTGTGAAAGATCATTTTAAACATGTTGTGAATGTTTTTGACATGCACATTACTAGGACGGATAGGTCTCATAACTGACAACCAAAAAAGTAAATTTGACCTTTGGCTATCGGCTGCGCTTGTTGTTGCGATGATTCCGGTAGGAATCATCGTGACAAGAAATGCTGCCGACAGCCAAGGGGTTAACCCCCTGTGTGTGCGCAAGTGTGTTAATGTGCTTCAGTGCCAATGTATTTTCAATCACCAACACACGTATGCAAACTGACATCTTGACTAATTAATGGGAAGTACATGGCAGGAATGAGTGCTAGGAAGGGAGAGAACTGGCATAGTTCTTTCCCCTGCTGGCGCCAATTTTTGTCGCTACCGTACATACCTTGGGTGTAATCACAAGCACTGACGTTCATTACTTATGATTTGATTGACCATTTGAGCATCGACTCAAGTGGTCAATCAAAATGTAAGCAGTGAATGCACACTCTAGTCATACCAGACAACAGTTTGACTTGATTCTGTTTGAAAACAACAGCAGGAGAAAAGCATATTGAATGTATGGTACTTTGTGATTGTTGGTCATCTGCGTTTTAACACACTGTAGACACGCTGCGTTCAGAAACACGGCTTTATGCCGCGTGTCCGGATGTGTCGTGTTGTGAACGAGTCCTTACATTGAGCCCTGAGGTTAAAGTTTCTCAGTTTGGCAGTTGTCATCAGTTCAGGAGGAGATAGATTGCCCATGATAGTTCTAGAGCGTTGCCAGAATAGCTTGGCGCCTGTCGGCACCAAGCAATTCTGGTGCCACCCTTGAATTATCATGTTCGTCGAGCTGTCTCTTATGGTAGTGTATGTATCGTGTTTGGTTGCTTTGTTGGCCATTCAACGAGATTGATCGCAGACGGCCCTAAGGTTGGGTTGCGGGAGAATAGCTGTTGCTGATGAAGTATGGCCTAAGCGCTGCCCAATGTAGGTGCACTGCAGTTGTGCCACCATTGATGAACCAGGATATTTTATGAAACATGTTTGATAAAAAAAGGTAGTGGTTTTTGCTTAATTTGATATTGTGTGTGATCAATTAACCTGGCCTTAAGTAAAAATTACCCACGTTAAATAAATTATCTGTGGTTGGTTTTGTGATTGTGAATATTTGTGCTGGTCCGGCGCTGTTGACCATGTGGCTTAGCGGCATAAGGTCCAAAGTCACGGACCAGCACACACAGTGATGTGGTGTTTTCAGTACGCGATGCTAACTACAAAGCGAGGAAAAACAAGCACAGTTAAACTGTATATGAAATATCATTTGTTTTTTGTAAGATGTAAATAATAAAATGACTGTGGTACTTGACATTTCATATTTTTGCATTGTGTGGACAGTGTTTTGTGTGATTAACCATTTCAGCCCCAAGGTCCCATTTTCTCAAATTTTGGAGGTGTTGCCTAATGACTATGTACCAGTTGCAGGAGATGGATTGGCTATGATAATTCAAGGGTAGTGCCAGATTATTTTGACGCCTTCAGGCTGCTGTAATGATTCCAGGCTAAAAGGGTTACCAAAGTTTGCCAGCTTGCCTTCATTGAACTCAGAAGGATCAGCACTGTTCGACATCTGCTGACTGTTGAAGTTACCAAAACACTTGTTACCTCCCTTGTGCTGTCCCAAATAGACTATTGCAATTCTCTTTTGTCCGGTCTTCCACAAAATCTTCTTGACCAAATCCAGATAGTAATTAACTGTGCTGCACGTCTGATTTTTTGTGTACCGAAACGTGAACACATGATGCGTCTACTAGCTGATTTGCACTGGCTGCCAGTTTCATACAGAATTCAGTATAAAGTCTGTGTTATTTGTTTCAACATCATCTCTGGTTCTGCCCCTCCTTACTTATCTGATCTTGTCCAGCTGTATACACCGTCCCGCTCACTACGCTCTGCTTCAGACACTCGTGTTTTCCGTATCCCTAGACAAAATAAGGTCACTCAAAGTCATCGTGCATTTTATTATTTTGGTCCCATTACATGGAACGTCCTCCCAGCTGATGTGCGTCACTCATCATCTCTCTTCATTTTCAAATCTAAGCTTAAAACACACCTTTTCTCTGTTGCATATAATTAAAGACCATTTTGTCTGCCGGCTCATCGTGTGTGTGTGTGTGTTTGTGAGTTTTTTGCTCCTTGTAAATCAATGTATTTTTTTTGTTGTTGTATGCGTTTGTTTTTGTATTTTGCTTTGTGTTTCATTAGTGATTGTAAAGCGCCTAGAGCACCTTGGGGATTAGGCACTATACAAATTACCTTTATTATTATTATTACCAAAAGGAAAAGCCGGAATATTGATAGTGAAACAGAACCTGTTTGAGCGACCAGCGTTATGAGAGATTATTTTTCAATGAAGACCATCATTTAGGTGGCTGTGTAATGATGGTCTTTAACGACGGGTGACGCGACGGTGTTTGCCCTTCAAAACTTCTCCTGAGAGAAGGAGCACCTGTCTTTTTTAATACACGGTGTCCCGAGTTCGAAATCCCCAAATTTTGGAGTTGTCATCTGAAGACTGTCTTTTTTAACACACAGTGTCCCGAGGTCGAAATCCCCAAATTCTGGAGTTGTCATCTGAATACTGTCTTTTTTAACACACAGTGTCCCAGGATCGAAATCCCCAAATTTTGGAGTTGTCATCTGAAGACTGTCTTTTTTAACACACAGTGTCCCGTGGTCGAAATCCCCAAATTCTGGAGTTGTCATCTGAAGACTGTGCTACAATTCAGGAGACAGGTTGACCATGATAGTTCGAGGGTGGTGCCAGATTAGCTTGGTGCCGATGAGCGCCAAGCTATTCTGGCACCCCCCACCCCCCTTGATCCATCATGGTCGATCCACGTCATTCTGTGGTTGTTCGGGGCTGAAAGAGTTGAGACATCCATTTCCTTAACCCTTATCATTCGGAATACACCAGTGTGTGAATTAGGTTTGACTAAAATAGTTCAAGGGTGGTGCCAGAATAGCTTGGCGCCTCTAGGCGCCAAGCTATTCTGGCACCACCCTTGAACTAAAACCATTGGTCTATATCCTTTCGTGTAAGTACTATACTGTAGCTTGCATATAGCAGTGTACAAATTTGAAGCTTTTAGCCTCGGTAGGATATAGGTTAAAGAAAAGGTGGTAGCTCGAAAAAGGTTCTACTGTTCCTGGGTAGAAAAGGTTCTTCTGTACCTGGGTACATACGAGTAAAGAGTGGCACTAGACATTTTGTATGCGGCACACTGTTACAATTGGACGCAAAAGGAATGACGGAAACATTTAACATGTTTATTGCACACCGTGAATAATCATGTAAGAACTTAATAACCCATTTAAACCCAGTGCTCTACAGCAGGAGATGAGTCGACCAAGATAATTCAAGGGCATTGCCAGATTAGCTTGGTGCCTGATCTGTTACAATCGGACACAAAAGTAATGAAGGAAACATTTAACATGTTTATTGCACACCGTGAATAATCATGTAAGAACTTAATAACCCATTTAAACCCAGTGCTCTACAGCAGGAGATGAGTCGACCATGATAATTCAAGGGCAGTGCCAGATTAGCTTGGTGCCTGATCTGTTACAATCGGACACAAAAGTAATGAAAGAAACATTTAACATGTTTATTGCACACCGTGAATAATCATGTAAGAACTTAATAACCCATTTAAACCCAGTGCTCTACAGCAGGAGATGAGTCGACCATGATAATTCAAGGGCAGTGCCAGATTAGCTTGGTGCCTGATCTATTACAATCGGACGCAAAAGGAATGACGAAACATTTAACATGTTTATTGCACACCGTGAATAATCGTGTAAGAACTTAATAACCCATTTAAACCCAGTGCTCTACAGCAGGAGATGAGTCGACCATGATAATTCAAGCGCAGTGCCAGATTAGCTTGGCGCCTGATCTCTTACAATCAGACGCAAAAGGAATGACGGAAATACTTTACATGTTTATCGCGCACCGTGAATAATTATGTAAGAACTTATTAACCCATTTAAACCCAGTGCTCTACAGCAGGAGATGAGTCGACCATGATAATTCAAGGGTAGTGCCAGATTAGCTTGGCGCCTGTTGGCGCCAAGCTAATCTGGCACTACCCTTGAATTATCATGGCCGATCCATCTCCTGCAACTGGTGCATTGTGTGTCGCCTCCATGGGGTTAAATGAGTCTAATTATAAACTTGTGAACAAATAATTAACAACTAGAGACATTCGCTCAAGCAAATGCACAGTTTTTGGATTAAACACATTCGGGATGTGCTGCGTTAAACCATTCAGCCCAGAGTCCCTACAGCAAGAGATGAGCCGACCATGACTATTCAAGGGTAGCGCCAGATTAGCTTGGCGCCTGTCGGCGTCAAGCTAATCTGACACTACCCTTGAATTATCAGTCAATTCATCTCCTGCAACTGGTGCATAGTTGTTAAATGATGCCTCTAAAATTTGGGAAATACGGCTGTGGGCTGAATGAGTTGCGATAGGTGGCTTTATGCGGATGCAGCACGTCTCGAAAGAGTTAACAAATTCGCACATTGGACACCACACTTGGAGATGGGTTGATCATGATAGTTCTGGGGTAGTTCGTGATCAGAAATACCTACATGTAGAGTGCATGGTTGTGCACGCATCTGCCCTGTGAGGCTAAAAGACGGTGCATTTTTTGTTGTTGTGAAAAGCGAGATTTTATCGTATTACAATGAAAATCTTTCTTTTCACAAAAACGGACTTGCTGACTTTCACAGAAACTCCTGAATCACCCTCAGTAGTCCCGAACGGGTGCGGTTGCCATGACGATGAGCGAGAGTTGTCCGGTGTGTCTCATGACCATCGTGCCCACGTAGCGGTGATCTTGTTTTACGACATTTTGACCCCCCACGGAGATCACGTACTGACCAACCTGCAGACAGTCAGCAGAACCTGTTTTGAGTGACCACTCTTGTGAGAGTCACCTGTCATCAACCCCTCATTGCCACTGGATGCAGATGGTCTTTCATTGAAAACTCAATGTCAAAGTTCCCCGACCTCTAAAAGAACATGGAACAAAAGTTTTTTTCAGAAAGAGGCATAGATCGTCACGAGCCCCCGCAACTGCGGGGCTCGTGAGGATCTATACCTCTTGCAATAGGGCTCAGGAAGCTGACGTCATCACGCCAGTCGTGGTGGCCATCTTGTGAGGATACGGGACTAAGCGCTCATAGAGAAATCGCTGTTTTTGTAATGTCAGGAAAGTCCTGTTGTGCTATAAGCAATAACAGCAAGTCTTGCCATCACTGTAGGAAACCACTCTCCAGAATCTGTTTTTGTTTGTTCCCAAAGAGGAAGAAACATGAAGAAAAACGTGTTGAAACACTATTTCGCTACTATCTGATGACTATGGTATCCTCATAAGATGGCGGCTGACGCGCCGACGCTGCTAGGCAACGCGGGGAACTTCCCGAGCCCTATTGGGTGGTGTTCAATTTTTCAAAGCAGTGATTGGTTATAGAGCATCATTTAGATGACTGTATGTGAAAAAGACGAATGAAATACGGACCTTGAGTCCCGCAGCAGCTGCAGGCCCTAGGGGGTCAATTGTATGGACAAAACATGGCGCCGCTCCCCGCAACACGAAACCATAACCAACCTCATCCGGCTCCAGCTACAACCCAAAAGCAATTCAAATCTGCATCAGTGAAGTGAAGCGAAGTGCAGTCTCTAAGCATCTCTCTCTCTCTTAGTTGTGTGTATGTGTGTTAGCTCTTAGCTTTGTTTTTGTATTAGCGCTTAGAGCTATTTTTAGAATAAGTGCTTATTAAATTGTCATTATTATTATTATTATTATTATTAATTAAAGGTTCATGTAGAACTCTCAAGTATTCACCTTCATTCACACCTAAGTGACTTTCGCAGTGTTGGAGGCATCTGTGTCACAACTGTTAACTGCCTACGGATGGTTTTTACTGTAACCAGTTAACGGGCATCTATAAAGATTGTGCATCAGCCGTGGGAGATGGACCAGTCATGATAGTTCAAGGGTAGTGCCAGATTAGCTTGGCGCCTTATAGGCGCCAAGCTAATCTGGCACTACCCTTGAACTATCATGGTTGAGAATTCTCTCACTGTAGTGCCTTATGTGTCAGGGTGAATGTCATCAAACTGATATTGTTACTTTGATTTCTCTCTTGGACATGGTCAGTCTTGACTGCTCCACATCTTGTGAGCTCCATGACCGTAGTGCCAGGTCGTGACGGGCACTGGTGGCAGTGTCGTTGCTGCTGTTGTTGAGATGTTGGCGTAGGCGGTCGTTCTCCACGGAGATTTGTGAACTGAAACTGCTCGAGGCCTCCCCAACGTTACAGTTGTCTGAGTCCGCCTCTTCTGCTAGCTCTACTTTACTGCTTGCTGGGGGGATAAATAAGAAAGGAATCATTGAAATTTTTGTTTTTGTGTGCAGGTCTCTGATTTTGGACATTATAGCCAATGGCTAAAAGAACCTAAATTACAGACCAACACACTCTTCTTTGGTGTGCATATTTTGACAAGTTTCAAATATTTGTCTTGGAATGCTGACATTGTACACACATGATTTTTTTTTTTGTTTGTTTTTTTTTGTTTTTGCAGTCAGCAGATAGGGCTCTGATGTGAATTTTTTTCTTTAAATTTTTGTTATGTTTTAATAATTTTTGTATGCGGCCCACCAAGGTTAAATCCAAAGTGCACTTCATGTGTGCACCTGTTTAACCCTTTTAGTCCCTAGGTCCCATGTCTCAAATTTTGGAGGTGTTGCCTAATGACTATGTACCATTTGCAGGAGATGGCTTGACCATGACAATTCAAGGGTAGTGCCAGATGAGCTTGGCGCCTTCAGGCGCAAAGCTCATCTGGCACTACCCTTGAATTATCATGGTCAATCCATCCCCTGCTGCAGGGTCCCGGGGCTAAATGGGTTAAGGTGACCAAGTGTCTCAGCAGACCACCCATTTATGGTTCTTTCTGTCACTTACTTAGATGACCAACTGTCTTACAAAGATTTGTTGAAAAATTTGTTTTTCTTGATTCCTCCACAACCAGAGGCACAGAGCCTCATGAGCCCCTGCAGTCCAGTGTTGAATGATTCCCCTTGGTTTGTGTACAATTCTGCCAGCGCTAGCCTCACCTATCTGGTTTGTGAGTATCTATAACTAGAGGCAAATTTGTATCGTTACATTGTTGTGTAATGTTCTGTGCATCTACTGTGGGAAATCAGGGTATTTACCCGACCACATATAGTAATGCACCTTCGAGTTTGTGTATGTATGTTTCTCCTGCCTACTTCCTAAGTTCCGGAGAAAGACATGGGTTATAGGCGAAACCTGATGCATCCTTTTTAGGGATGTAGATGATCGTCTTGTTCTATACCTGCGTATTTCTCTGTGGGCTGGCGAATGGGTGCCTGATAGGCGGGGGGGCAAGGGGATCTAACTGTTTGTCTGTCCAGCGCTGAATGATTCCCCTTTGTTTGTGTACAATTCTGCCAGCGCTAGCCTCACCTGGTTTGTGAGTGACTTGCTGCAGGGGTTCACGAGGATCTATGCCACTTGCAAAGAACCTGTCCGTTCCACATCTTTTACTTACATGTACCGGCAACAGGAGCAGTACGCTGGCTGGTTCGCAATCGACTCTTGTCCGTAAAAGGTTGCAAGACGTCCGAAAGCAGGCACGGCCGCTCGTAGTCAACACGAAACTGGTACATCAGGCGGTCATCGTTGAAATGGTAGTCGTCGGTCACTGAAAAGATGACATTTGTTTCTCTGTGATTTTAGACCTTAACATGGGTGGGACTTTTACGGCTACAGCCAGATTTCCGGATTCAAAAAAAAAAAAAAAAAAAAAAAAAAAAAAATTAATTAAAAAGTGCCCCAAGACCCTCGCTCCAGGTTTCAACCTTTTTTTTTCGGTCCTACCCATGCCTTAATGTCTGTAAACAGGTCAGAAGAACAAGCTGTGTGTGTGTGTGTGTGTGTGTGTGTGTGTGTGTGTGTGTGTGTGTGTGTGTGTGTGTGTGTGTGTGTGCTAGTCTGTGAATTTTGGACCTTATGGCTGGACAAAAAGCCTTAACCCCGTGCCTACCAATGTACATCCATTTTTCTTTCTGAAATGTTACTTCATTCAACAACAAAAAGCCACACATGTCCAAGAAACTTGGATACAAACTGGTCTCAGCAAGAGGCATTGATCCTCATGTGCCCCCGCAGTTGAAGGGGCTTATGAAGATCTATGTCACTTGCAGTTGGATCATGTGAACGTTTTCTTGAAGGGGTGAATGCCCCAAATCATGAGTTTCTTTTGTGGTTTTGCGATGGTTCTGTTATTACTAAGAGAAAACTGGATGGCATATGGCCGTTTCAATGAATGTGTGTTCGCATGTGATTCTGGACTTCACGGCAAACAGTCACACATCACAGGTCCATGTTCTTGTCGCATTGTGTTATTTTCAGGGCGCTGTTATCTATTGCACACAAACATAGCCTAATGTATTTTATTTGGTCAAAATAGATGATTGACCAAACCCTTAAAAAAAATAAAGCTACCTTAAAAAGGCGAATTACATGAGAGACATTTTACAGCCCCTTTGGTCATACTAACCATGTTTGATGACGTCATATTCCAGCAGCTCGCGACACTGCTTGACGACTGTCCGTCGGTCGTTTCCTTCGTCGTCATTCTGGAGACACTCAACCAACTCACAGCCATAGAAGGCATCCTGGTATAGATGGCCCTTGTGGTAAAACTCCCGTCTGATGCGCGCTTCTTTTAACCTGAAATTGGGGTTATCCTCAAACCAGAATTGGTGGGTCAGATAATCGAGACTAGAATTAACCCTTTTAGCCCCGGATCCCTACAGCAGGAGATGGCCTGACCATGATAATCCAAGGGTAGTGCCAGATTAGCTTGGTGCCTTCAGGCGCCAAGCTAATCTGGCACTACCCTTGAATTATCATGGTCAATCCAACTGGTACATTGTCGTTAGGCAACACCTCCAATATTTGAGAAATGGAACCTTGGGGCTAAATAGAGTTTAATGGCATGCTTTGTGATCAAGTGATGTAAGTCTGCCATGTGGAGGCAAAGGACAGCCAAGTCTATTTTTGTGCTGGGCGCAAGATCTTTATTGTATTACAATGCAAATCTTGTTTTTCACAAAAATGGACTTGCCGTTTTTTGCTTTGGCAGAAGTCAAAGTTAACCCCTTTAGCTGTCAGTAGCAGTTTGTGTTGCAATGATTCCTGCAGGACTGGCTGGATGACTGGATTCCTGCAGGACTGGCTGGCTGACTGGATTCCTGCAGGACTGGCTGGCTGACTGGATTCCTGCAGGACTGGCTGGCTGACTGGATTCCTGCAGGACTGGCTGGCTGACTGGATTCCTGCAGGACTGGCTGGCTGACTGGATTCCTGCAAGAATCATTGCAACAAAAACCGCTACCGACAGCCAATGGGTTAACATCAGTTTTTAGCTTTGACCTCACTCGCTCATTCCATCTATCGGCAAACACATGGAGACCATCTGCGTGCTGGGGTTTTCCAATGTCCTGATCAAGCTACTGATTAATTTGATTTGCAAGTATTTATTTAACATACCTCTTATAACATTTTCAGGCGTCGTTAGAAGTTTATCCGAAGTTGTTCTTTTTAAATAGTTTATTTTCAAAGATTAGGATTGTAAAGGATTATCTGTGTTACCTTTCAAAAATTTCCAAGCCCTTGTAAAAGATGAGCAGCTCAGTGTTGAGTTTGTATGTGTCGTCATCGAAGGCAAACCGGTAAAACAAGCCCTCATCCTTGAATTCATGCTCATTCACAACTGTAAAACACAAATCAAAAATAAAAAAGTAAATAAAAAGATCAATCCAGACATGACAGTGTAAAATGAAACGTACCTTTTCTTTCTCTTTTTGTTTTTACTCTGTTTTTATAAAATGTTTTTTACTTCTTTTTTTCGGTTAACAGCGTAAAGGGTGGCTGACAGTGGCTGTCACGGGCCAATTTATTAACTAGTATACACAGATATCTAACCAACTGCAGCTATCCACGTTAGTAGTAGTAGTAGTATGGAAGTTATTATTACATTAACCCTTTTCATCCTGATACACAATTGCTTGAAATAAATTTGACTATGATAGTTCAAGGGTGGTGCCAGAATAGCTTGGAGCCTGAGGCACCAAGCTATTCTGGCACCACCCTTGAACTAAATTGGTTGATCTATTTTGTAATCTGTAATGTAGCCATCATAGGACAATAAACACATTAACAAAAATCAGCCTCAGGATATGATGGGTTAAACTACTTCTTGGGGCGGTCCATGGCACAAAGGTAAAAGCACCTGCCACCAATGCTAGACGTGCGATGTTCGATACTTGGTTCTGGCGTCGGACTTTTCTCCTCTTGTAAGTGTCACCGTTAATTCGGGCGGACCGTCGGGGGTTCTTTCTCCAGGTACTCCGGCTCTTCCTCCCCCATGAATATGATATCAATTTCAGCCCACTTAATCAAATTTCAAATATAAACGATTTGAATTTCCAAGTCTTCAGTAGCTCGCTTGAGCTTGCCCTTAGCACCACATGAATGTTCTGTGTTTATGAACAGTGTGTGAGTGAATGCGCGTGATTCACGTGAGCGTGTTTGTTGAACCCTGCGGCAGCGCTTTGAGCTTGGGATCAATTGGGATAAAGCGCCTATTTAATGCGCTGATTTATGATTTATGATTTACTTCTGTGCTGTGATACACACCATGGTGTAGCATCCCCTGTTGCTGCAGACACCTCATAGCCAGCAGCCCCTCATTTCGTGATTGGACGTGATGCATGCTGATTAGCCAATCGATCACTTCGCGACCGACAAAGCACTTCCGGAACTTCCTTAAATGGTAGCGTCGGTCTTTGATCATACGCGCTCTGTGCATCTGTGATCTGGGGAGAAAAACAACGCTGGCATTGAGATCTAGGAAACAAATTAGAAATGTCATTGTCTTTGTCTGTAAGATGTTTGAATGATTATTGTCTTTGTCTGTAAGATGTTTGAATGATTATTGTCTTTGTCTGTAAGATGTTTGAATGATTATTGTCTTTGTCTGTAATATGTTTGAATGACCATTTTCTTTGTCTGTAAGATGTTTGAATGACCATTTTCTTTGTCTGTAAGATGTTTGAATGACCATTGTCTTTGTCTGTAAGATGTTTGAATGATCATTGTCTTTGTCTGTAAGATGTTTGAATGAGGAAATTCACTGTCAGCAGTGTATACATGTATATAATGTAAATGTGTGCTGGACTGTGATTTCAATTTGGACCTTACAGCTCTTGAGCCCTAATCCGGTCCAAAATCACAGTACAGCACACACACACACACACACACACACACACACACACACACACAACAAACAAAGATATAAAGACAGAAAGAAACAGACAATTAAACGAATGATCCAATGAATGAAAAACAAACTACTGAACCAACCACAAACAAACGAAGAACCAACCAAACAAACAATCTAACAAAATGTAAACAAACAAACTTTGGACAAACATATCACAATCATGGCTTAATCTAATATGTGTCGTGGTATGGGATTTTGGGCTTATGGTGTCAAGCCATACAGATCCAAAATCTCGGGTCAGCGTGGCTATTCTTGATTTGGTTCATTCTCATTCCTTGTAAATAAGTTGAAAAGTTAAAAATAATAATAATAATAATAATAATAAACAAAATAATAATGAAATAAATAAAATAAATTAAAAAACCGCCAACAAATAAATGAAACAATGCACAAAGTTTTAAAAAATAAAATAAAATTTGACTAAAAAAAAAGCCAAACAGTCCAATGTTATATGTCTGTTGGTATTGTACCGTGGCATGGAGTTGACAAAAACCCAAGCCACCAAGTTTAAGTGTGTGTTTAAGTCTGTGTTCAATGTGTATCTAGGCGGCCAGATTATATCGCAGGAAGCAAAGGTCCACATAACAGTCATGCAGCCACTCAGAGCCTTTCTCAGATGCTCACTGACTTGGAATTGTATGATGCGTTGACCACGTGATAACAGCAAAACTGGTGTGTCGTCATTAATAGTGCACGCGTCACTGGGTGTACTTTGAATTGTTTGGCCAGTCGGTTCTAGATAACCGCGGCGCGCCTACTCATAGATGACACCACATGGGCATTCTCCCTGGGCATACTCGATGCTGGAGGCCAAGTGACCCGAGCGGCCGGAGACCGGCAAGAAGTGTGAGATTACACACTACATATTAGATATTGATTATTTTGACAGAGAACTTCGCCCAAGTCACTCTAGAGACATAGATCCTCATGAGCCCACCGCAGTTGCCGCGTGGGCTCATGAGAACATTATACCTCCTGCATTTTGAACAGCTTACCGGCATTCGGGCCATCTAAACATGTCGGTTCCACACGGTGTCTCAACGAGTATTCCGTCCGGCCTGAGAGATAAGATAAAAGCAATTTGTGCTGCTCTGTGATTCTGAACCTTACCGCGCACAGTGATTATAATATATCAGGTTTAACCCATTTAACACCGACACATTACGACAGGACTTGGATCCACCAAGATAATTCAAGGGTAGTGCCAGATTAGCTTGGCGCCTGAAGGCGCCAAGCTAATCTGGCACTACCCTTGAATTATCTTGGTCAATCCATCTCCTGCAACGGGTACGTAGTCGTTAGGTGACGCATCCAACGCGGCCGTCCGTCGGTGCCGGGGTTGAATGTGTTCCGCCAGCGGAGGGATTATTGACTGAGTAGACCGTACTGAGTCAGTACAGGGCTCAATTGCGCAAGTTGTGCGCGACAGTAGTTTCACTGATTGACAGATTTGATTTCTACCGCAGGTTCGCTTGTTGACACAAGTCATTAGGCCTGTGTAGTGTCGTCCCGCCCTGTAGCGAGTCCTGTTCAAACTAATTCTACCCGGCCCAGACACACTACAGCAAGATAAAGATCGACCATGATAGTTCAAGGGTGATGCCAGAATAGCTTGGCGCCTTTAGGCACCAGGCTATTCTGGCACTGATCACCCGGCTTAAACTATCATGATCGATCTGTGTCCTGCACTGCAACGCAGTCTTCAGAGGACGACTTCCAGACTTTGGGGATTTCGGTCTTGGGGTACAATGAGTTAAGCCATTTAACCCCCGCCCCTGGGAGTCCCTACAGCAGGAGATGGATTGAACAGCATAATTCAAGGGCAGTGCCAGATTAGCGTGGCGCGGCCTTGCAGGCGCCAAGCTAATCTGGCACTGGCCTTGAATTATATCATGGTGTCAACCCATCTCCTGCAACTGGTACATAGTCATTAGGCAACACTATCAAAATTGAGAAATGCGACCTTGGGGCTAAAAGGGTTAATAAAGGTCAACGAAGCTCTTATCAGGTATCACTGAGAAATTCCGATACTGAGAGGCCAGGTCTTGTTTCTCAGTGTGTGTGTGTGTGTGTGTGTGTGTGTGTGTGTGTGTGTGTGTGTGTGTGTGTGTGTGTGTGTGTGTGTGTGTGTGTGTGCGTGCGTGCGTGCGTGCGTTTACATGAACCGGCCGCCGTTGAGTGCTGATACAATCTGAACATCATCCATCCACAGCAAGAGGCATAGCTTTCTCATGAGCCCCCGCAGTTGCGGCCGGGTCATTTATGAGGAGCCATGTCTCATGCTGAGACCACTTTGGATCCATGTTAGTGTTTTCCTGGAGGCTTTTGGGTGTTGTGGGAATTGTCCAAGATATGAGGAGCTATGTCTCATGCTGAGACCACTTTGGATCCATGTTAGTGTTTTCCTGGAGGCTTTTGGGTGTTGTGGGAATTGTCCAAGATATGAGGAGCTATGTCTCATGCTGAGACCACTTTGGATCCATGTTAGTGTTTTCCTGGAGGCTCATTGGGTGTTGTGGGAATTGTCCAAGATATGAGGAGCTATGTCTCATGCTGAGACCACTTTGGATCCATGTTAGTGTTTTCCTGGAGGCTTTTGGGTGTTGTGGGAATTGTCCAAGATATGAGGAGCTATGTCTCATGCTGAGACCACTTTGGATCCATGTTAGTGTTTTCCTGGAGGCTCATTGGGTGTTGTGGGAATTGTCCAAGATATGAGGAGCTATGTCTCATGCTGAGACCACTTTGGATCCATGTTAGTGTTTTCCTGGAGGCTCATTGGGTGTTGTGGGAATTGTCCAAGATATGAGGAGCTATGTCTCATGCTGAGACCACTTTGGATCCATGTTAGTGTTTTCCTGGAGGCTCATTGGGTGTTGTGGGAATTGTCCAAGACTGCAGAAACACAGTCTGCGTCAGCTGGCACTGAAGGGGTCAATTGGTAAAGGTGGCGGGGAGCTTGGTTGATGGTTTCAAAAGACGCTGTTTAGTGCCGGTCATCTTTGCCCCTCTTCCCCCCTCCCCCCCCCCCTCCTTTGTTCCATACCCTCCTTCCCCCTAGAACACCGCTACCACCACCCCACCCCCCTACCCTCCCCTTTACAAAAAATGAAGCCCACCAAATGGCGCAAATGAAAGCTGCCACTAAATTGGCTGAGGCGTCTCCCTCAGCTGTTACACAGTGTTTATAGATGGCCCACATTATCAAGTGTAATGAGATAAAACTAACAGAATACAACAAGATGGGATGAACTATAACCCACCGTAAAGTCCCCGGTTTTATATGAGAACTGTCCTCGCGGCTGTCAATAGTCTTTACCTTTTGTCTTTGACCTGATTCTGATGTTGAATTATCTTGAAAAAGTCGCGCAGATCTGCCAATGCGTCAGTGAGTTCTAGAGTACGCGTCATTGATTTGTCAAACGTCATTTGTCATGACGTAAGTTTTAGTTTTTACGTAATTTTATATTTTACGTGATATGAGTTTCACTTTCGCTTCATAGGCTTGAGAAAATGGTGACAAAACCAGAACTTCACGGTACAATTTCAGTCTTGCTATAATGTGTGTGAAAGCAGGTTGACTTTATCTAGCTATATTATGATATACTAAGTACACGGGTCACCTGCATTCTCTTCTGAAAGCGCGTCGATGTGTGTGTGCGTGTTAATGCGTGCGTGCGCGCGCGCTCCAAACATCTCCAAGAGGCATAGATCCTCATGCGCCTGGAGGGCGCATGAGAATCTATTCCTCCTGGAGATGCGCCGGCATGTTTGTGTGTGTGTGTGTGTGTGTGTGTGTGTGTGTGTGTGTGTGTGTGTGTGTGTGAGAGAGAGAGAGAGAGAGAGAGAGAGAGAGAGAGAGAGCAATGAACAATGAACCTTTATTTTCCAACGGTAGAAGTTATTGGTAACAGGACCAGTTTTCAAACTTGCCGTTGCTACATCTACTACATAAATGACATAGACATGTAAACATACACATACCACACACTGCTGTATGCATGCATTCGCTCACGCACGCACGCCCGCACATACGCACGCACACGCACGCTCAGTCACACACACACACACACACACATACATGCACACCGCAATTACGCATGCACGCACGCACACGCACTCACAAACACAAACTTGCACACGCACGCACTTAGACACACACGCGCACTTAGACACACACGCACACATACACACACACGCTCTCGGACACGCACTCCAGACATACATACGCGCATAACGCGTACGCACAAAAATATAAAATGAGTAAACATGCAAAGTAAAGAAATACACAGAAAATCATTAAGTACATTAGAATTCATACAGCAATGGCAAATATGTATGTATGTGCGCTCTCTCTCTCTCTCTCTCTCACTCCACACACACACACACAGCATGCACACACGCACACACACACGCACACACAGATACTGACGTGAGCGCGCGCCCAAAAATATCGCGTACACAGATATGAAGGCAAAAACATTATACATAGTACATGCACTATTCAATGTACTCTTGGCACTCAGATATTATGGTCCACTGTATATTATATATATATAAAAAAAAGAGACGCTCTCTCTCTCTCTCTCTCTCTCTCTCTCTCTCTCTCTCTATGTCTTTCTCAATCCGGCACACACACACACACACACACACACACACACACACACACACACACACACACACACACACACATACACACACACACACACACACACACACACATATTCTCACACACACGCACATCTTTCACACACCTGAACACACGCGCAAGTTATCCCTGTACTGTAATGGTTAAATTACCTCAGAGATTCTAGGTGCTTGAAGAGGCTGACCCTATGAGGTAAGCGTCTTTGCGTTTCTGATTTCTGCAGGAATAGAATTCCAGAATGAACTTCCCGAGAATGACAAACTGGGTTTGAATAAATCAATACGCGGCAGGGGTACGGCTTTGTATTGTTGTCCATATCTAGAAGCTACAGATATCCGTTCTGAGAAAAAAGAACTCAAGTACAGAGGACATGATTGCTTGTACAGCTTGTACATGACCTTTATTGGACTGAAAGTGATGGGATAGAGAGAGAGAGAGAGAGAGAGAGAGAGAGAGAGAGAGAGAGAGAGAGAGAGAGAGAGAGAGAGAGAGAGAGAGAGAGAGAGAGAGAGAGAGAGAGAGAGAGAGAGAGAGAGAGAGAGAGAGAGAGAGAGAGAGAGAGAGAGAAAATGACGTCATATTTAGAGTATTAAAGTTAATGTCTGCATGGTGACGGAGTTGCGTCTTTTACGTCACTGCCACTGTCTGACTTTCTCTAGAAGTAAAGTTTTTTTTTTTTTTTAGTGTTTTAATTCTTTTCTGAAAACTAGAATTATTTTTTACTAAAGAAGTTGAAAAGATACAAAGCTGGCTAACGAGCTCATCCAATGCCTTTCTCCAAACTAGCTATATGCTAAAGTTTAAGTAAATATGACAAAAATTACGGACTGTAATCTGGGTCAACCGACTTCTTATAAACGGTTGTTTATGTCTTCAATGAGACATTTAATTACAATATGCTCGGAGACTCAGTCTCTTAGCCACCCACTTAAGAAAATATTTCGCCAAGTTTCAAGCTTGTGTGTACAGAAATATCGGAGGCGGATTCACTTCAGCGTTTACATGCATACGCACATACATACATACATACATACATACATACATACATACATACATACATACATACATACATACATACGCACATGGTTGGTTGGTTAGTTCGGGTTTAACGTCCACGGCACCGATGTGAACATGGACGGCCCTGACGGGCGGGTTACTATGGGGGACAGGGAAATCTATTGCCTATGGAGTACGACCTGAACACTGATCAACTCAGGCGCACTCCAACTCGGCGTGCCACTTTGATTTACCAGGACCTTTCAACGGACATGCTATTGAACAAATCCGTTTTTCCCCGGCCCTGGATTGTTTGTCCAGCTACCGGGGCCGGGACGGGATTCGAACCCACGACCCGGCGATTCTCTTCGCTCTCCTGCTCCGACGTTTAACCGCCTGAGCTATTTCGGACTCACAGACGCAGATACATACATACATACGCACATACGGCGCTTCGCGCCAAATCACGTTCATCAGCGAGGTTAGCGTAACGAGACATGACGTAATTTTTATCTTGTTACTTGTCAATTGTTAGAGGTTTAGCCTGCCCGCCTTTGACATCATGGATTTAAATTCGCCCCACCGCGACCCTTCCTGAAAAATCCCTTCTATAAATATAAGGGACTTTTTAAATCTTGTTACTTCAATTGTAAGAGGTTTAGCCTGCCCGCCTTTGACATCATGGACATGTTATTAAATTCGCCCCACCGCGACCCGTCCTAAAAAGTCCCTTCTATACACAGAAGGGGCTTAAAAATGCCGGAAAAGGTCGACACCTTCAGCGAAAGGCCGGCGCACGCAAGTTTGTACACGTACACGTATGTGATGATATTTCGCAAGATAGAGGTAATACGAAGCATCTGTTTATCTCCACGAAAATATCGCATTACCAACCCACATGTTATTAATATACAGGGCCGGATCCAGGGGGTGGGGTGCTTTGGTACTACAGCCCCCCCCCCCCCCCCCCCTCGGCTTAAAAAAAATAATTTACTATCAGGCCACAACATAGTCCGAGAAGGAGGGGGGTGGTTTAATGTTATTGCAACAACCCCCGCTTTTACGTATCTTCGGACCCCAAAACTGAGCATCCCCCCTACCCCCCCCCCCCCTCTTTTCGATTTTATCGGACCCTTGAAGCATGCGTCTCTTCTCGGTTTGCCTCCCCCCCCCCCTCCCCCGCTTCCCGCTTTTCAATTTCAGTCTTGGCATCCTGGAAGAGCACGCAGCTTTTCTCTCTCTACCAACCTTTTTCTCTATTCCCCCCCCCCCCCCCCCCCTCCCATTCGATTTTTTCGGACCTGGAAGCACGCACCGATTCGCTCCTGAACAGTATACAGTTTTTATATTGTCGTTCAGCACCGCACCCCCCCTTCCCTTACCAAACTGATTGGTCCGGCGCTGATATAGTAGCATTATCATTAATGTTGAAATATAGGACGGTATTGATGCAACACTCGTACTCGTACAGCTAACCAGGCTAGAATGTAAAACGTATACGCAGTGATCAAAGCAAGTCAAAATTAACATCGCCTACACACATGATTATTTCCAAGCCAGTTGTGTGCTGGTCTGTGATTTTGGACCTTACGGCTCCCCTGGAGCCGTAAGTGCCAACCATCACACTGTTGAGACCAGCACCTTTTGACACACGCACAAGCGACTGTACGGCACGCACGCACACTGTGACATATTGCTCTTGTACACATGGCACACACCACTCAGTCGTAATTGCTCTGGTAGAAGTTTTCCCTGTTCACATCCGTGAATAGCTTATGGCTGGGCCATATTCCTGGCTTTAAAGCACTCGGACAAAGAGCTCTTGAAAACTACTTTAGGGCTGCCGTACCCGCAAAACGCTTGTGCTGGCCTGCAATTTTGGATCTAGCGGCTATGAGCCATAGGATCAACATCACAGACCACCACATATTATCTCGAGAGGCCATGGATCAGATCTGATACAAGGGACTGACCGCGACCTAGCATACGCAGATTAAAATTCCACTGTGTGTCGTTTTAAAGATTATATGTGGTTGTACTGACACACATTTATCACATTGAACCCTCCATTTTTCCTCCACCAGCAGGACACGGGCATAAATGTCATTGCTAGCCAGAGGCATAGATCCTAATGAACCCCCGCCGAATGGTTCATCAGGATTTATGCCCCTGGCAGATTGGGACATCCACTAAATAAAACCGATACAGTATATTAAATACATTCAGTTGTATCGTTGTTTTTTTTTTTCTCAGTGGATCCGGGTATCAGGTAACTTTCCTTGTACAAATTTTGTACAAGGAAAGTTACCTGACACACAGACTGGAATTTGCACTAGGATTTATATGTTACAATAATACAGTGCATACGGATGAAACAATCGATGCACTGTCTGACTACACTAACAAGACGTTCTAAAATACATTTAACCACACTGGTTGCCTCTCTCGGCTACCGCTGACAGCGGTAGCGATTTGAGGGAGACAAATTAACCAGTGTGACATTTACCATGAAGACTCCACAGTGGGAGACGGATCGTCCGTGATTGTTCATGGGCAGTGTCAGATTAGCTTGGCTCCTTATGCACACAGTTACACGAAGACAGTCAGCCAGTCAGTACTATATTCACTGGGCAGAGACAGACTACCGAAGAAAAAAATGAACACGGCTAATAGTCCTTACGTTCTCGGCACTGTATTATACACATCAAATGTAAGCTCGCAGAGACACGTTCTGAAAATGTTTTTTTTTTTTTTTTTTTTCTTTTTCAAATGCAATCTCTAAAATACAAATGAAAGGTGACGTTAGTATTTGCTTCACCGTTGTACAAATTCACGTCAAGAGCAAGTGCCCGCCACCGCTTGATAATTATTTCAACTGAGGCTCTCTCGAAGTGAAGATCGAGTATCTTACAAACTGATCGTCAGTACTTACCTAAGCTGCTCTCCGATGACAAAGACATCGTACGTCTTTGCTTTGTCTTTGCCCAGCATTTTCGCGTGGTGTCTCTCTTTCGAATGACAAGATTCAAAGCGTACACTCTGATTTTGTTTTGGTTTACCTGTGACACGCCCACTGACACATGACCTCTGACCTCGTGACCTCATTGTGTCGTTCCGTGTGAAAATAATCCCCGTTTCAACAAAGCGCGACGATCAAATAGATTCAGAATATTTTGTGGAGTAAGAAACAGAATGCAATTTTTGTGTAATAAATTACTGATATCGTCCGTTTAGAGTTTGGAAGATACGAAAATGATTCTTCGTATAGCTTTACCTATATTTGGCGGCAAGTACAATGGCGTCTGTTGCTGATGACGCGAGTGAAAGACGGTAGTCATATTTTTCAGCTTCACTGTTTTAATGAAACGTTTTCTAACTTATCAAATGAAAGGACCATTACGTAATATCGTTCATTTTCTTGCAGTTCTTTGAAAGACGTCAACACAGTGCTGCAGTATGCTAAACTTGAAGCGTCCGAGTTGCAGCCATGCGTACAGACCGTATTTTTCTCTGAGAAACTGGACAACGACTCCGTCCGACTGCTCGAGATGAATGGGGAAGTGCTGAATGCGCTCAGAACGGGAGACAAGTGAGAACTGAATTTTAAACAAGATGCGATGAGCCATAACCCACAAAGTCCTTTCTATATGTAAGAGCTGTCCTCGCTGTCAATGGTCTCTACCTTAAATTGTCTTTGACCTGATTCTGATGTTGAATTATCTCCTATTGAAAAAGTCTCGCAGATCTGCCAATGCGTCACTGCCGTCAGTGAGTTCTATAAGGGGCGCAGGACATACGCGTAATTGATGTGTCAAACGTCATTTGTCATGACCTAAGTTTTAGTTTTTAGTTACATAAAACTAAGATAGAAGGGACTTTAAAAAAAAAGCGTTGGTAAAGTAGTTAAATATACTGTTAACACGTTCACGTTGATCCTGTCATTGGAGGCGGATAACATTCCTTAGAAGAAATAATGTTGATTTCAGCCCGACTCCATTTGTCCAAGGAACATGGGGATAAATTTATTAGGCCAAGAAGTGGCAAAGAACATAATCAGCTTCAATCAGCTGACACTCCCCCCGTCATTACAAATCTGTGGTGCCACTGTCCCCTTCTCCCCCCATGTAAAAAATCTGGGTGTCACACTTGATAGTAGCCTGTCCATGCGCCTTCATGTGAACAACGTTTGCAGATCCGCCTATACTGAACTGCGACGTATTGCTTCAGTCCGCCACTATCTGACACCTGAAGCAACTAAAGTACTTGTCTGCGCTTTTGTTTTGTCTAAATTAGACTATTGCAATGCTCTTTTGGCTGGCTGTTCCCAGTGTCTGATTGGCAAACTCCAGAAAATTCAAAACTCAGCTGCTAGGTTGATTCTTAGAGTCCCTAGATCAGATCATATCACACCCCATCTGTCTGCCCTACACTGGTTACCTGTAACGGCTAGGATTCAGTACAAAATTTCATGCATGACTCACAGTTGTATTACCTGTTCCTGCCCACACTACCTTGCCTCTCTTCTCCAGCTGTATACGCCCTTGAGACAGAATTTGCGCTCTGCTGCCGACTCTCGAGTTTTACGTATCCCTCTTGTCAAAACAAAGTCGTTTGGTGGGAGGTCATTCAGATACCAGAGCCCAGTTGTTTGGAATGATCTCCCACGCGAACTGAGATATGTGGATTCGAGAGAGGCATTCAAGCGTGCCCTAAAGACCCATATGTTTTCTGTCAGCTACAAATGACTTTGTCACACACCTGTCATGTTAAAGTCATCTCTATCTATTTATAGAAGTAGTGTGTGTGTGGGTGTGTGTGTGAATGCCAGTATGAGTCCATGAGCGTAGCACTTTTGAATGGTGACTTCATAGCTTGTTTACAGAGTGCGTTGTATTTTGTTTTTGTACTTTTTGTTAATTCCATTTTTGTAATTAGTTATTTTTTGTACATTAGTTTTTGTTAAGCGCCTAGAGCTCTAATCTGAGGTTAGGCGCTATACAAGTACTCATTATTATTAATGCCCTCAAAACTACTTGTCTTGTTCCCCTCTCAGACGGGTTACATTGCATCTTCTTGACACTGTGATAGTGACTGAATAAAATGGACAAGCCTCAGCAGCAAGAGATGGATTATCGTTTGAGGATAGGGCATCTGGCACTACCCTTGAATTGCCATGTTTTTTTCGTCTCCTGCTTTATAAACACCTTCTGCAGTTACGAAAGCTGTCTGGTGTTAAATTACAATTGTTCAAGTGACATTTATCATTCATCATTCAGGCATGGGAATTGTCTGCGAAAACTGCGGGATTCCGCCGGGAAAAGCGCCGGTTTTAGTCTGCAGGCAGGATATGATGCGGCAGGCTCTGCCCGCGGCCCGCACTGGTCACTGTTTGAGTGCGGCGCACCCAGTAAATCTAGGCGGGCAGACGCGCACTGGAAGCAAGGCGTAGCGTCTAACAATACCCCCCCCCCCCCCCCCCCCCCCCCCTCCGCCCCTCCGTTGTTTGATTTTTCAGCCCTTGGAAGCAAGGCCTATTAGTGTCTGTTCACCCCCCCCCCCCCCTTATTGTTTGATTCTTCAGATGATTTTTGCTTGTTCAATTCCCATGCCTGATCATTAAGTCAATTTTCAGTTGGGATAAAGGACCTATTTAATGCTGATTTATTTAATACTACTGTGCTCTTAAGTGTGAAAATCTAAGACTACAGTCATCATTCATTGGCTGCAACAAATTCTCACTCTGTTTTGAAGTTATTCCACCCGCATTCCAGTTTGGATTAACCCCTTTACTCATTACTGCCTGAAAAATGCAGACGCCACCAAACGGCAAGAGACAAAGAAAATGAGCCCCCTCAGATGCGGGGGCTCATGAAGTTCTTTGCCTCCCGCTGTGCCTATTCATATTCTCTCCACTGTGATCCTTCGATTAATGGGATTATACCATGTTGAATTTGCCCTGCTTTGAAAGACAGTTTGCGTCCACGGGCAGTGAAGGGGTTGAATTCACTGGCTTTTTTTTTTCTGCACAGGGTGGTGATTCGAGGCAACAAAGATGACATGGCTGTGCTGTGCACGGAGAATCAGACATTTGACCTGAAAGGGGCAGAACTGTCCAACTCCATGTTGTTACTTCAGTATCTAGATTATGGACAGGATGTCCCGGACACAGATTCACAGCAAATTGAATACAGAGAGGTTGGCTATTTTAGGGCTGTCATTTGTACATATAATTTTGTTTTCCTCCCAACGTCACACGACCAGTCACTTTAGCACAAACCGTACCATGTGACCGTGATGTAAAAACTCCTGTAGCGAAAAATGCCGGACGTTTTGTAGCCCTCTTGATGACGCATTTTGGATACTAGTTTTGCTCTATAAAAGATCGCTAAACGTTCTAAAGTACAAAGTTACTTAGTGTTGTTCAAAACAACAAGCACACTCAGTACTGGAGATGGCAACGTCGTGACATATTTTAAATTACGTCATAAATCTATTATGTATAAATGTATATTCCTTTGATGTCAGTCATGTCTGGCGTGATCCAGGTCGCAAGTTGTCTTCAGTCTTGATTTCTTTTACAAAAATAGTCGAGGAATGAAAACAAATACGTTATTGGTCGGAGGGGTTCACTGCACAGACCCTTGTAATAATAATAATAATAATAAAGGTAATTTGTATAGTGCCTAATCACCAAGGTGCTCTAGGCGCTTTACAATCACAGTAATGAAACACAAAGCAAAATACTAAAACAAGCACATACAACAACAAAAAATACATTGATTTACAAGGAGCAGAAAACTCACACACACACATGATGAGCCGGCAGACAAAATGGTCTTTACGTATACATGCAACAGAGAAAAGGTGTGTTTTAAGTTTGGATTTGAAAATGGAAAGAGATGATGAGTGACCTTTGGGAGGTCAAAGGAATCCTTGGACCCCTCAGGCCTTTGGGGTACAATGTTTCCTTTGACCTCCCTCAGGCCTACAAGGGTCTGTGTAGCATACCCCTCCGACCAATAACTTATAAGTGATAAATAAAAAATTCCAGTTGCTGATGAAAAATATGTGTATGCTGTAATTCAAAGTAAGTAGAATACTCCATATCGACCATTCAACCAACTCCTGAATTATTTATGCACAATGAAAATAGAATTATTGATTTTATTAGTTTATCACAAATCTGAGCTTGCTGCGAGAGTGATTGAATGTACACTATCTCAGACCTGTCTTGCTCAGGATTTTTGGGTAAAAAATATCTGATTTTGACTTAATTTGAGAACCTGATTTGTCAATCTAGACAAATTTGGTAAAAGAAAAACTGTGCAAAATTACAGATATAGTTATGCACTGACTTTTCAAAAGCTGGACAAATGTTCATGATTGATTTTTTCAGGTGATGAGTGTATTACATGGCTATTTTGAGCTGCGGCCGATGAAGCCCAAGCTGCGAATGTTGCGTCACCTGTTGAAGGAGAACTTGTACAGCGGACGAGAGTGTGAGAACGATGATCATCACCAGGGTAAAAAGGTCAGCCTTGACATGCTACAAGATATCATTGATCCTGATCCTGACTGATCTTGCTGCACGATCGACCATGATACTTAGTTCAAGGGTGATGCCAGAAAATTCTGGCGCATACAGACACCAGGCTTTTCTGGCACCACCCTTCAACTATCATTGCCAAACAAAGTACTCTATTTCCTTTTTCCCAACTTAATCTGTGTTATGCAAACTCTATACTTTTTCGTCTAGAAGGGGGAAGAAAGAGATAAAGGCTGTGGGACAAGGGACATCACTTGTGTCTAGTTATTTGCCCATGGCCCTCACACCCATCTGTGCTGCTAGCAAATAAAAAGGAAAAAAGCCAACGTCCCTACCCTTTTTGGCTCACGTGCGAAGCAAAGGTGAGTATGTTCTGGGCCAGTGGTCATCCGTCCGTGGTAAACTTCAATGTTGGCATTCTCTCAGAGACTATTCAAGCCACAGTCTTCAAACTTGGCCCAGGGACACTTCATGGCAAGACATTTCTAAACATATCAATTTGAGTGACCTCTCTCAAAGGTCAAGGTCACGGGATGAGGAAATGGGTCAAAAATAGCCATATTTTGACAAAATTGATTTACAAAGATTCCTGATGGTAACACTTTCCTATGCATACTAATTTGGTTGATGCCTGGGAAAGGTCAAGGGTCACAAGCATTGATGATCATTATGCAAAAATGTGCGTATCTGACCCTCTAAAGCCACCTCTGACGCACTAGTGTTCCGAGCTCTGCATCAGGCTGACGTAGAAAAATTTACGCTGATGCACTAAGCTTTATCTTTACGCACTGAAAACGCACCAGTGCGTCATTGTAAATACGTTTCACAGCTGCGCATGCCAAACAGAACAAAGCTTTTGTGAGAGTGCCGAACGTCAAGGCAGCAACACTACCACATTCACAGAAAACTTGACTTGTCGAAGTTATCCGTTCTGTTTGTGTGTCTTATCCTTTCTGTTTGTGTGTGTGTTACAAAGTATGTGATCATCTAAGACTTCAACATTTCTGTGACCCCTTGGGAAATCCTGCTGACCCTCTGGCAACTGTACACTTAATCTGCCGCGCTCAATCTGACCCCCTAAATTTGAGGAAAAAATTAAATCTGACAAGAGATCAGGAAATAGGTGAAAAATAGCCATATTTTGTAAAAAGATCTTTTTTTTTCTCAAATACTGTTCACAACTTCAAACCCAAACTTGGTACGAATATACCTGATGGAAAGACCTATCTATGCATACTAATTTGGATGACAAGGGTCACAAGAGGTCGGCAAATGTGCGTAAAATGCCAATTTGTTTCTTCAAAAACATTACCGATGACATGACTTATTGGAAGTGTCTACTACTTACTCAGTTCTAGCCTAAGAACTCGTCGTGTTACCACACAACCCGGGAGGCACTCGGGGAACCCTGAGGGGGGCCGAGAGTTGTCTCTCATTACTGCCCATCCGGTTCCGAGTCACGAGATGACTAACCAGTCATGCTACTTAGGCTCACACCATTCATATGTGTTTGCTCTAGCCTACGGACTTTGAAACATTTTTGACCGGTTCGCCGGTCTTCCAGACTGTTGGCTTCTTCTCAGCTTCTGCTTCGCCGGCCCTACCTGTGCTCTGTGTGGGTCCGCCTACATGGACCTCTCCCCGCAGGGAGCGAAGAGGCTAAGCACTTGCGCACGAGGTACGCGCCATGGCCACGAGCGTAGCTTCAACCGGAACTGCGCTGTCAAGACATCGTGGCTGCCGTGGGCTGGCGGGCAGAATCTACCTTCGCCCACTTCTATTTCCGGGATCTGGCAGGCCAGCGAGGAAACCTCGCATTGGTGGGGGACATCACTGTGGCGCAACTCTCCCTTCCGGCACCACAGGCGCTGTAGGTATACACCTAGCTAGGGTCGTCGGGAGTTTACGGCAGGGAGGATGACTCTAATTGGCCTAAGGGGTGTTGAGGCGTGGCACCCTCTTCCTTATCGCAATTCTTCCAATATGTCATGTCATCGGTAATGTTTTTGAAGAAACAAATTCATTTTTCTATGAAAGGTATTTTTTCGAAAAATACTTACCAATGACATGACTCAGACGACCCTCCCCCTGCCCCGCTTGCCACTGGTGAGCTAAGTATCCTGACTGGTTAGTCACCTCGTGACTCGGAACCGGAGGGGCAGTAACGGGAGACAACTCTCGGCATCCCTCGGGGTTCCCCGAGTGCCTCCCGGGTTGTGTGGTAACACGAGTTCTTAGGCTAGAATTGAGTAAGTAGTAGACACTTCCAATAAGTCATGTCATCGGTATGTATTTTTCGAAAAAATACATTTTTGTAAAGTTTTAAATCAAATTTGGCTCAAAGGTAGCAGCATACTAATTTAATTGACCTAGGTCAAGGTCATGTGTCAGGAGATGGCCTCAGTCGCCTGCTCAGGGTTAAACCCTAGTAACTACCTCAAATTTTTTAATGGCAAAATTTGGAAGCAGAGATGATAATAATAATTCTTACACCATGTACCCGACCAATTTCATCTGCTATTTACTTTTTTTTTTATAGTAAAGATTGAACATTTATGATGAAGATGTTTTGAAATCGGTTTACTTGCTGCGTGTTTGTTTTAACTTCATTGAATTCAAGTTGTGTGGTATTTTAATTTTCAGTACACAGTGACAGACTTCCTGAGCATGGTGCAAGCCAGTGAAAAGGAGATTGCCACTGGACTCCAGAATCTGAAGGCATTTGAACTCGATGGCAAGTTCACTCATGCAGACTTAGCCACTTTCCTGCCAGAAAATTGAAAACACCACCCAAGTGGAAGAGGCAAAGAACCTCATGAGCCCCCGCATTCGCGGGGGCTCAGGTTCTGTGTCTCTTGTCGGCCTATTTACATCTATGTTTCTTGAATGGTTGGGGTTATCTGGCTTTGGGGTATTTGCTCCATTTCAGCAGGATTGCCTTCCCATAAAAACATGTTTTACTCCCCTCAGTTTCTGTCAGGTGTGTTCAGAATGTGCCTAACTGCACAGATTTACAACTTTGCTGGAGGAATGGCGCTCAGATAGCGTGTGCAAAGCAGACAAGCACTTTAGCTTCTTCTTCTTCGTTCAGGCTTTCTGTCCCACAGCACTAAAAGTGATAAGGGACTTAGCAGGTTAATTTGTTTCTTCAAAAACATTACCGATGACATGACTGAATGGAAGTGTCTACTACTTACTCATTCTAGCCTAAGAGCCAGTTGTGTTAAGACACAACCCGGGAGGCACTCGGGGAACCCCGAGGGGACCAAGAGTTGTCTCCCTATACCCACCACCCGGAAGCCGGGTACCCATAATCCCTCAGTCTAGTCTACTTAGGCGCACGATTCGGTCGTCTTGCGCTCGGCTCTAGCCTACGGCCTTTGGTTTTCGACCGTTCTCGGGTTCGGACTTGCTGTTGGAATGAAGAGCGGGAGATAGGATCGTTTCGTCGGCCCTGCCTGTGCTGCTGCGTGGTTTTCTCGTCCCCACTGCTTGGCGCCTGCGCTTCGGCCTCTGGTGAGCTGTCCGGTGATCTTCGCCGGTCGTGCCAGGCGGGTTTTTGGACGTCTCCCCCCGTTCCCCTTCGGCGGAGAGGTAAGGTAGCGGGATTGACCCTCGGCTGGTTCCCGGGCTGGGCACTGGTTGTGCAGGTACGAAGTTTTTCGTCTTCTTCTCACTGTAATTGCGCCCCCACTCACCTTCGGTGAATCGTAGAGAAGTTTCCTACGCTTTTGTACCTTGGGTGTGGAGAATTCTTTTACTCCATGGCCTGATTAGCTGAGTGGCACAGCTTGAGTCACGCCTTGTCTTCGCGTGGTTTGTTCGGGACCAGCGCCTGTTCTGTTGTCGCTCACGGGTGGTGGATTTAAGCGCACACTCGCATACGCAGGCATACGCGGTAGACAAGTACTCACGTACCTTAGAGAGTGGATATACGTTCCGGCGGGCAGCTGGGGGGTTTACGCTCCTTGGCTGGGCGGGCCCCTCGTGGCATGTCCACATAAAGTGGTGATTTTCTGCCCCAGATGTTTTTATTGTCTTGATTGTCATTGCGTATTGAGTTGTACAGCATGCGGCCGGTGTTGGGTTTTTTTTTTTTTTCCACACACGGTCACCCTTAGTAATAATGTTTGGGGGCCTGACTCCTTTTGTCACAGGGGTTGGTACATATGTTGTTGCTCACCTTAGCACTTGACGGCGGTGAATCTACCTCGTTACTGCACTGCTAGATTGCAGACGTGCAGTTTGGTACCTCGCTTCCGTCATGACGTATTCGTCTTTTGTGTACATATGTTGTTCCCTCGCCTTAGCGCTTGGCGGCAGTGGGCCTGCTTGCTTACTGCACGGCTAGTTGTCGGCATGCAGTTTGCAGACCTGTTTACCCAAGAATACACTTTTTGGAGAAACTGACAACTCACTGGCTTGGGAATAATTACACATGTGAGGTCCAAAGTACACAATTAGTCAGTTGAAAGTACACTGACTACACCCAGGGGGTAAACAGGTCTGAGTTTGGTACCTCGCTTCTGTCATGACATGTTTGACTTTTGCTACATATGTTGGTTGCTCACCTTAGTGCTTGAGGGCAGTGAGTCTACCTTCTTGCTGCACTGCTGGCGTGCAGGCTTGACAGTCTGTTACCCCGCTTGGTGCTTGTGTGTTTTGTTGTTACGAAGGCTACCTTTCGTGGCTTAGTCCCACAGGACTCGCCCGCAGGCCTTCGGGTGTTATCTGTTGCAGGGATGCGCTACCCATTCACACAGATGACAGTGGCTAGTTCAGCCCCCAGGGGTCTTTCGCCACTGCACCGGATGCCCCGCCGACCATGCTTGCCTTGCAAGCGATCGGCACCGGTTTAGGCGCCTTCCAGACACTGCGGGTTTCCGCACGACAACGGACTGCCCTGGGAGAGAAGCCACACCGGATGTCGCGACTAGTGCGCGAGCATGGATCGTGGAGGCCGCTGCCAGGGGGAGCGCACGGGAACAGCCTCTGGCAAGGCCCGCTCGGAAAGACAATTACGCACACGTCCGACGTCTTAGGACGTTGCAGTACACTACCACCTTGAGAGGACAAGCAGCTTCTCGGCTGTAAGCCCCAGCCCGGCTGCTACTGGTAGGTGTGTTCTTCATGTCCAGGCAGCGCCCATTGGGACTAGGCCTGTCTTCCGACACGGGAGGTGCCTCCTACCACATTGGGTTGATTGCGTCACCTGGCCTCAGCAGCGCGGATGGCAGCATTGAAGCGTCTGCAGGCGGGAGCGACCTATGCTGTTGGTGCTTGAAGGATCCCGTTCCGCCCCGATGAAGAGGGGCATGCCGATGTCCTTCACGCAAGGCAGATGTTCCGGTGGCCGTCGGACAACCACTGGGTCGGGTCTCCTATGCGCAGGATGTGGATACGCCTTCCAACGTATCCTTGGCACCGGTCGCTTAAGCCCAGGACGTCCCTGTGGGAATCCCCACACCGGATTCAGTGGACTAGTGCACGAAGTGGGCCTGGATCGATGAGGCCGCTTCCAGGAGGGAGCGCGCTCGGACTAAGACTTCCAAGAATCCATGTCCACTTTCTGCCCCACTTGTCTCCAAGAAGCCCGCGGGATCCCGCTGGGGGTCCCCCTTACCGGCAAGAAAGCCCGCCTCCCTCGGAGCCCGGCTCAGAGACATTCACGTGCACGTCCAGGGACTCTAGTAAGAATGCTCGTCTCCAAGGAAGCGGAGACTACTATCAACACAGTTCCGGGCCACCTCTCGTCCCGCTCGCTCTGCGCGGCGCCAGAGTAGGGACCACTATCGGACTGCTGAGGACATGCAAGCTATGCGGAGGCTTCCAGTGGCCGTCGGATAACCATACAGTCTGTCTCCTGTGCGCTGGGTGTGCTTCCGACCACTCTTGTAACGTCTGTGCTACCTGGCCGGAGCTGCGATGGTCTAATCTCTAGAACTTTAGAGGAGGGAGACTCCTACCCTCTCGGGTACTTGAAGATTGCCGAGACGCCTTCCGCTGTGCCCCCGGCACCGGACGTGCGAGACCAGCTGGATCCGACACAGAAAACGCCACTGAGTAATCGAGGGATTAGTGCAGTGTGGGAGTTCGACCGTCAAGACCGCCTCCGTTAGAGAGCGCGCCCGGATACAGCTGGTGGAAAGAACCCGCCTCTCCCAAGAGCCTGGTTTGGTGGGACGCTCGTGGCGTCCCTCCTCCACCGTCGTTCCCCACTCGTCTCTGAAGAAGCCGCCGGGATCCCGCTGGGGGTCCCCTGGCCGGCAAGAAACCCGCCTCTCCCAAGAGCCTGGTTCACAGAGACATTCACGCACTCATCCGGAACCTCCTGGTGGTGAAGAGCGTAGACACAGGGATTCTACTCGACGTTATCGCTCTCCCTCGCAAGATCATAAGAGGACCTTCCCGCTCGGGTGCTTGGAGTTGCCCAAGACGCCTTCCGCTGTGCCCCCGGCACCGGACGCGCGAAACCAACTTGATCCGACACAGAAGACGCCACTTGAGTATTCAACGGATTAGTGCACAGAAACCCGCCTCTCCCAAGAGCCTGGTTCGTTCCCCACTCATCTCTGGCCGCAGGGATCCCCTTGCCGGCAAGCAACCCGCCTCTCCCAAGAGCCTGGTTCACAGAGACTTACACGCACTCATCCGGATCCTCCTGTTCGCGAGGATCGTAGGCGCTGGGATTCTACTCACCGTTATCGCTCTGCTTCGCAAGATCGTAGGAGGACCTTCTCCACTCATCGTTCGACGGATCAGGACTCCCTCGACTGGTTTCGCCTTCTTCGCGTTCCTCATCTCGTTCGGACTCCCGTTCGTCCCGTTCCTCTTCCCATCGACCGGCCACTTCCCCTTCCCTCGTCCTCTCCGTTCCGTTCCTCCTCGTCGCAGCCGTTCTCCTCGTCGGAACCCGCCTTCGGCAAACGGGAGAACCTCGCCGCGTCGCTCCGTCTTCGCTCTCCCCTTCGGAGGGAGTCTTCGACCTGCGGTTCGCCGTCAGCGGGATTCCCTCCCTCGGAGCCCTCCTCGGTCGCCGGTTCCAGACAGCGGGACTTTGACACCCTGAGTTTGACGGCTGACGACCCCTCGGACTGGTTGCTCGGACGTCTCAGCCGTTTCTCCTCTTCCTCTTCTTCGGCTTCCAGTGCTGCGGTTCCATCAGACCTGTTCTTCTGCGCGGATGGACACTCGGCCGGCGCTGGACGGGACATCCAAGCTCATCGCCGCCGCCCTGCTGCGGAAGTTGCCCGGCATCGCCCCTTGACTCACCGGGGGTTCTCATCCATCGTGGACACTGGGGAACCAAGGCGCAGCCCCTTCTCCCTGACGGCTAACCATCTCGACAACTCTCGTTGGGCACCCGGGGGGTGCCGTACTTCGGACAGGTGGTACCGCTTGGCTGTGCTCGGGGTGGAGGCCTAGCCACTACACGGAGTCGAATCTACTCACCTTAGTCGTCTCTAAGCCCGGCTGCTCTAGCTACGCTTCCTACTTCCGTGATTCTTCTCGAGGTCCAACCCTCCGACCTTCGGACTTCGCGGACAAGAGCCTGCTTAGCTTGGATCTGACGCGGACTACTAGGCCTGCTTCTTCTGCTCGTGGGGGGAAGGATAGGTCACAGGAGCTTCTCCTCTTCGGCTACGCGACAGCGGAGGTGTTCTTCCAGGATCAGGGCAGCTGGCGATCCTCCGACCAGTGCATACTCCCTACCCTGGTGCTTGGGGAAAGAACTTCATCTCCCTCCGTGCGTGACGCTACCTGGACCGACGGTAGATCTGGGCCAGTCTTCCCCGGTGGGACCAGTGGCTACACACGGAATACACCAGGACACCTTCGGAGGATCGGCGCATGAGACCAGGATGATCCTACGTTTTCAGTGGACTTGGGGCACAGGATGGGGCCTTGACCGAGGCCGCTACCCGGACGGAGCGAGCCCGGACACAGCTTTTGAGAAGCAGAGAACTCGCCTCACAGAGCCCAGTTCAGAGAGTCGCGCTTGGCGACGTCCCACGTACAATCTCGGTACCCACTCGTCTCCAAGTAAGCCGCCGGGATCCTGCTGGGGGTCCACTTGCCGGCAGGAACCCGCCTCTCCTCAGAGCCCGGGTCGGAGAGACTTACACGCGCTCGTCCGGAGCCTCCTGTCGACTCCCCTCGGGAGGAGTCATCGAATGCTACGTCTTGCCCTTGCAGCCATACGGCGCCTGAGGGATGTTGCCGTGGTGGATTGGTTAACGAGCTTCAGGAGCTACGCCTCACCCTGTCTGCCTACAGTTCGAGGGAACAATTACGTACAGCTCCTCTCGGACCATACCTTACCTGGACCGCCGCGCCTTGGTCCACAGGTTCACCTTGCGCCCGCTTACGGGGCGCTATTCCACCAGGAGACCACGTAGCAAATCCCTGTACAAGCCTCACGGGTGCCTACGACATAGCCGTTCGCTTCGGACGCGCTCGCCTCTTTGCCGGTTCCGGCAGCACTGACGCTACATGCCGGACGTTCTTCCTGGTTAAGCTCAGTCATACGTTCTGAATTACAGGACCCCTCCCTCAGGGAGGTTAGAGGCTACAGGTACGTTATCAAGGCACTTGCAGGGCCACGAACGTCACATTCGTCAGGGACTGTACTGTCTTGCACTTCGTGGCTACTGGAGGCTGGCGGGCAGGATGACTTCGCCCGCCTCGATTGCAGAGCTCTGCCAGGCCAGAGAGACTCCTCGCTCTGGTGGAGGCCTTTTTGCGGGGGGCACAACTCCCTCCTGGCGCCTCAGCGCCGTAGGTATTCACCTACCTAGGGTCGTCGGGAGTTTGCGTTAGGGAGGACGGCCCTTGGGCCCTAAGGTGTGCTGGAGCGCAGCACCCACCTCCTGTTCGCAATTCTTCCATTCAGTCATGTCATCGGTAATGTTTTTGAAGAAACAAATTCATTTTTCTTTAAAAGGTATTTTTTCGAAAAATACTTACCGATGACATGACTCAAACGACCCTCCCACCTGCCCCGCTTGCCGCTCGTGCGCCAAGTATCCTGACTGAGGGATTATGGGTACCCGGCTTCCGGGTGGTGGGTATAGGGAGACAACTCTTGGTCCCCTCGGGGTTCCCCGAGTGCCTCCCGGGTTGTGTCTTAACACAACTGGCTCTTAGGCTAGAATGAGTAAGTAGTAGACACTTCCATTCAGTCATGTCATCGGTAAGTATTTTTCGAAAAAATACCTTTTAAAGAAAAATGAATGTTTAATATAATAACGGTATTATTATTATTATAATACGATTATTTCGCTGAAGTGGAGGAAGGGAGAAGGACTGACTTGTACAGGCCTATATCATTTATACAGGCAGCTATTGTAAAGATTTTTTTTCCCGTGAAGCTGGACTCCATGGCGTGTGTGGTCATTCATGCTGATACCAGCACAGCATTTCGGCTGTCCACCTGGGTGCTTCTTGTTTATCATGGACCATGTTAACTCATTCAGGATATCTGCATTCGGATACATGTATCCTAATACAGCACATCTCACCTATTTTTCCTCACCTTTTTAGCCCCAAGTGTGTGGAACTCACTGCCAATTGAAATGCAGAATCTGCCCACATTGTCACAGTTCAAAGCTCACTTGAAGACTTTTCTTTACTGTCGGGCATTTAACATTTAGCTCACCTTTAGCTAACTGTTGACCGACTGCCTTTTATTCTGATTCTAGAGGGAAGTGGATGTAAGATTCAAGATGACTTTATTGTTGCTGTAATAGAAGATAATCATATACAGCAAAAATTGTCTTGCCACTGCAGGTGCTGCTCACATTCACTCACTCATTTCACAAATTACAAATAACAGAGCTACAATGACTCGGGATGGGTGAAGCCCGTCGCCAAGGCATCTAATGGCCGGCGCCTGACCCGAACCGCCCTGACAAAACAATGCTAAGACAGCCCTATTATGTCTCCTGAACACGCTAGTATATGCTCTTTTGTTAAATTCCTACTTGACTAAAGCTAGTACATAAAAATACAAGTTAACAACGGAAACAAATTACCGTCGAAAGGAAAATAATCTTCCATCTAGGCAACAAAACAACGGTCAAAGCTGCACCTGGAAGCCCATCGCTATAGTACAGCGCCGGTGTTCAGAGGGCACCGCTCCGACAAAGTCTGTCAGCATCATTTATAACACATAATATCATGATGGTAACAGTCATGAGTCATTATAATGAAATAAAAACCAGCACCCCCACACACAGTCATTTTCACGGGCACATCGCTTGTTGGGAAATATCTGTCAACAGAAGGTCGGCGGGCCAGGCAGTACGTGATACATAAACACGGCCGCCACGGTGGTAGGAAAGCTCGCTGGTAAATTCTTCTCTGTGTGCTCAGTTCCACGCTCTTCTGTGGGGTCAGTCAGAATGAAGAAAAATCTGGCAGTGGGTTAGTCTGTGAATAATGTAGGGATGGAGCCCGGAACAGCACATGTTTAGTAATTACACAGTTTATGTGCACGCTCTTCTTTGGATACATAGGCTGGCATGACTGGTGAAACCGGTCCAAATTCCGAATATTCAGTGTACAAGATTAAGACGATGTTATAGTCAGTACACCACAGAAAAGGTGTTGGGAAGGGATGGGGTGATTTAAAGTAGTGTATAATTGTGCGCGTGTCTTGAGAGAGAGAGGGTGTGCTGTTGTGCATGCGCAGTGAGTCCAGTGTTTTCCTGGAGAACAGCGCTATACAAGAACTATTTATTATTATGACATTGTTGAGTGGAGATGCAAATTCAAGTTTGCTTGAACTGTAAAGAATCAGATGTTAGCAATGCGTGGAGTCCATTGTTTTGAATGGCAGTAGTTGCATTTTGTGACATGATTAGTTAACCCATTAAGGCACATGGCCGCATTTCCCAAAAGTTTGGAGGTTTTACCTAACCACTGTGTACCACTTGTAGGAGACGGGACTGACCATGATAACTCAAGGGTAGTGCAAGATTAGCTTGGCGCCTTCAGGTGCCAAGCTAATCTGGCGCTGCCCTTGAATTATGGTCATCTCCTGCTGTAGGGACTCGGGGCTAAATGGGTTAATGTGGTCACAGGTTACTGGCGCATGCTGGACTTTGACTTCCTGTCGACGGTGATGGGCCACGTTATACAGCTAGCGGAGGAGGGCGACTGGCTCCAGGCTGGCGTGCCGCTGGATGAGTGCCTTGCAGTACTGGGAGAGCTGTTCCCTATGTAAGGGTCTGGTTGTGCGTTACAAGAAAAATGTATTCTCGTTTTGGCCATAACATGTGTCGCATTCACTTAACCCTTTCAGCCCCAAGGCATCATTTCTTAAATTTTGGAGGGGTTGCCTAACGACTATGTACCAGTTGCAGGAGATGGATTGACCATGATAATTCAAGGGTAGTGCCAGATTAGCTTGGCGCCTTCAGGTGCCAAGCTAATCTGGCACTACCCTTGAATTATCATGGTCAATCTATCTCCTGCTGCAGGGACTCGGGGTTAAATGGGTTAAAAGTTTTGCCAGGTAAAAGATGGTCTATTTGTTTCTTCAAAAACATTACCGATGACATGACTACCTGGAGTGTCCACTCCTTGCTCAATTCTAGCCTAAGAACCCGTTGTGTGAACACAACCCGGCAGGCACTCGGGGAACCCCCAGAGGGACCGAGAGTTGTCTCCCGCTCCTACCCACCAGCCCTATTCACCTGTGAACTCCAGTCACGCTTCTTAGGCTCACGCGTTTAGACGTGTTTTCTCTAGCCTCTGGACTTTGAAGTTTTTTCGACCGGTTCGGTCTGCCTTCTTGCTACGTCTTCGCCGGCCTTGGATTCTGCTCTTCGGCGGTTTGGTCGACTGCAGCTTCGTTCGTGTTCAAGGGTTCCCTCTCTCTGGCTTCGCCGGTCGGGCTGTGGGGTTCATGGAACTTTCTCCATCTCGTACCGCTCCGATTGAGAGGTAAGGTAGTTAGAGGAGCCTCAGCTGGTTGCCCGGGCGGGGCACAGGCACGAGCAGCTTGCTTTTTGCTTCACTTCTCCCTCGCTTTGGGGCTCTGTTTGGTTGCCTGGTTGGCTGAAGAATGTTTCGCGCCGGCTTTTGGCGGGCTTTTCGCGCCATTGCCAGCTGCGAACGGTGAGTTTCGTTACCGTACCTAGGCCATACCTAACTTACTTAGGCTTACGGTTTAGACGCTCTGCGTTATGACGAAGGCTTGGATGCTCACTTGTCCCGGCAGGGTTTGTTTTCCCTTCGCCGTGGTTTTAACTGGTTGTTTGCATGAAACTGTTGACGGCGTGTGAGCCATAAGTTGGTTAACTTGGGTGCCTAACACCAGTGTAGCTTGGGGGGGGACCTAAAGCTTATCGGGGAGATTTGTGGACACTCGCCGAGTGCCTTCATGTTTTGTGTGTTGCAGTGGCCTACTAAAGACATGCACAAAATGCGGAGGCTTCCAGTGGCCGTCGGATAACCATGCAGTCTGTCTCCCGTGCGCTGGGTGTGCTTCCGACCACACGTGTGACGTCTGTGCTACCTGGCCGGAGCTGCGATGGTCTAATCTCCGGAACTTTTATAGGAGGGAGCCTCCTACCCTCTCGGGTACCTTGAAGATTACCGAGACACCTTCCGCTGTGCCCCCAGCACCGGACGTGCGATACCAACGGGATCCGACACAGAAAATGCCACTGAGTAATCAAGGGATTAGTGCACAGAGTGGGAGTTCGACCGTCAAGACTGCCTCCGTTAGAGAGCGCGCCCGGACACAGCTGGTAGAAAGAACCCGCCTCTCCCAAGAGCCTGGTTTGGTGGGACGCTCGTGGCGTCCCTCCTCCACCGTCGTTCCCCACTCGTCTCTGAGGAAGCCGCCGGGATCCCGCTGGAGGTCCCCTGGCCGGCAAGAAACCCGCCTCTCCCAAGAGCCTGGTTCACAGAGACATACAAGCACTCGTCCGGAGCCTCCTGGTTGTGAAGAGCGTAGACACAGGGATTCTACTCGACGGTATCGCTCTCCCTCACAAGATCGTAGGAGGACCTTTTCCTCTCATCGTTCGTCGCATCAGGACTCCCCTCGCTACAGACGGTTTTCGCCTTCTTCGTGTTCCCTTTCTCGTTTGGACTCCCATTCGTCCCGTTCCTCTTCCCATCGACCGGCCACTTCCCCTTTTCCTCGTCCTCACCATTCCGTTTCTCCATGTCGCAGTCGTTCTCCTCGTCGGGACACGCCCTCGGCACGCAGGAGACCCTCACTGCGTCGTTCAGGCTTTCGCTCTCCCATGCGGAGGGAGTCTTCGTCCGCTGCGGTGCTCCGGCAGCGGGGTTCCCGTCCTCGGAGCCCTCGTCGCCCTCTTCGGTCACCGGTTTCCAGACAGCGGGACTTCGACACCCTCAGTTTGACGGCGGAGGACTCTTCGGACTGGTTACTCGGACGTCTCAGCCGTTCTCCATCTCCTGCCTCTTCGGCTTCCAGTGCTTCGGCCTCCGTCAGACCTGTTTCTTCTACGCGGATGGACACTCGGGTGGTGCTGGATGGGGCATCCAAGCTCATCGCCGCCTCCTTGTCTGAGGACGTTTGCCCGGCTTCGCCACCTGTGAAGAGGAAGATTTCCGCCTTTGTGGACGCGGATAGGACTGTCAAGAGGTTCATGTCCCTCCCACAGCCGGCTAGTTTTTTTTATCTGCGGGACGCTTTCTCATCTCACCTGCTTTCGGAGACTTGGAACTCGGACTTCTTCGCGGACGGGAGGTGGCCTTCCGCTCTTGACATCGCGTTTCAACAGGATTGGTACGCCGGCCATTCGCAGTCGTTCCTCTGCCCGCTTCCACCCGTGGATCCCGCCGCTCTGATGCAAGCCGGAGGTGCTTCTATGCTGAAACGGTCCTTCCCGCGGGGACTGGATAGGACGGCGTCACTGGTTCGGAACACGCTCGCCTGCTCCGGATTCTTGGACTTAATGACACAGGCATTCATCCGACGTCTCGAGGAAGCCTGGCAGCCTTCTCTGTCTCCCCTCCTGGGAGACCTGCTAGTCATGGCGGAGGCTGGGAACCGCGCAGCTTATCACTCTTCTGTTAACGCGATGGCGGCCGCGTCTAACTGCGACCTTATGCGACGAGACGCTGTCCTACAGGCTTGCAGTGGAATGCCGATCGACCTGAGTACTCAGCTACGTCGGGCCCCCCTGGGAGGGTCTCTGCTCTTCGGGGATGCTTGGCAGGCGGTGAAGGACTCCAACTCCGACCGTTGGCCTCACAAGGCTGTCAAGCAACGCTTTCCTCCCGCCCGCACGGCCCTGGGTCGCTCCTTGCGGGCGCGTAAACCTGTCACCTCGGACCCGTCTGCCCCGCCACGAGCTGCGCTGCGCCGTCGCCCGTCCTTCCGTCGCCCTGGCCCAGCTAGCGCCCCTACCCCCGCCTGGCCCCGTCCCGCCCGCCGCCCTGGGCGCGGGCGGGCCACCTGACTTGTCCCCGGTTCCGCCTCCGCCGACCGTCTTCGGGGCTCCAGTCGGCGGAAGGCTAGCAAGATTCAGCGAGGAGTGGCGCTCGCTGTTTCGAGACGAGCCCTGGGTTTTGGACGTAGTGACCAGAGGATTGCGGATCTCGTTCCGCTCCCCTCCTCCTTTGCGCTCCGTTCCACTTTGGACAGAGGTTCCTTCCGACGACCTCAAGGCCGCCGCTCTGCGGGGAGAAGTCGCGGCTCTCCTGTTGAAGCAGGCCACAGAGATAGTGCAGCGTCCGGACTCGCCTGCCTTTTACAGCCGACTGTTTGTGGTGCCCAAACCGGGTGGCAAGTGGCGGCCAGTCATAGACCTGTCGGCGCTGAACGCCTTCATCGCGGCCCCTTCCTTTCGGATGGAGACGACAAGGGCTCTTCGTGCGGCGGTTCAACCCATGGACTACGCGGTCAGTTTAGATCTGTCCGACGCCTACCTACATGTTCCCATGCACTCGACTGCCAGGAAGTACCTGCGCTTCGCGTTCGAAGGAGTGATTTACCAGTTTTGCGCCCTTCCGTTCGGTCTCAACCTCAGCCCCTGGGCCTTCACCCGCATCATGGATGCTGTAGTGGCCAAGGCAAGGCAGTCGTCGTCCAGCCCGACGTCAAATTATCTCGACGACCTACTCTTGAGAAATCAGGTGGAGACCGCGCTTGCGGCAGACAGGGACGCCCTTTTGCGGTTGCTTTACTGGTTGGGATTCCTGGTCAACACCGGAAAGTCGGACTTCACTCCTGCGCGCCACTTCATCCACCTAGGCATGGAGTTTGTCACGGACCGCAACAGGGTACACTTGCCAGAGAAACGGATTGTGAAGTTATCCGCTCTCGCCGCATTGGTAGATCAGCAGCAGGCAGCCCCCGCCAGGGTCTGGCTTCAGCTTCTGGGCCTGATCAATGCAGCAGCGGACCTTATCCCTCTCGGGCGCCTCTACTCCCGACCGCTACAACTTCATCTCCTACTGCTCTGGCGTCCCTCCTCGGGTGACTTGACCACCATGGTCCCCGTGTCCCCGCTGGTACGCCCCCACCTCTTACGGTGGACCGACAGAGCATGGTTGGCTCTGGGAGTCCCCATTTCCTCTCCATCCCCTCACCTCTCCCTGTGTGTCGACGCAAGTCGGGCTGGTTGGGGAGCCCACCTGCTTCCTCAGTTCGCCACGACGTCCGGCCTCTGGCCCCCGGAGTTCGCGGACAAACACAGCAACTGGTTGGAACTGCAAGCGGTGTGGCAGGCCATCATCGTTTGGGAAGAGCAACTCAGACACCAGCATCTTCTCGTCCTTTCGGACAACTCGACAGTGGTAGCGTATATACAGAAGCAGGGAGGAACTCATTCACCCGATCTATGCATGCTACTGTTTCGGTTGATGTGATGGTGCGAGGACCGCGAACTGACGCTCAGCGCTCGCCATATTCCCGGTCGCCTGAATGTTTTGGCGGACTCCCTATCTCGTCGAGGACAGCTCATTCACACGGAATGGACGCTACGCCAGGACATTTTCCGGATGATTTGCTTTCACTGGGAGACTCCGATGGTGGACCTGTTCGCCACGAGGTGGAATCACCAGCTTACCCTCTTCGTATCCCCAGTACCGAATCCCCTGGCTTGGGCGGTCGACGCCTTATCCATTCCCTGGGACGGACGCATAGCGTACGCCTTTCCCCCGACAGTCCTCGTTCCCAAAGTCCTCCTAAAGCTGCGGGGAACCAATGCGATCCTGCTCCTGGTCACCGACCTGATCAGCCTCGCCACTCACCCTCCTCTACTGCTCCCCACGCCCCGCACTATGCTCAAGCAGCCACGTCAGGCGCTGTTCCACCCTTGTCCGGAACGCTTACTGCTACACGCCTGGAGGTTGTGCGGCAAGCCCTCTCCGCTAGAGGCTTCTCGGGTGCTGCAGTGGAAGCTATCGCTACAGCCTGCAAGCCCTCGACTAGACGTATCTATGAGGGAAAATGGAGGGTACTCTGTGCCTGGTGCAGCGACCGTCGTCTCTCCCCCACCGAACTGACAAACCCCCAACTTGTGGACTTCTTCCTCTGGCTCTTCGGAGACCAAGGACTGGCCCCTATTACCATTCGGGGATATCTCTCGATGATTGCCGATACCTACCGGCATCTCGGCTGCGCGGACCCCGGCGCATGTAAGGACCTAGCAGACCTTATGTCGCACTTCGGACTACAAAGGCCTGCCTCTCGCTCGCTACTTCCCCGCTGGGATTTACCATGGGTTCTTACCTGGCTGAACTCGCCACGTTTCGAACCACTACCGCTGGCCAGACTTGCTGATGTGACACAGAAGACCTGCTTCCTGCTGGCACTCGCCACCGCGGCACGAGTAAGCGAGATACACGCTCTATCAGCCCGGCCTACATGCCTGCAATTTCGAGCGGATCATTCGGTCCAACTTGTGACTGACCCTGCCTTCATTGCAAGACTAGGTCTCCACTGACGGCACCACAGGTTATCACCTTACGACCGTTACGCGGGAACAACTTCCTCAAAGAGACCAGGCAACAAGATCCTGTACGAGCCCTCAGAGTGTACTTGCGCCGAACCAGAGCCGTCCGGAGGGGACGCTCACGCCTCTTCCTACCTTTAAAACCCGGAAGAAACGACATTACAGCACAGACAGTCTCTTCCTGGCTACGCTGGGTGATTCGCTCAGCCTATGTCGATCTCTCCCCACAGGGAGCGAAGAGCCTAAAGATTCGGGCGCACGAAGTACGGGCCATGGCCACGAGCGTAGCCTTCGACAGGAACTGCGCTGTCAAGTACATCGTGGCTGCGGCGGGCTGGCGATCAGAATCTACTTTCGCCCGCTTCTATCTACGGGATCTGGCAGGGCAGCGAGACAACCTCGCCTTGGTGGGGAACCTCACGGCGGCACAACACTCCCTCCCGGCACCACAGGCGCCATAGGTACGCACCCATTAGGGAGTACGGAGTGTCGGAGGAGAGGAGGGGGCCATGAGCCTAGAGAAAACCTTCTGGGGGTGCGGCACCCTCCTCCTGTTCGGCATTCTCCAGGTAGTCATGTCATCGGTAATGTTTTTGAAGAAACAAATTCATTTTTCTTTAAAAGGTATTTTTTCGAAAAATACTTACCGATGACATGACTACCTGGAGTGTCCACTCCTTGCTCAATTCTAGCCTAAGAACCCGTTGTGTGAACACAACCCGGGAGGCACTCGGGGAACCCCCAGAGGGACCGAGAGTTGTCTCCCGCTCCTACCCACCAGCCCTATTCACCTGTGAACTCCAGTCACGAAATTAGGCTCACCAGCGGCAAGCGGGGCAGGTGGGAGGGTCCTTCGAGTCATGTCATCGGTAAGTATTTTTCGAAAAAATACCTTTTAAAGAAAAATGAATTTTTGTGAAAAGCAAAATTTTCATTATCTCACTTTTCGCAAAGATGGACTTGCGGTCTTTCGTGAATCCTTGGGCAGAGTTATTTCCTATTACTGTGTCTGCTGCAACTGTTTCATGTGTGATCACTGCTCTTTAGTTGCTCTAGAAATGAAGACTGTCAGATCCCATTTCTCATTATCGATGTGAAGCAAATATGCAGACCAAGTAAGATTCTTTTGAATATATTCAAATAACATGGGTGGGACTTTTTCGGCTACAGCCGGATTTCCGGATTTTATTATTTTTTTTTTCACTTAAAGAGTGCAGACGCTTGCTTCAGGATTCAACTTTTATTTCCTCAAAAACATTACCGATGACATGACTGATAGGGGAAGTGTCTACTTACTCTCAATTTTAGCCTAGGAACCCGTTGTGCCCCTGCACCAACCGGGAGGCACTCGGGGAACCCACAGAGGGGCCGAGAGTGATCTCCCGTGACTGCCCATCCGGTTCCGAGTCATGTGATGCTTACTCAGTTTAGTCTACTTAGCTCGTCTAGTGCAGACGTGTTTTGCTAGCCTCCGGCCTCGCTTACTTTCGACCGGTTTGGAACCCGTCTTTGTCCTGTGTTGGGACTTGCTTCGCTTGCGGACTCTTGCCGTGTGCTGCTACCTTCAGCTGCTTCTTCTTCTGCCTCTGCTGCCTTCTCGCCTCTTCGGTTGGCCTCCTTTCCCGCCTTCGGCGCTGTTGTGGTATGGAGGTGTCGTCCCCCGCCCCTGTTGCTGCGGAGAGGTAAGGTAGTTGATTGGCCTTCGGCCGGCCTCCAAGCGGGTCGCCGGTCGTGAGCTCTTCTCAGCCTTTGTTTGTTTAACCTGGCGCCGTGCTTTGTTTCTCAGCTTGGCCCTTGCGGCCTACGCCGTGTCGCTTAATACCTAGCGCGGGCGCATAAACTATCTTTGTTTTTCATGCTGAGATTGACCAATGAAACATGTGTTGTGCAAGACGGCTTTCCGTCTTTTGTTGCGGTTACGTTGGGTAGCCGGGTGCTGGCGGAGCGTTGCTGCGCTCCGGACTCTTAGCTTGTCGGCCTCGTGCCTCGGCGCTCGCACCTTGGGGGGGGGGGGGGGGGGGGGGGGGTGAATTGTGTGTTCACTTTGGGTATGTTGACTTTGTCACCTTAGTTTCCCCTTTCCCCTTGTTGGGCGCCGCCACGTGCTCTCGCTTGTACGCTTGTTTGTTTGTGTGTTGCAGTTGCCAAGTGCGAACCTGCACCCTCTGCGGTGACTTCCAGTGGCCAACGGACAACCACGCTGTATGCCTCCCTTGCTCTGGCTGTGCCTCGGGCCGCTCTTGTGACCTCTGCTCCACGTGGCCAGAACTGAAGTGGTCGCAGCTTTGGAGATTTTACAGGCGGGACCGGCCGTTACCTGTGAGTAACCCTCCCGTCCGAGCGTCCCCCAGTGTGTCAGGAGCAGGGACCAAGCTTGTCCGTTCGGACCCCATGGATACGACGCCGCTTAGAACGCGTACACCCAGCACTGTTCGGACAACTGACCCTACCTTGCAGACCCCAAGTGCCGTCCTCCCTGAGCTCGGCCCAAGGGGACGCGACCCTCGCCGCCCCTTGTCTGCGGTCAGTTCTCGCTCGTCTCTCACGCCCGCGCACTCCTACGAGGAGTCAAGTTACCGGCAGGGAGCCCGCCTTTTAGCGCCCGGCTCTCAGAGGACTCACGACTCTAGGGCTTCTCCCTATTCGCCGCGATCTCGCTCGCCGTGGGACTCTCGTCGTCGGCATCATCATTCTCGTCGGACGCCCTCCAGCCCCCCTCGCCTGGTTGCGGCTTTGCCGCGGTCTTCTTCGCGCTACCGGCGGTCTTCGCCCCATCGCTCTTCGCGTCGGCCGTCTTGTTCCCCTAGGCGTCGCTCCGCGCGGAGCCCTCGCCGGGAGGGTCCCCCTCATTCCCGTCCTCGTAATCGCTCTCCCTTCTCCTCCCGGCTGGACGCCTCTCGGGGACCTCTCCGTTCTCGCCGCGGCAGTCCGCTTGCCGCTCCCCCTCCTCCCCGGGACGAGGACGCCTTGAGTTTGCTGGCTGAGGATTCTGCTTCTGCCCTCCTAGGCCCAGGTAGCCGTTCCCCCGCCTCCCGCTCGTCCCTTTCGGACATCTCGGACTCTTCTCCGCTGCCTTCTTCTTCTCGCGCGGCTACGTTGCTCGCCTTGGATGAGGCCGCCCGCATCGTTTCCGCCTCCCTTCCAGTCGATGCTTGCCCTCCGTCTCCCCCCTCAAGCGCAAGGTATCGGCCTTCGTCGATGCTGGTCGGCAGACGAAGAAGTTTAAGTCTCTTCCTCAGCCTCCTGGTTTCAGCGACATGCGGGACGCCTTCTCCGCGCACCTCCTCGCTGCCCCTAGGGAACATCAGTTTTTCGGCGACCGCAGATGGCCCCCCGGCCTTGACATCGCCTTCCGGCAGGAGTGGTACTCTGGACATTCCCAGTCCTTTGTCTGCGCTCTTCCTCCAGTGGATCCGGCGGCTGTTCTTCAGGCTGGCGGCTCTTCGCTTCTGAAACTCGCCATTCCTCGAGGTTTGGATGCTACAGCGGCCCTGGTTCGTAACACCCTTGCTTGTTCGGGCTTCCTCGAGCTTGTCACCCGAGCGGCGGTACAGCGGATAGAGGAAGCTTGGCATCCTTCCATCACTCCCCTGTTAGGAGATCTTCTCGCCCTCGCGGAGGTAGCTAATCGTGCGGCGTATCACTCATCTGTCAACGCCATGGCGGCTTCCTCCAATTGTGACCTCATGCGTCGAGATGCTGTCCTGCGGGCTTGCCGGGGTTTGCCTTCGGACCTGCAGAACCAGTTGCGTCGTGCCCCCCTAGGTGGATCACTTCTGTTTGGCGATACCTGGTCTTCGGTTAAGATCGCGAACTCGGATCGGTGGCCTTCCAAATCTGCGCCTTCTCGCTTTCGCTCCTCCCGCAAGGCCGCGGGTCGCGCCCTGCGGGGCTCCGGACTTCCTGCGTCCTCAGACCCCCTCCCTTCTCGTAACCCCCGCCGCCGCCCTGCCTTTGGTCGACCCGGTCAGGTTAGCTCCTTTGCCCCCGCCCGGTCCCGACCTGCCCGTCGCCCTGGGCGCGGGCGGGCTCACTGACTCCCTAGCTCCGCCCCCGCCGACCGTCTTGGGTCCTCCAGTCGGCGGGAGGCTTGCCCGGTTCAGCGAAGAGTGGTTTTCGCTGTTCCCAGACGACCCCTGGATCAGGACCACCGTCTCCGACGGCCTTCGGATTTCGTTTCGCTCTCCTCCTCCGCTGCGACGGGCCCCCCCTGTGGACCGCCATGCCCTCCGACCCGTTAAAGTCCAGCGCTCGGCGTTCCGAGGTCTCCGCTCTTCTGCAGAAGTGTGCCACAGAGGTGGTTGTGCGTCACGGCTCCCCGGCCTTCTACAGTCGCCTCTTCCTGGTGCCCAAGCCGGGCGGCAGGTGGCGCCCGATCATCGATCTTTCCAAGCTGAACTCCTTCATTTCGGCTCCTCACTTCCGCATGGAAACCGCTCGGTCCCTCAGGGCCTCGGTGCAGCCAAGGGACTTCGCCGTGAGCTTGGATCTGTCAGATGCGTATCTACATGTTCCCATTCACCCTGCCTCCAGGAAGTACCTGCGCTTCGCCTTCGACGAAGCAGTCTACCAGTTCCGGGCCCTTCCGTTTGGTCTCAACCTCAGCCCTTGGGTATTCTCTCGCCTGATGGACGCGGTAGTGGCCAAGGCTCGTCAGTCATCGTCCAGCCCTACTTCCAATTACCTCGACGACCTCCTCCTACGCAACCAATCGGCGACCGTTCTTTCAGCGGACAGAGACGCCTTGATCCGGCTGTTAGCGCGACTCGGTTTTCTCCTCAACAGAGGGAAATCGGATCTCTTGCCCAGTCGCCGATTCGTCCACCTAGGTATGGACTTCGCTACCGATCTGAACTTGGTTCGTCTTTCGGAACAGCGGATTCAGAGGTTAGCCTCCTTGACCGCCGATCTTTGCCGGCTAGACGCAGCACCTGCCAGGACTTGGCTACAGCTTCTAGGAACGATGAACGCCGCTGCAGATCTCCTGCCCCTGGGGCGTCTCTACTATCGGCCCATACAGCTGCACCTCCTCCTTCACTGGCGCCCGTCCTCCGCCGACTTGGCAGCCTTGGTACCGGTCACGGCGCTTCTTCGTCCCCATCTGCTGCGCTGGATGGATCCGGCGTGGCTGGCTTCGGGAGTTCCCCTCGCGTCTCCCCCTCCTCGCCTATCCCTGTGTGTCGACGCGAGCCTCTCAGGGTGGGGTGCCCACCTGTTTCCGGACTTCCGAACGACGTCGGGAGCCTGGCCGCCAGAGATGTCTGCCCGTCACATCAACTGGTTGGAGCTTCAGGCTGTTTGGCAAGCCCTCATCACTTGGGAATCGAGTCTGCTGCACCAGGAGCTCTTGGTCCTTTCCGACAACGCGACGGTGGTGGCGTACCTTCAGAAGCAAGGCGGCACACACTCTCCCGACTTGTGCATGCTCACCTACCGGCTGATGCTTTGGTGCCAGACCCGCGGCATCTTCCTTCGAGCGAGACACATTCCGGGCCACCTGAACGTCCTCGCCGACTCGCTCTCGCGTCGTGGTCAGATGTTACACACGGAATGGACTCTTCGCCAGGACATTTTCCAGATGATCTGCGCCCACTGGGAGACTCCTCAGATCGATCTGTTTGCCACGAGGTGGAACCATCAGCTTCCCCTCTTTGTCTCCCCGGTCCCGGATCCCCTGGCCTGGGCTGTCGACGCTCTCTCCATCCCCTGGGACGGTTTGATTGCCTACGCCTTTCCCCCGACGGTCCTTGTCCCCAAAGTCCTCCTCAAACTCCGGGGATCCAATGCCGTTGTTCTCCTGGTCGCCCCGTTTTCCTGGAACCGCTCTTGGACCACAGACCTCCTCAGCCTCGCCACGGGCCCTCCTTTGCGCTTACCGACGCCCCGGACGATGCTCAAACAGCCTCGACAGGCCCTTTTCCACCCGTGCCCGGAGCGTCTCCTCCTTCACGCCTGGAGGTTGTGCGGCGTGCCCTCACCGCTAGAGGCTTCTCGAGTGCAGCAGTGGAGGCGATCTCTTCGGCCCGCAGACCCTCAACGCGACGCGTCTACGAGGGAAAGTGGCGAGTGCTGTGCGCCTGGTGTGAGGACCTCCGTCTCGACCCCACTGGTTTGACTCACCCCCCAGCTCGCGGACTTCTTCCTCTGGCTCTTTGGAGACCAGGGTCTCGCCCCTATCACCATCAGAGGATACCTTTCCATGATTGCCGACACTTATCGACACCTTGGACGTCCGGACCCCGGCGCCTGTAAGGACATCGCCGACCTTATGTCGCACTTCGGCTTGCGCCGTCCGGTACTCCGCTCTCTCGTCCCGCGCTGGGACCTTCCCTGGGTCCTGACGTGGCTAAACTCATCCAAATTCGAACCACTGCCCTTGGCCCGCCTTCAGGACGTGACTCGTAAGACCTGCTTCCTTTTGGCCCTTGCCACAGCGGCCCGAGTCAGCGAGCTGCACGCGCTCTCGGCGCGCCCTACCTGCCTGCAATTTCGTGCGGATGGCTCCGTGCACCTTCTCCCAGATCCCTCCTTCCTTGCCAAGACCAGGTCTCCACTGACGGCGCCACAAATGATCACACTGCGACCGCTGCGGGGAATGGACTTCCCTCGAGAGATCAGGCAACAAGACCCTGTGCGCGCCTTACGCGTCTATCTACGCAGAACCAAAGCCGTCCGTCGAGGACGCTCACGCCTCTTCCTGCCTCTTAGGCCCGGCAGACATGACATTTCGGCCCAGACGATCTCTTCCTGGCTACGCTGGGTCATTCGGTCCGCCTACCAGGACCTCTCCCCACAGGGAGCAAAGAGGCTTAAGATACGCGCGCACGAGGTACGTGCCATGGCCACGAGTCTTGCCTTTGACCGGAACTGTGCTGTTAAAGACATTGTGGCGGCAGTAGGCTGGCGAGCGGAATCTACCTTCGCCCGCTTCTACCTCCGGGATCTGGCAGGCCAGCGAGACAACCTCGCTCTGGTGGGGGACATCACGGCAGCGCAACACTCCCTCCCGGCGCCACAGGCGCCGTAGGTACGCTACTTAGCTAAAATTGTCGGGAGTTTGCGACTGGGAGGATGGCTCTGCAGGCCCCCTGGGTTATTTTGCGGACAGCGGCACCCTCCTCCTGCTCGTAATTCTCGCTATCAGTCATGTCATCGGTAATGTTTTTGAGGAAATAAATGCATTTATTTCATCAAAAACATTACCGATGACATGACCTTATGGGAGTGTCTACTACTTACTCAATTTTAGCCTAAGTACTCGTTGTGTTAACACACAACCCGGGCGGCACTCGGGGAACCCCGAGGGGGCCAAGAGTTGTCTCCCGATACTCCCCATCCGGAACAGAGTACCCATAATTCCTCAGTCAGTCTACTTAGGCTTACGCTGTTCAGACGTGTTGCTCTAGCCTACGGATTTTGGGGATTTCGACCGGTTCACCGGTCTTCGACGGACTTAGTTCTTCTCTTGACTTGTTCTTCGTCGGGCCCCCCTGTACCGGGTGGCTCTGGTATCCCTTCTTCGTTGGCAGCTGCCCGCTTGGCTCCCTGCAGTGCCTGGGCTACGCTGTGAACTTCGCTGGGACTTCGCCGCGCGTGCCTTGGTTTGGATTCTGCCCCCCCCCCCCCCCCCCCCCCCCCTTCCCCGGTCCCGCTCCGGGAAAAGGTAAGGTGACTGGGTTGGCCCTCGGCTGGTTCCCGGGCTGGGCACTGGTTGAGAAGGCGCGAACGCGGTCTTCATTTGCGTTGTTGCTTGCGCCAAGATTCTTGACTTTTGCTTGGCGGGTCTCGCGCCCGTTCCCCCTCTCCTTCCGTGTTGGTGTGGTATTGTTATTGACAGGGTCAAGTCTCCCTTTTTTCGCTGTGGTTAGCAGCGTGGTTGTTGAAAGTTCCGCGCTTTAACGGAAGGCATTACGCGTGAGGGAAGAAATGAGACGTTGTAGTCTGGAACGGTCATTCTTAAACGGCGCAGATCCGCAGGTGGTCAGCTTCGTTTTCCAAGATGGCGTCTAACGATGCAGAGCTCCGTGTTCCTCACGGTTAAAACCTTTACTGGAAGGGGAATGGTGTGCAAGATCGGTGAAGCTAAGTCTAACCTTATTTCTGGCGCTTACCTACTCACTTTTTCCTCACCTATGCTCTTGTCCCTGGTTGGGTTCGGGGAATGTGGTATGCTCCAGCCATCCCTTGACGCATTACGTTGGTGAATGTGGCGAGAACCGACGCTTACTTCGGTACTGAGTCGGTCCCGTCATGCCTGTTTTGTTATGCATACTGCAGACCTGTTTACCACATACGGGGGCGTATTAGATACATGGGAGATGCAGAGTATTCGTCAGTTGAGGGGACACTGACGGCACCTAGATGACTTATTGTTGCTGTCATGGGGGAAGGTCATAAGCTGCAATAACTTCTCTTGCCACCACAGGTGCTACTCACATACCCTCACTTGCTCATTCCACATATTACAATGACAGGCTGCAGATGGACGGTGATTGGTACGGGTGAGCCCGTCGCCAACGCATCTCATGGCAGGCGCCAGTGATCGTCTCCCGGCCCGAACCTCCCTGGGAAAAGAAAAAAAAAAAAAAAAAAAAAAAACCCACAGGGCTCAGACAGCCCTATGTCTCCTGGACGCACTGGTTTCTGCTCTTTGGTTATATTCCTACTTGGGCATGTGACTACCAGTTAACATGAACAACATGCATAAGAATACAAGTTAACATGGCCGACAGTAACGTTTTACTGTTGAAAGGTAATTGCCTGCTGGCAACTTAAGACAATGATCAAAGCTGCGCCTGGAGGCCGTCGCTATAGTACAGCTCCGGTGTGTCGCGGGGGCTCCGCTCCGACAAAGGTTCTGGGCCTGCCGCTTGCTTCAGGCTTATACTTGTCATGACATGCTTGAGTTTGTTGTGCAGGATGTGTTGTAGGCTCAACTTAGCCTGGCGGTCCTCCCAGACCAAGGGTGGCTTCCACACCTGTAGGGGCCGGGAGGTGCCCGGCGTAGGACGTATACGCTGGGAAGACAGGTTGGTGGTTGGGGGAGTTGCCTTGGCAGGATGGACAGACAGTGCCGTTAGCCGCGACTCCTCTTCTTCGCAGAAGGTAGGTCACACAGGTGGGGTGCTTACCTGGGGTTAACCGGGACCCTACTGGCTGCACTCTCTACCTTGCGGGGATGTATTGCAGGTCCGCGCGCTTGCTGACAGGTGGTTCCTCGCTGGTTGTACCGTTGTCTTGCGGAAGTTCACCTTACCAGGACAGGGTCCCTCAGGCCCACGCCCGCGTGCCTTCGGATTTTGGTATGTTGCAGGGGCCTTAGATGACCTGCACACAGCGCGGACGTTACAGTGACCGTCGGACTCATACAAGGTCTGTCTACCATGTGCCTCCGAACCTTGGTGTGACGCCTGCGCCACATGACCTGGACGGCGCTGGGCTCACCTTGGAGCTTCTATCGGCGAGAGCGCCCGACGCCTGTGACTGGTTACAGACCTGCTGAGATACCGGCGGATATTCCCGGTACTCCGACTGCTCGAGTTCCGACGAGTGGACTGTGAGATCACCATGCCGGACGCGTCAGTATAGTGTGCAGGAGGAAGTGCGCTTGGAAAAAGCCTTCTGACAGACAACCGGCCTCCCTACAGAGCACACTGGTACCAACTTGGGGTTTCCGGCGCGAACGCCTGACACCGGTGACTGTTCCAGTCCTGAGGAAGTACCAGCTGTTCCGGTTCTCCAGCCTCTCAAGTTCCGACGGCCCTAGCATCGGGGGATCGACACGTCGGACACGGCTTGGTAGTGTGCGGAGTCGGGAGCTCGAGGCGTTGATTCCCAGGAGGGAACACGCTTGGACCAAGCCTTATGCCAGGCAGAGAACCCTTCTCGCTACAGAGTTCGGTTCGGAGAGACGTGCTTCGTGCCGTCCATGGTCAACCGATCCCCACTCGTCTCCTAGGAAGGCCTTGGATCCTCCTCGGCCGCTGCGAACCCGCCTCGCCATAGAGTCCGGCTCGCGGAGACAATCTCACACGCACACCACGTCTCGACTTGTTCGGGATCTGCTCTTCGATCGAACTCGGGCCGGCTGCTAGTGGTTGCAGGGTACTGTTGGTGGCCAGCCAGCAGGGCGGAGGTGCCTGTCTCCGTTCCTTACCGCCCGAGTCCTTGACGATCTTGTGGAGGGATGGCTACGCGGACCGCTTCAGTTACTGCGCGGAGAGGGGTTCTCGACGCGGGCGTTACAGGAGGGTACGCGCCTGGACATAGCCTGCGGTCAGGCGGAGACCCACCTCGATACAGTGCCCGGTTCGCAGAGTCACGCTGTCCCGCCAGTTCCCGACGGTAGAAACGAGCGACGGTAGATTCTGCTCACCAGCCCACAGCGGCCACGATGTCCTTGACAGCGCAGTTCCGGTCGTATGCGATGCTCGTGGCCATGGCGCGTACTTCATCTGCGCGGATCTTCAGTCTCTGCGCTACCCGTCGGGAGAGATCCATGTATGCAGTTCGTATTACCCAGCGCAGCCAAGGAGGAGATCGTCTGGGCTGGGATATCAGTCTTGCCCTGTCGTATGGGCAGGAAGAGGCGGCACGACTGGGAATCCACTTCCCTCAGGATCGGATCTCCGCTCTTGCTCTCCTGCGCGCGAGGAGGGACCACTCTGCACCTTGGATGCCCGTCCATCTACGAATTTCCCTCGTTGGAGTCAACCTTCCGGCACTCTAGGTCTACACTCCGCTTCTCTCCGCTGCGGGCGTGCTTAGGAGTTGCCGTTCTTCACGTCGCTCCAGGGATTCTCTCCTGCCTCGCTCGTCGATCCCTTTCGCGCCCGGCTGCCGTTCGTCCCTTTCCTCTCCCCCGCACTCAGCCCTTCCCCTTCTTCGTGCTCCGGCCTGGCTGCAGTCGCTCCTCTTCTGGACATCCGACCCCCTCCGGTGGTTCTCGGGGAGGATGCTGTCGTTCCTTCGCCTTGCTCGGACTTGTTTACCTCCTCCTGCGGTTACAGTACTCGGTTCGACCCAGTTGTGCACTAATACTCCTTGGAGATCTGACGACTCACTAGCTGGTGGCCTTACGCGTGAGTTCCATTGACTTAGTGGAAGTACTCTGACTTCGCACGGGTGGTAAACGGGTCTGCGAGTGCGTCGGCTTCTGTCTCCCCTGGTGCCCTCTCGGATGCAGCTCGGAGCTGGCAGCGGCTTCCGGACTTCGTGCCAGGCGCTTCGACTACCCTGCGCTTCTTCTCTCGGTTCACGGATCTTCTTCACCCCCATGGAGTTGCCGGCTGTTGGCTTCCCTCGGTCGGAACGGTGCTCGGGAGGTCACAGGAGTTGCCTCCCCTTCCAGCGGTGGATCCGCTCTTGCCTCTCCTTGGGACTAGACGACCCCTCTCGTACGTACCTCCCTTCGTGTCGTGAGATGGTAGAGCTCCTTACCCTATCCTTCGTTCTCCAGGTCGACGACTCCTGGCGCCGAGCGGGGCGGTGTGATGCTGACGGAACCTCTGTGCTGACGACTCGACCAAGGCAGTTTCTTGGGGGGTTCCTGGACTTCGCTACGGGAAGCAGAACGGTGGAGGCTTCTAGAACCTTCGCTTCGCTTACGCTGTAGGACCATGGCACAGCTCCGTCTCCCTGGTGTCTAACCAACTCGACTTCCCCTTGGGCACCCAGGAGGACACCGGGCTTCGAACACGTGGTACTGCTGCGGCTGTGCTGGCGGTTGGACGGCCCAGCCACTACTCGGAAGTCGGATCTCCTCTCCTTTGGTCGTCTCTAAGCCCGGCTGCTTCTGCTACGCCTCCTACTACCGTGGTTCTTCTCCAACTCCAGCCTGGCCTTCGGACCTCGCGGTCAAGAGCGCGAACGGCTTGGAGCTGACGCAGACTAGTAGGTCACCTTCTCGTGGGACGGCTGCGCCAACCTGTTTCCCCGATGGATCCAGTTGCTACACGCAGTTTGCACCAGGATGCCTTCGGAGGACCGGCGCACTGGCGAGATGGCTTCGCGGACCTGTTCGACACTAGGTGGGTTCACTGGCGTGCCCCGTGCTTGAGGATTCGCCCTGCCTTTGTGGATTCGCCCGCCTGGACGAGACATCGACGCTCTGGCCTAGCCTGGGACGGTTGCTCCGCTCTTCCTGTTCGTCACCCCGTTACTGGGTTCCGGTCCTGTACCTCTTACACCTCTCCTCGCCGCGGACCCCCGCTACTGCTTCCCGCTTCTGCAAGGTGCTCCTGCAGCCGCGACGCTCGCTGTTTCGCTTTGATGGGGCCCCTCCTCCTTCGCCTTCGTCGGTGGCGGCAGGCCTCAACGTTGGACACAGCAAGGTAGTGTGCGGAGTCGGGAGTTCGAGGCGCGGGTTCCCAGGAGGGAACGCGCTTGGACCAAGCCTTATGCCAGGCAGAGAACCCATCTCGCTACAGAGCTCGGTTCGGAGAGGCGTGCTTCGCGCCTCCATGGTCAACCGGTCCCCACTCGTCTCCTAGGAAGGCCTTGGATCCTCCTCGGCCGCTGCGAACCCGCCTCGCCACAGAGTCCGGCTCGCGGAGACATTCTCACACGCACACCACGTCACGACACGTTTCGGGATCCTCTCTTCGCTCGAAGTCGGACCGCCACCCTCGCTCTCCCTCGCGAGCGTAACAAGGATCGAGCTTCTCCTCGTCACTAGGAATAACAGCCCTGAAGCTACAAGTCAGATGATCTTCCTGACGACGCTCAGTCATGCGATCCGATTCCAGGATCCCTGCCGCAGCGAGCTTAGAGGCTAATTAAGTCCTATCAGCTACGTACAGGGCCACGAACGTCACAGTCGTCAGGAACTGTGCTGTCTTCCACTTCGTGGCTACTGTAGGGCTCGCGGGCATGTTCTCTCGCTCACAGAGTTTCCCAGTCCAGCGGGGCTACTCGCTCTGGTGGGGGAACTGCTCTGGGGCTCCTCTTCCTCCTGGCGCTTCAGCGCCGTAGGTTACACCTCCCCAGGGTCGTCGGGAATTTGCGTTTGGGAGGACGGCCCTTGGGGCCCCAAGGTGTGCTAGTGCGCGGCACCCTCCTCCTATTCGTGATTCTCCCATAAGGTCATGTCATCGGTAATGTTTTTGATGAAATAAATGCATTTTTCTTTAAAAGGTATTTTTTCGAAAAATACTTACCGATGACATGACTCGGACGACCCTCCCACCGGCCCCGCTTGCCGCTGGTAAGCTAAGTATCCTGACTGAGGAATTATGGGTACTCTGTTCCGGATGGGGAGTATCGGGAGACAACTCTTGGCCCCCTCGGGGTTCCCCGAGTGCCTCCCGGGTTGTGTGTTAACACAACGAGTACTTAGGCTAAAATTGAGTAAGTAGTAGACACTCCCATAAGGTCATGTCATCGGTAAGTATTTTTCGAAAAAATACCTTTTAAAGAAAAATGCATTTTTCTCTAAAAGGTATTTTTTCGAAAAATACTTACCGATGACATGACTCGGAGGACCCTCCCTCCTGCCCCGCTTGCCGCTGGGAAGCTAAGTAGCCTAAACTGAGTAAGCATCACATGACTCGGAACCGGATGGGCAGTCACGGGAGATCACTCTCGGCCCCTCTGTGGGTTCCCCGAGTGCCTCCCGGTTGGTGCAGGGGCACAACGGGTTCCTAGGCTAAAATTGAGAGTAAGTAGACACTTCCCCTATCAGTCATGTCATCGGTAAGTATTTTTCGAAAAAATACCTTTTAGAGAAAAATGCATTTTTTTTGGGGTCCCACCCATGAAATAAAATGTAACCCTTTGGCTGCAATTCCAAAGTTAGGAGGTGTCACCCCTAATTAGCTTGGTGCCTGAGGGCGCTAGCTAATGGCGCAAGCTAATCTTGCACTGACTTTGAATTATCATGGTTTGTCTGGGCCTTTAATCCAATGTTTGAGCCGTAGCGGGGTCTGACCTAACTCTGATTTACATACTTCCGTGTCTGTGCGTGCGTGTGTGCAAGCGCGTGTGCGTGCCGGCGTGCGCATGTGTGTGTGTGCGCGTGTGTTTTCATGTAGTTTGTAGCAAGGACAAGAATGAAAAAAGGTCTGCGCACCTATTCTTTTATCCTTGGAAAATAAAGTTTCGTTTCATTTCATTTCATGGTTGATCATCTCCTGCTGCGGAGGGGTTAAATTGGTTAAATGCATTCAGATAATGCGTTTATGTGCATTAACCCATTTAGCCCCAACACCCGTCAGCAGGAGATGGATTGACCATGAGAATTCAAATTCATTCAGGCACCAAGCTCATCTGGCACTACCCTTGAATTATCATGGTCAATCCATCTCCTGCATGTGGTAAATGGTGGCTTGATGAGACCTTCAAAATTTATGAAATGTGGCCATGGGGTTAAATGGGTTAACCCCCATTGTGCATGCAGCCACTGATACTGTTGACATTACTGGTTACTGCACGCACAAGTTATCCTCTTCACTGCTATTGACCTTACCATTTAGTGCAAAAGATGCGTAACTGCTCGTTTACTGATGATACCACTCGGCAGAAAAGACGGATATTGTGCGTCTTTTTCGTTGAGCGTTATTTTCCGTAGCAGTCAAGGGTTTAAATGGTGGGAACATGACATTTTGGGTCTATGAGTCATATCCTGGAAAGCCAAGGGAACTGCAGGTAATCTCAAGTTGCTTGGTATTACATGTAGATAAGATGATTATGAGAAAATTATTTCTTCTTTTGTTTTCATCTTTCTTTTCTTCGTCAGGGAGGTGATAAAACACATTGTGGAGTGTTACTCCAAACAAAACAAGGACAACGCTGAATCTGGTGAGAGGAAAGTTTCTGTTTCTCAGTTTGAATAATGATGATGCCTGCCTGTCTGTGCGTCCAAAATTAACAGGTAAAAGCATGTCATTACGCCCTGCACAATGCTGGTTTTAACCAATAATTCTACAGGATTTTTTATGGCAAATACCGGAACGGAAAGTATCAGACAGTAGGTAATACCAGTTAGAAAAAAGCAGTACCAGTTGTTGAGGCAGTGATTCCAGTATATGGAAAAGACTGGAAGTTACAATGGAGTTGTGGTGTATGTAGTAGTGTGCATGTTGTATGCCCCCCCTTCCTCCATATATTGGCATTTGTCGTTTGATTTTCTGAGATTGACTACTACATCTCTCCATCCCCACACCCCAGAACCTCCGTCATTTGATTATCCGAGACCTGACTATGAATGGATTTTGATGGCAGGCACTACTATGGCCAGTTGCTAGTGAAAGAAAATACCAGTTGTCGAAAACCCTAGTGCGAACACTGACGGCATTATGTTTTTGTTTCCTCAAAATCCATTACCGGTGGCATTACTGTATGGAATATACCCCTTTACTTACCCGATTTCAGCCTAAGCACCCTTGTGTATACCTACCCAACAAGGGGCGTAAGAGAGAGAGAGAGAGTTGTAACCAAGTGACCGGGTAGTCTCCCCTCCCTCCATCTGGTCATGCGCCGTACCGTACTGCCAGTCGTACCCTTTGCTCCCACGTGGATGGTCACCGGCTTCAACCTCTCTCGTTTTGGATTTATTTCTCTTCTATCTTCAACTTAGTGGCTTTTAAAAGGATGATGAGGTAAGGCCTCGGGTTTTGCCTACGAGTAAACGGGCCGTTTACTTTCTCGTCGGCACCTCCCTTGGAATTTTTTCGTTCGTTTGCGGGCTTAGCCCTCGACCGGTCGTGAGTACTGTTAACGGGCCTTTTCGTGTACGGCCCACGTGTTGTTCAAAATGGCGTCTGCTTTGTGTTGCAGTGTACAGCTTCGCACCTGCAAGTGTTGCAAAGGCTTTCAGTGGCCTACGGACGACTATAAGCTGTGTCTTCCTTGTTCCGGCTGCTCCTCTGCTCGTTCCTGCGCAGTTTGTGCGACTTGGAAGGAACGCAAGTGGTCGCAACTGTGGGAATTCTATCAGCGTCACCGCCCTGGGGCTTCGGAAGCTACCACGCCGATGGAGCAAGACAGGTCAGTGCGTAGCATTGTCATTCTGGTAGCCTCCGCCCCCCTCAAATCTCCGCGCCGGCAGACGGACTTCGGAGATAGTGGGGCCCTCTTCTCGGTGCTTGATGGACTCGGTACCGTTTCGCCCTCTCACAGTGGTGGCCGGTAGAGTCCAACCCGTCTCGCATGGCCCTTCGCAAAGGGTGGCCGAGAGACCTATGCCAGTCTCGCATGGTCCTCCGCAAGAGGTGGCCGAGAGACAGGGCACGCGGGACTCCCTCCCGCCTTCGCTAGCTTCCCGTCGACACCGTCCGTCGGCCTCTGCTCGCCCTTATAGGATTCCGTCTTCGGACTGGCGCGCCTTTCCGCGCCACCTCGATAGGAGCCCATCCCCACGACGTCGGTCTCCTTCCACCGGCGCTGTCAGGGCTTCCGGCCGTAGCCGGTCCCCTCGCACCCCTTGGACTTTTGTTCATCTCAGCCGTTCGCGCAGCCCTAGGAAGAGGCCCTCTGCGCGTCGGTTGGATGCTTCTCCTCGGGTCTTTTCTTCAGAGCTTCCTCCTTTACACGTCGGCCGTGCTGGAGCCATGGTTAGCGCTACAGTAGTGCCCGGTTCTCAGCAACGCAAGCGTTCTGCTAGCCTTTTGCCTTCCTTTAGCTCGCCGCGCCACCATTTGGATGTTGATTCTCCACTTCGGGACAGAGTTGCGGTCTCTCCTGTGGTTGGGGATGATGACGTTCTCAGCTTATTTCCGGAGGACTCCGCTTCCGCCATTTTCTCTCCGGATCCTAGCCCTCATAACGCTTTTGACTTGGTTGCACCAGGGGGGCTGTCGGGGGCGACTGACACTTCGCGTGCGCTAGACGAGGCAGCACGTTTGATCACAAAAATTCTTCCCTTGGAGAGCTGCCCTCCGTCTCCCCCACTCAAGAGGAAAGCCGCAGCTTTAGTGGACGTTCCTCTACAAGCGAAGCGTTTCAAGTCTTTGCCTCAGCCTCCGGGAATTAAAGATCTCATGGAGGCCTTTAACGAACGCCTTGCCCTAGGCAAGCTCTGTGATCGAGGTTTCTTCGCCGACACGCGATGGCCCTCTGGCGTTGATATCAAGTTTCGGCAGGCATGGTACGCGGGGCATTTTCAAGCTTTTGCTGCCCCAAGCACACTGCTACCCTGGCACGTAATTCTCTGGCTTGTGCAGGTTTCTTGGATTTGGCTACTCAGGCGGTGGTGAGAAGTATAGAGGAAGTTTGGCAGCGGGCGGATGATTCTCGTCTTCGCGACATTCACTCCATTGCCATCACAGCGAATCGCGCAGTTCACCACGTTGTGACGAATTCTTTGGCGGCCGCGGGGAATTGCAACCTGAAGAGACAGGATGCCGTGCTGAAGGGCTGTCCGGGCATCCCTGCGACCTCCATCGCTCAGCTGCGCAAGTCGGACCTGGTCCCTTCATGTCACTTGGGGGCTCCCTCCTCTTTGGTCCTACTTGGCAGGAGGTTCGAGATTCAACTAAGGACCTTTGGCCCAGCGCCCCTAGATCGGACAACCAGTGCGGGGACAGGGAGCGCGCACTGCGGAACTTCAGACCTTCTTCCCGACTACTTGCCAGATTTCCTCCCCGTTCCGGACCACGGGCTCCCGCGGGTAGAGCCCATCCCTCCCAGGCAGCGGCCCCTGCCTGGCCCTGGGCCTCTCGGAGGCCTGGGCGCGGGAGGGCCCAGTGACTTTTCTCTGACGCTGCCCCCCGCAGACCCCTCCAGGGCCTCCAGTCGGCGGGAGGCTTTCGTTGCACAGCGACGCGTGGCGTTCGCTGTTGCCGAAGGACCCTTGGATTCTTGCCACGGTCTCGGAGGTGCTTCAGATCTCGTTTGTGAGTCCCCCTCTGTTGAGACGTTCGCCACTGTGGACAGACGTACCTTCCGATCGAGACAAGGCGGTCGCGCTTCAAGAGGAAATCGCAACCCTTCTTCGGAAGGCAGCCACAGAAGTGGTGGATCGCCACGACTCGCCAGCGTTCTACAGCCTGCTTTTCGTTGTCCCGAAGCCCGGCGGCAAGGGCGCCCGATCATAGACCTCTCCGCTCTGAACAAATTCATCCTCGCGCCCTCTTTCTGGATGGAAACAGCAAGAGCCCTGCGGGCGTCAGTACAGCCGTTGGATTTTGCGGTCAGCCTCGACCTCTCCGACGTGTACTTTCTTTTTCCCATGCACCCCGCTTCACGTCGTTACCTTCGCTTTGCCTTCCCCGGCGTTGTCTACCAGTTTCGGGCTCTCCCCTTCGGTCTCAACATCAGATCGTGGGATTTTACTCGGATTATGGATGCGGTCGTCGCAAAGGCCAGGAGGGATTCCTCGAGCCCGACGTCCAACTACCTCGACGATCTGCTCCTCAAGAACCAGGACTCGGTAGCGCTGGCGGCAGGCAGAGACGTGCTTCTAGCTCTACTTCGACGTCTCGGATTCTTCCTCAACGACGGTAAGTCGGACCTGGTCCCTTCGCGTCACTTCATTTCACTTGGGAATGGAGTTCTTGACCGACCTCAACAGAGTTCATCTTCCGGAGCCTCAACTGTCGGCCATGGCGCAGCAAGTTTACATTGCGGAGACGCTTCTGGCCTGGACTTGGCTTCAGTTTCTAGGCCTCATCAGCGCGGCGGCAGACTTGTTACCGCTGGGCAGGCTTTACGCTTGACCACTACAGCTAGATCTCCTGCTCCACTGGCGGCCATCTTCAGGGGATCTCTCAGCCCCGATTCCGGTCTCGTTACTGATCCGACCTCACCTACTCCGTTGGTCGGACCGTTCCTGGTTGGCGACGGGAGTCCCTTTCTCTACCCCTCCCCCGACGTTCTCCATTTGTTCGGATGCGAGTCGCCAGGGCTGGGGGGGCCCATTTGCTGCCGGAATTCAGCACCGTATCGGGCCTGTGGACGGCGGACCTTCGAGACCGACATATCAACTGGTTGGAGTTGAAAGCGGTGTGGTTAACCCTCATCCATTGGGAAGCTCGGCTTCAGGAACAGGAGGTCCTGATCTTATCTGACAACGCGACGGTCGTGGCCTACATCCAGAAGCAAGGTGGCACTCGGTCGCCGACCCTCTGCATGCTGCTCTACCAGATCTTGCTCTGGTGCAGAGATCACAGCATGTCTCTCCGAGCGCGTCACATCCCGGGACACCTGAACGTTCTCGCGGACTCCCTCTCGAGACGGGGACAACTTCTTCCACACCGAGTGGTCTCTGCGGCCGGACATCTTCCGCATGATCTGCGCTCATTGGGAGACCCCCATGATCGACTTATTCGCAACCAGATGGAACAAGCAGCTCCCGCTCTTTGTCTCTTCCATTCCGTACCCTCTCGCCTGGGCGGTGGATGCGTTGTCGATTTGCTGGGAGGGCCTTGTAGCCTATACGTACCCTCCCTCAGTTCTTGTACCCAAGATTCTACTCAAGCTTCGGGGATGTAACACGGTCCTACTGCTTGTCGCTCCGTTCAGTTGGAACAGGACGTAGACGACCGACCATCTGAGTCTCGCCACCGAACCACCTCTTCGGCTTCCCACGCCTCGGACGATGCTGAAGCAGCCGCGACAGAACCTCTTCCACCCCTGTCCGGGAGAAACTGCTGCTTCACGCCTGGCGGTTGTCAGGCAGGCCCTCGCAAACTGAGGTTTCTCGGATGCTGCAGTGGAGGCGATCGCTTCAGCCCGCAGAGAGTACACCCTCCGCGTGTACGAAGGGAAATGGAGCGTCCTTCGGGTCTGGTGCGAGATCAGACGTCTGGACCCCTCAGCACTGACCACTCCGCAGCTCACCGAGTTCTTCTTGTGGCTGTTTCTTGAACAGAACTTGGCGCCGATTACCATTTGCGGTTATCTCGCCATGGTGGCGGACACCTATCGTCACTTAGGCCATCCGGACCCTGGAGCATGTAAAGACTTCTCAGACTTGATGTCCCATTTCGACCTCCAATGGCCAGTCACTCGTTCCCTTGTTCCGCGCTGGGATCTTCCTTGGGTCTTGACATGGCTGAACTCCAGTTGCTTCGAGCCTCTGCGTCGTGCCAGTCTCGCTGACGTGACTAGAAAGACCTGCTTCCTTCTGGCCCTCGCCACAGCTGCCAGAGTCAGCAAACTGCATGCCCTGTCTGTTGACCCGGCCTGCTTGCAGTTCAGGATGGACGGTTCGGTTCAGCTTCTGACCAACCCCTCTTTCTTGGCCAAGAACAGACTCCCCTCGGCTGTGCCCCAGGCGTGGAGTCTTCGGCCTCTTACAGGATTTGACCGGTCCCAGACATCACGACTGCAGGACCCAGTCCGAGCGCTAAAAGTCTACCTGCGCAGGGTGAAGCCCTGGAGAAGAGGTCGCTCCCGCCTCTTCCTGCCCTTGGCCCCAGGCCAGACTGATATTTCCGCCCAGACGATATCGTCTTGGTTGCGTTGCATTATTCGTTCCGCTTACAATGATCTGTCCCCACAGGTGGCCAAGACTATGCGTATACGGGCTCATGAAGTTAGAGCGGTTGTCACCAGCCTTGCGTTCCACCGCAACTGTGCAGTCAGAGACATTGTCGTGGCGGTCGGTTGGAGATCAGAAATCCACCTTCGCCTGCTTCTATCTCCGGGATCTCTCCGGCCAGCGGGACAACCTGGCCCTCGGAGATCTCTCGGCAGCGCAACACTCCCTCTGTGCGCTGCTGGCGATTTAGGGTAACCCTTCCCTGAAATCGTCCGGAGGTTGCTCCTCGATGCTCAGCTTACAGCCGTGATGGGTATGGGGGCGGCACCCTCCTCCTTTTTCGCCATTCATTCCATACAGTAATGCCATCGGTGATGGATTTTGAGGAAATAAATGTATTTTTCTTTAAAATAAATTTTTTCGAAAAATACTTACCGATGACATTACTCGGAGGTCCCTCCCACCTACCCTGCTTGCCGCCTCTTCGCAAAGTGTACGAGTGGTGGTAAGGTACGTCGCATGACCAGATGGAGGGAGGGGAGACTACCCGGTCACTTGGTTACAACTCTCTCTCTCTATGTGCCCCCGGACAAGATCTTCAGTTTTCTGAGAGAGTGCCATATTTTTAATAAGATTTGAGCGTTATAGATTATGATGTTTTTATTATTTTGACCTTTTTGAGAGTCTTCCGACGTTTTCTTTAAAGACCTGTGCGACATTTTAGCCTGACATATTTTTAAGGTATATTTACATCATGTCTTAAGACCTTTCTTTTAGTCTGGCTGACCAGATTTTTACCCTTCCCGCCGTGAGATGGCCTTAGTTGCCTGCTCGGCGTTAAACCCAAATAACTAACTAACTCTTACGCCCATTGTTGGGTAGGTATACACAAGGGTGCTTAGGCTGAAATCTGGTAAATAAAGGGGTATATTCCATACAGTAATGCCATCGGTAAGTATTTTTCAAAAAAAATTATTTTAAAGAAAAATACATTTTTCAGGCGTTTACAAACTTGATGAAGACAAGGTGTGCCAGTTTTACGCTGAAGTGTGTCTACGAAATGCAGGAAAGGTATGTATGATCCATGGGGATAGGTGTTATAGTAGAATCTGTTTTTAACAACTACCTTTTTGGCAAGAAATATATGGTCTACAAAGACAGGTGCTCGCTCAAAAAAAAAAATCCTGAACTGAAGGGTGGAAAGTGTCGCCCTGTCATTAAAGACCGTCATTTAGGTGGCTACGGCCACACCCACAGCTACAGCCACCTCCATGATGGCCTTTAATGACAGGTCATCTCTCTTAACTCTTTTAGGCCCCAGGTCCCATTTCTCAAATGTTGGAGGTGTTGTCTAATAACTGTGCCAGTTGCAGCAGATGGATTGCCCATGATAATTCAAGGGTAGTGCTAGGATGAATCCTGTATAGTATTGTTTTAACCCATTCAACCCCTCGGTCGCATGTTCAAAATTTTAGAGGTGTTACCTAACGACTGTGTACAATTGCAGGAGATGAATCAACCATGATAATTCAAGGGTAGTGACAGGCGCCACGCTCATCTGTCACTACCCTCGAATTATCATGGTCAATCCATCTCCAGCTACAGGTACTCGAGGCTAAATGGGTTAACTCATTCTACCCCAACACCGAAATCCCTAAACTTTGCCGTTCTCTGAAGACTGCATTGCAGTGCAGGACACAGATCGACCATGATAGTTCAAGGGTGATGCCAGAATAGCTTGGCGCCCATAGGCGCCAAGCTATTCTGGCATCACCCTTGAACTATCATGGTCGATCCTTATCTTGCTGTGGTGTGTCTGGGGTAGAATGAGTTAAGTGAAGTAAAATGTGATAGTGTCAAGTTCATCGACCTAAAGATTTTTTTGTGCAACCTGACGGATTTTAGTCTTCAGCAACCAGAAATTTGCGTATTACCCGCGTGTTGCTTTTAATTTTATACAAGAGTTCAGTCATAATGTATTTGCAAAGATGAACGACATAAGACGTTTGTAATGGTTCACTGGTCGTTAAAAAATGTCAGTGCTGAATGACAAAGTTAACCCTTTGGCTGTTGCTAGTGCTTTTTGTCCTGCCAAGAGCCAAAGGGTTCAAATTAAAAAAAGAATTGCCATCCAAGTGAAAATCTGTGATATGAAGTTTAGACTTTGGTTTGGAGGGCTAGTGTATTTGTTTTTTTATTTGAAGGTTTTGTTGTGCAGTTCAACCTGAGTGAGTTTCTACAAGTGTGGGAACAGAGCGTGCCACCCGGCATGAAAACCAGCCTCACACAGATAGAGGTAAGAATTGTTTCACTTCTGGCGAAAACATGTGGTTTTTTTTTTTTTTTTTTTTTTTTTTTTTAATGCCATTTGTGCTTGGTACATATGTATACATAATAAAAAATAAAACACCACCCAGCTGCAATAGGTATAGGTCCTGATTAGCCCCCGCAGTTATAAATTGAATGAATAAAATTGGTCTCAACAAGAGGAATAGATCCTCAAGAGCCCCCGCAGTTGCGGGGGCTCATGAGGATCTATTCCTCTTGTTAAGACCAATTTTATTCATGTTCCTTGCACACACCCATACACACACATGGACAACATTTTTGTCCTTTACTGTTATAATTGAACAGACTTGTGGTGTTTTCTAGTGCCATTTGTGCTTGGTACATACACGTAATAAAAATAACACCACCCAACTGCAAGAAGTAGAGGTCCTCGTGAGCCCTGCATTTGAGGGGGCTCATGAGGACCTATTCCTCTTGCTGAGATCAATTGTATCATGTTCCTTGCACACACATACACCAGAGCATAGAATTTTCCTCTTTTTGGCAGATTTCCGCTTAAATGAAGCTGCCAATCCGATGAAAGAAAAAAATTCCGCCCCCAAAAAAATTCGTGAAGTCACTATTCCAATACCGTATTTTACGATCTTTACATGGTGGATATCCCCAGACCGCATATTCAAAATTGAGCAAGGTGTTAGCTTTAGCTTGCACACAAAAAAAAAAATGAAAAGTGCACCCGCAAAAATCTGAAAAAAGGCAAGATTTTTCGGTGGTTAAACTGCTCAGTTTCTCTCTAAAATGCACCAGATTGCCCAAATTTTAATGTAAATTTTCAAAATTTTCTGGGGAGAAAAGGGGTTTTTCTCTTTTTTTAGTATGGGTAATTCCATGCTCTGATACACATACATGGACAACATTTTTGTCCAGAACTCTTATATTTGTACAGACTTCTGTTACTTGGGTTTTGTGGAAGGTAAAAGTGGTAGGCGGAGTGTTTGAGCATGATCATTTTTCTTCATGTGTGCAGGGTGTAGCCTTGGTCGATCGTGATTCCAAGCCAGAAACAATCCTCTTTTTCCCCGCAGAGGACCTGTCTGAAGATGTGTCAGAGAGGTTGGTGTCTTCATAGTTTTCTTTTTGGCTCACGTGTGAAGCAAAAGCAAGTCTTGCCCATGTTCTGGGCCAGTGGTCGTCCGTCAGTCATCTATCGTCCATCTGTCCACTGTCATCTGTCATGCTTGGTTATTGGTAAACTGTCTTGAAACTTGGCCAAGGCATACTTTGTGGCAAGACCTTTCTAAACATGCTAATTTGTGTTAGAATTGTAGTTTATATTGAAGTTTTTGCAACTTTTTCAATCAAATTTGGCATGAAGGTTGCTGATGGCAAGACATTTTTATGCATACTAATTTAGTTGACTCATCACAAAGGTCGGGTCACGGGGATTTGACAGATGTGTGAAAAATGCTTACATTTTGAGAAAACGTAGATTTTGCTGGTGCTGATACTTGTGGTCACAAAAATCACGTGGATCAGTCATACACATGAGCCATAAGGGCTTTGCCTTTCTTGTTAATGTATAGCGAATACTATGATTACAAAAATCCTGTTCTATTGGTGTGCTACTTATGATCTTTTGATAGAAGTGCTACTTTATTTGCTGTATTTTTCCTCAGGTTTGACTTCTTGTTTGAAACAAGGAAGAAATGGACACTGGCCGAGATCACACCTTACGTTAGGTAAAGTAATCAACTTGCTCCAACATGTGCACACAAATCCGAGACGGGTCATTTTCTGTGATTGACATTTGTATTGAGAAGCAGGGGAACTTACATTGTTGATAACACACCTAGTTTGCAAAAACAAACATGCACACATTGCTTTACATAAAACATATATATTTATATAATTAAATGCATTCAGATACAAGAAGTGAGTCTAAAACAGAAGGATACTACCGGGTAGTTCAAAGGAAAATCAGTATGGCACTTTAACTGATCAAGACAGTGGTATGCTCCAGGGTCAAAATATGAGTTTAACCCATTTAGCCCCGAGTCCCATAGGAGATGGATTGACCATGATAATTCAAGGGTAGCGCCAGATTAGCTTGGCACCTAAAAGGCATCAAGCTAATCTGGTGCTACCCTTGAATTATCATGGTCAATCCATCCCCTGCAACTGGTACATTGTCGTTTGGCAACAACTCCAAAATTTGAGAAATGGGACCTTGGGGCTAAAAGGGTTAAAGAGACAAAATGACCTGGAGTGTTGAAGGGTGGAGCCAGAATAGCTTGGCACGTGTATTCTGGCACCACCCTTCAACACTTTTGGTCGACCCAAGCAGAAAGACCTGTTGGTGTGACAAGCTGTCTAAACAGATCACCCAGCCACTCAGCAAGGCGCTCCACTAGGAGTGAGCTTAGTCCTGGGCCACCCACTCAGCAAGGTGCTCCGCTATAGTGGAGCACCTTGCTTAGTGGCTGGCGCAGGAGTAAGCTCATTCATGCAGTTGGTGTCAGACCTGGATCAATAATGTACAGAATCACACCAGCCTACACAATGGTACGGATTAGGTTTCCACCCAGTGTAGCCGCCACTGTGGCCCAATTATTTTGCCGTTTTTGAACATGGCCCTGTGGGTGGTAGCCTGGCGTTGCAAAGGTTCCACTGTACCTGGTAGTGTGACAGAATCCATTGAGCCCCAGCGCACTACAACAGGAGGTAGAGCCACCATGATAATTCAGGGGGGTGGGGGGGGGGGGGGTGCCTGATCAGCTTGGTGCTATCCTTGTATTAATCACGGTCAGTCCATAGCCTGCGATTGACACGTATTAATTGATGCCCTTGAAATGTTGGAAATGCAGCCTTGGTGCGATGAATATGTTTATGATGAAACATGTGCAACTGCTGCAACAACTAGTTTTCTTCAAATTTTTTTTTTTTTTTTTTGGGGGGGGGGCTTTGTGTTGCAGTGATCTGACAACAGACAAGTTGGATGTTGGAGCCTTGCTCACCAAGTTCGCTCGAGCGTCGACACAGAACGGAATCAGGGTGTTCAGCTCCAGGAAAACATCATGACATTGTGTGCTTGTCTGTTCTGTGATTACACACCTTACGGAGTATAGAGCCAGAATATCCAAAATCATAGTCATTTCTGGTCAGAAGCGTGCTGGTCTGTAAGTTTTGACCAGAGTGACTTAACCCCAGTAGCAAAAGGTCTTTGATCCCACGACGGCTGCAGTGGGCCCACACACAGCTGTGCGCGGGCCCACTGTGGCTGTCATGGGCAGCCACTGTGGCTGTCATGGGACCGAGGATCTTTGCTTACTGGGTATGCCAGAGAAGTGGTTGGGGTGAGTGGGGGTTGTAGTGCGCGGGGATAGATGAGTGGTTTCACTTTATGATGATGATATTACATGTATGCTCTTGCTCTGTGTACATGCCAGTAAGCGTCTCAGAGATTTAGCAATATCACTGGTAAAAAAATAATAAATAATTGAATGGCCAGTACAGTGTATTGACGTGTTTGTTATGTTTTGAAGGTCGCTATATTTTTTGCACTGTGCTCGCTTTGCTGCTTTCTTTGGTGTGATCTGTATTTACCTTCTTGCGCTTGCAGCCACCGATAATGTGAACAGTCGTGGTGGCCGCATGCACAAGGGAGTTAACCCTTTGGGTGTCTGTTGCGCTTTTTGTCGAGACGAATCCTACAGGAATCACCTTGACAAAAAACGCTACCGACAGTCAAAGGGTTAACTTCCTTGTGCATGCGGCCACAGTGAAACGGTCAAACACTACCGACTGGACTGTGGGGATTGTCCAAGTTCATATTCGCTGCCGATGTCATTTTCGACTTCGGATTCATGATTGCTGTCCCCCTCGCTCTCCGCTCCGCATCCTAGCTTTCTCTTCATTTTTCGCCGCATTCTTCGCGCTTCTAGTCCTGAACCTGTCGCCGAAGCAAGAGTAGAAAACCACATTGACTGACACAGAAAAAATAAATGCGAACTCTTTGCAGATGATGAGCACACGTAATAGGTCATAGTTAAAGTTATGCATGACAAGTTTGGCGTTGACAGTCCCCAGCATGACGTATTTGACTATGATGGGAATGGACACTGCAAGAATCATATGTGTAGTTCGCCATTTTGCTCTGCTGTTCCGACGCGTGCTAGTTGAGGTGTCTTGCCTCGCCTGAAATAGAAACAATCAACAAGAACTTTTGTTTTCAAAACTCTTACCGATGGCATGACTAATAGGAAAGAGGAAGGTATACTTAGCATACCGATTTCAGCCTAAGCATCCGATGTGTATACAATACGTCTAAGGAGGCGACTTCAGTCGTCGTTACCAAGAAACCCTGAGTGGCCTCCCCTTTCTCCATATCCGGTGACTTCCTTCATGTCAGTCATTTTTTCTTAGCTCTTCCGGTACGGTTGTGTTCAGCCTAGGGGGATTTTCTTCGACGGTTTTCGTCGTGTTACCGGTGTGTTTCGTGGGAATTCAAATGACGGTGTGTTTTTTCTTGGATTCATGACAGATTGTGTCTTGCCTTGGCAAGATTCCAGGCAGATTAAAAGAGATAAGCGCCGCAATGGCAAGGTAAGGCCTCGGTTAATGCCGCCTGGCCGGCAAGATGGCGGGCCGGTCTGTGGCACTTTCCGTGGATTTTGCTCGAATGTCGGACATAGCTCGAATTTTCGTGAACTCGCTTAACGTGGCCTCGCTCGAATTTTCGTGAACTCTCTTAACGTGGCCTCCGATTTCGAACGGCGGATATAGGCTCCTCTGTCCGTGCATTCGGATTTCTTGGCCTCGGAAGGTAACCGCGATCGTGCAGCAGTACGATACTTTATCGACCCGTAAACCCGGGTTAGAACCTCGTCGAGGTCGAGATTTTTTCAGATGAACACACGCTGTCGCCTTTCACGTTTGTTGTGTGTTGCAGTTTACAAGTGAAGACCTGCGTGCAGTGTGGAGCTTTTCAGTGGCCCAGCGACACCCATTCTGTATGCCTCCCCTGTTCCGGCTGTGCTTCCGGGCAAACTTGTAACACTTGCGCCGACTGGGTGGAGGAACAATGGTCACAGCTATGGGGATTTTACGGGCGCGAAAGACCTGCGGCTTCCCAGGCCTACCCCCCCCCCCCCCCCACACACACACACACACCCCTCCTACAGCAGAAGGGATCGTCCCCATTTATCTCGGACCTTGTCCGCCTGCTCCATGGCGGAACGCGCCCGACAGCGGCCTCGGTCGCCTCGCTACGCGGTTGAAATTCTTTGGGCTCCGACGTGTCCTCTCGGACCTTGTACGCCCGCTCCATGGCGGAGCGCGGCCGGCAGCGGCTTCGATCGCCCCGCATCGCGGTGAACGACAGACCTCCTATCTCACACGACTCCACTGGCACTTTGTCCGCCCGCTCCACTTCGTAGTGCGGCCGGCAGCGGCTTCGATCGCCCCGCATCGCGGTGAACGACAGACCTCCTATCTCACACGACTCCACTGGCACTTTGTCCGCCCGCTCCACTTCGTAGTGCGGCCGGCAGCGGCTTCGATCGCCCCGCATCGCGGTGAACGACAGACCTCCTATCTCACACGACTCCACTGGCACTTTGTCCGCCCGCTCCACTTCGTAGTGCGGCCGGCAGCGGCTTCGATCGCCCCGCAACGCGGTGAACAACAGACCTCCTATCTCACACGACTCCACTGGCACTTTGTCCGCCCGCTCCACTTCGTAGTGCGGCCGGCAGCGGCTTATGTCGCCCCGCAACGCGGTGAACAACAGCTCCCCCATTCTTCTTTTAGCCTCTAAGGCAGTGTCAGTGCATCCTCGACACACAGCCACCCCCCACTCGCTGGCGCCACGAGACCGAGAGGTGCGATGCGAAAAGTACAGCCCCCGGTCCATTATTCGGGCTCTCGCTCTGCCCGTTTTGCCGCCCCGAGGAAGCGGACGGCTTCACGCCCCCCGCGGCATTCTTCATCGCACAAGCGGCACCGCTCAGCTACGGCAGTGCGGAAAAGTTTTCGGGAATCCTCCTTTTATACGGACGAGTGCATCAGGACCCGACGGGCGGATCCACACGGACGCAGTCGTTCCCCCAGTAATCGGCAGTCCTCTCATCGCAGTGATCGGTCTGTCCCCTGCAGTTCGAGGGAATCTTCTCCATCGCTTCACAGCCTCCCCCATCGTCGGATCAGTCATCAGGTGAGCAATCTTTCTTCCCCCTTAAACGCCGATCGTCGCCCACGTGCTGCAAGGGACGTCCCCTCATCCCAAGCTCGCTCTTGTGATGTGCACATGCTACCCTACAGCAGTTTTCCTTCCTTGACCGGGTCGTGGCTTCCATCCCGGCGGTCAGCTTCTCTTGATGATGAGAAGATCCTGAGTATACTGCCAGAGGATTCTGTCTCGGCCCTGCTTTTGGATGATCGTCTGTCCGCGACTCCGGTCTTTCGGACTTCCGGCACCTCCTCGGCACAGGCTCCCTTCGTAGCCCCGAGCACAGAGACTCTGCGGCCCTTAGACGAAGCCGCACGGCTGATTTCGTTCATTCTTCCACCGGATGCCTGTTCCCCGTCTCCCCCTCTCAAGAGGAAAGCTTCCGCTTTCGTGGATGCCCCCAGGCAAGCGAAGAGGTTCAAATTCCTCCCACAGCCCCCCAGGATTCCGGGATCTTGCGGACGCATTTTCGGCGCACTTACAGCAGGTCTCCTTCGGAGACTCCAGCTTCTTCGCAGACTCCAAGTGGCTGGAGGGGTTGGATATCGCCTTCCGCCAGTGTTGGTACGCCGGACATTCTCAGGCCTTTGTTTCCCCCCTTCCAGCAGTAGATGTCGCAGCAGAAAGTCAGGCGGGCGGCCGCAGATCCCTGCAGCTCCGGATGCCACGAGGGCTGGACAAGACAGCAGTCCTCATCCGCAATGCTCTCTCCTGTGCTGTTTTTTTTTTTTTACCTAGCGACGCAGGCCATGGTGAGACGCGTGGAAGATGCCTGGCACCCCTCTATTTCGCCTCTGTTAGGAGACATCCTCGCCTTGGCGGTGGCTGCCAACCGGGCTGCGTACCATACTTCCGTGAACGCCATGGCCGCCGCGGCTAACTGCGACCTGATGCGCCTCTACGTCGTCCTCCGTGGTTGTTCGGCCCTCCCCGCGTCGGCGAAGACGCAGCTCTGCCAGGCGCCGATCGGAGGTGCATGGCTTTTTGGACCCACCTGGCAGTCTGTCAAAGACGCGTCTAAGGACATCTGGCCAACCCGCTCCGCTCCCGCCCGCTTTCAGGCTGCCCGCAAGGCCGTGGGTCGCGCCCTGCGGACCACTAGACCCACTTCTCGCCCCTACTCCAGGGGCGCCCGATTCGCCACTCGTACCCCAGCTGCCGGCCGCTCCCGTTCTTTCCCAACCCCGACTCCCTCCTGGCCCAAACACATCCGGTGGACCGGTCGTGGGAGGCCCCTCTGACTCACACGTGTTCCTCCCCCCGCCACTCTCTGCAGGGTCTCCAGTTGGCGGGAGGCTAGCTCTGCAGAGCGACGCGTGGCGCTCGCTACTGCCGGACGACCCTTGGGTCCTCTCTACCATCTCAGAGGGCCTCCTAATCTCATTTCGCTTCTCTCCACCTCTGCGGCGCTCCCCTCTCTGGACCAGAGAGCCGGTCGACCTGGTCAAAGCGTACGCTCTTCTAGGCGAAATCACAGCTTTGCTTCAGAAGGCCGCCTCGGAGGTGGTCTCTCCACACGACTCACCGGCATTCTACAGCCGTCTTTTCGATGTCCCCAAACCCGGCAACAAGTGGCGTCGCGTCATAGACCTCTCGGCTCTCAACAGATACATCTCCGCTCCGTACTTCCGGATGGAGACGGCAGGGCTTTGAAGGCGTCGATCCAACTGCTGGACTTTGCAGTGAGTCTTGACCTGACACGTTCCTGTGCATCCTGCCTCCCGACGGTATCTGCGCTTTGCGTTCCGAGGAGTGGTCTGTGGTGTATCAGTTCCGGGCTCTCCCCTTCGGCCTCAACCTCAGCCCTTGGGTTTTTACCAGAATCCTCGACGCAGTCGTCGCAAAGTTCCGCCGGTCGTCCTCGAGTCCGACTTCCAACTATCTGGACGATTTGCTCCTCCGGAATCAGATTGCCTCTGCTCTGGAGAGGGACAAGGAAGCACGGATCATCCTCCTCCGCCAGCTCGGTTTTCTGATCAATTTCGGCAAGTCGGACCTTGCGCCATCTCGCCGATTCGTACACCTCGGCATGGAATTCCTGACCGACCTCAACCGAATCCGGCTTCCCGCGGCTCGGATTCAGAAGCTGGCAGCACTGGCGCTCCAAGTCTTGCGTGTGCGGAGGTGGTTCCGGCCAGGGTATGGCTCCAACTCCTGGGACTCTTCAGCGCGGCGGCAGACCTTCTGCCCCTCGGCAGACTCTACTCCAGGCCGGTACAGTTGCGTCTACTCCTCCACTGGCGCCCGTCGTCTGGCGATCTGACGGCCCCTGTTCCAGTGTCTCCTTTAGTCAGGCGTTGGACAGATCCTTACTGGCTTGCATCGGGGGTTCCCCTCGTCTCCCCCTCTCCTCTACTCTCCATCTGCACGGATGCGAGCCTAGCCGGCTGGGGTCACGCTCACCTTTGGGGCAGTGACCACTATGATGGCAGAGGTCAGATGTTAGAAGATGTTTTTTTTCTCAACTTAACCTATGTGTCTTTAACGATGGCTCACCTACATACTCTAACTCAGGTTCAGGATCTAGTTCTGTTCTAGACCTCACTATGTGTGATCCTTCTCTCATGCTGGACTTTGACTGGAAGGTTCACGACGACCTGTGTGGTAGTGACCACTTCCCAGTAGTCCTGTCATCGGTCAGCTGTGAGGAGGATTCTCCGGTGGGGCGCTGGAATTTCAAGAAAGCTAACTGGCCTCTGTTCGCCTCCCTCTGTCAGTCTTGTCTTACAGAGGAGGTGGTCATGTCAGCTGAAGAACCTGTTTCTTGTTTTACTTCTATTTTGTTGGATGTAGCAGGTGAAACCATCCCTAGAACTTCCACATCAGTCCCTCGGAAGCCGAGAGTACCATGGTTCAATGAAGAGTGCCGCAAGGCCCAAACAATGCGCAAATCTGCTCAGCGACGTGCTTTTCGTAATCCGTCGCAAGCAAATATTTTAACATTTTTAAACGCGAACGCCGTGCTTCCTGGAGACGCTTCGTCTCATCTTTATCTTCTAGGACTCCATCCCAAAAAGTCTGGAAGGCTGTTCGAAGAATTAGGGGCAGGGGTGGCTCGGCTTCTGTCGGCCATCTTAGAGATGGTGCCAGTTTGGTCACAGATAAAAAGGCTGTGGCCAATTTGCTTGCCTCCACCATTGCCCATAATTCTTCAACAGAGCATTATTCACCTTTCTTCCAGAGAGAGAAGGAGAAGCGAGAATCTTGTGCTTGTGATTTTATATCGGATAACTCGGAAGACTATAATGCCCCTTTTACGTTTTCAGAATTGCAGCAAGCCATGCAGAAATGTACTGACTCTGCTGCTGGATTAGATACCATCCATTATCAGCTCCTAACACATCTGCCTGAGGATTCAGTTTCACTCCTTGTACTTCTCAAGGCCTTTAACCATATATGGATAACCGGTCATTTTCCACTATCTTGGCGCCAGGCTGTGGTTGTGCCAATCCCCAAGCCGGGTAAGGATCCTTCCGACCCGGGCAACTACCGGCCAATAGCTTTGACATCATGTTTATGTAAAACTATGGAACGCTTGGTCAACGCCCGACTGGTGTGGCATCTTGAGTCACGTGGTCTCATCACAGACCTCCAGTGCTGTTTCCGGCGCTTCTGTAGTACAACTGGCCATCTAGTCCGCTTTGAGTCTTTTATCCGAGATGCTTTTGTCAACAAGCAGCATGTCTATGCAATTTTCTTTGATCTTGAAAAGGCATATGACACTACCTGAAAGTATGGTATAATGTCTGATTTGTCGGATATGGGTTTTAAAGGGCACCTGCCTGTTTTTATTCACAATTTTTTGTCTAACAGGTCGTTCCATGTCCGTGTGGGCTCCACCCTCTCCGACTCCTTTGAACAGGAGATGGGTGTCCCGCAGGGCAGCATTCTATCTCCTGTTTTATTTAGCATTAAAATAAATAACATTGTAAAGGCCGTCAAGGATGATTCTGAATGCTCTTTGTTTGTGGACGACTTTGCTTTGTGTGCACGAGGTCGAGGACTTGCGTCCCTTGAGAGGCGCTTGCAGCTGTGCGTTGATCACATCCTGGGGTGGGTGTCTCTCAACGGATTCAGGTTCTCACTCTCCAAGACAGTCTGTGTGCATTTTACTAACCAGACGAAATTTTTTTCCAAAACCTAGCCTGAACATTGCTGGAGTGCCAATTAAGGTGGCCGAAGAAGCAAAGTTTTTTGGGGTCATCTTTGACAAAAGATTGACCTTCTGCAACCATGTTAACTACCTTAGAACCTCTTGTCGGAAGGCCCTCGACATTCTTCGTGTCGTTGGTCGTACTGACTGGGGTGCAGACCGCATTGTCTTACTTCGACTGTACCGGGCCCTTGTTCGGTTCAAACTGGATTACGGCTCTGTGGTGTATGGGTCGGCTTCCAAGTCTGTTCTACAACGTCTGAACACAATTCACCATCAAGGTCTGCGCATATGTCTAGGGGCCTTCAGGACATCTCCAGTTCCTAGTCTGTATGCCGAAGCAGGGGAGCCTTCTCTCAGGCTCCGCCGTATCCGCCTCATGCTCAGCTACGTTCTGAAGCTGAAGGCCCATCCAGACAATCCTGCCTATGATTGTGTTTTTAACCCGTCGTTTGCAGAGATTTACGATGCCCATCCGGGAGCTGTCCGTCCACTTTCCTTCCGTGTCCGACCTCATCTGCAGGCGGCCGGAGTGGACCTGGACAAAGTTTCGGAATCTCTGCAACACGTCACTCCACCCTGGCTACTACCAGTTCCTGACATCTTGCTGGACTTGACCGCCCACAAGAAGGATTGTACTCCACCAGCCATATACCAACAGAGCCTCAATGAACTCCTTTCAAGTTTTCCTGGCTATTGTCGTCTTTATACGGATGGGTCCAAGTCTGAAGATGGGAGAGTGGCTGCGGCTGCAGTGTCCTCTCGCCATCCTAGACGCCCATTTAAGCTCCGCCTCCCTGACCATTCCTCTGTATTTAGTGCAGAACTGCAGGCAATTCAGCTGGCACTCAAGCATGCCTATCAGTCTCGGGAAAGGAACTTCCTGATTCTGTCTGACTCTCTTTCTGCCCTGCAGGCCCTTCAGAGCGCGGGAACAGACCACCCAACTGCTGGTGCAGATTAGAGAGCTCTACGCAGACTTGATGAAGGAATATTATGACATCATTTTTATTTGGGTCCCGGGCCATGTTCCCCACCCGGGTCTGCCCTGGGGGACTTGGGTGGGGTTAGGTATTTTTTAGTTCCCAAGGTCACTCTGGTCAGCCCCACAGGGTGGGGTTTTCTCTCTATTCTGGGGCATGTGTTTCTGTCTACCCTTGGTCCATTCACCTGTATTTGCCTTTTTAAAACTCTCCCTACTGTCTGCACTGCCTGTAGCTCTTGATATTGGATGTGTGTTGCTAAATGGTCTTAGCTTTATTTAGGCCCCATGTGTTAGGTTTATTTAATGTATTTGACCGGCTGGCGACATACATTCAATGTTCTGTTTATTTTTTTCACAAGCAGTGCAGGCACGTCCTGAGAAAGCCTTGTTGCTGTCGGGACGTTAAGCAATGTACAATCAATCAATCAAACCGGGCCATGTGGGCATCGAAGGCAACAGAATCGCAGTGACCCTGTCCCTGACACACAGACTGTTTATAGGATTTTAAACCTGTGATTAGTGCGTACATAGCCCGCGAGTGGCAGTCCGAGTGGGACAAAGAGGAAGGGAACAAGCTTCATGAAGCTCTTCCTACGGTGTCCGACAGTCTACCTTTCCGCTGCGGCAGCCGCCGTGAGGAGACTGTCCTTACTCGGCTCCACATCGGCCACACGTATGTTACGCACTCTTTCTTATTTAAACAGGATGAGCGTCCATGGTGTTTTGCCTGTGATGAGCAGTTTTCTGTTCGACACTTTTTGCTGTATTGTGCTGACCTAATTGACACCAAAATGGCAGATATAAACACTTCACAGCAGACTCCTTGAAGGTTTTGTTCCGGGATGTTCCCCCGGACAAAATCTTCAATTTCTTGAGAGAATGCAATATTTTTAACAAGATCTGAGCATTCATAGACTATGTGAATTTGTTTATTTGCCCTTTTTGAGAGTCTGTAGACCTTTCTTTTAAACCTTTCTTTTAAACCTTTCTTTTAAACCTTTCTTTTAAACCTTTCTTTTAGAGACTTTCTTTTAAAGACGTGTGCGACATTTTAGCCTGAGATTTTTAATCTATATTTATATCTTGTCTTAAGACCTTGCTTTTAGCCTGGCTGACCAGATTTTTACCCATCCTGCCGTGAGATGGCCATAGTCGCCTGCTCGGCGTTAAACCCAAATAACTAACTAACTAACTAGCCGGCTGGGGTGCACACCTAATGCCGGAGTTCATCACAGCCTCGGGCAGCTGGCCGCAAGATCACGTCGGCAAACACATAAACTGGCTGGAGCTGAAGGCCGTTTGGCTTGCCCTCGTCGCCTGGGAAGATCGCCTCTCTCAGCAAGCAGTCCTGATTCTCTCCGACAACACCACGGTAGTCGCCTACATCCAGAACCAGGGCGGGACGCCCTCTGTCTGCATGCTCCTGTACCAAATTCTCCTGTGGTGCAGGGATCGCGGCATCACTCTTCGAGCGCGACACATACCCGGCCACCTAAACGTCCTCGCGGACTCCCTCTCACAGCGGGGCCAGCTTCTCCACACGGAGTGGTCTCTCCGTCCGGACATCTTCAGGTTCATCTGCGCCTGATGGAAGACGCCGATGATCGATCTCTTCGCCAGAAGGTGGAACAAGCAGCTCCCGCTTTTTGTCTCTCCCATTCCGGATCCCCAGGCCTGGGTGGTAGACGCTCTCTCCATTCCTTGGCAGGGCCTGCTGGCTTATGCGTACCCCCCGTCCATTCTGGTACCCAAAGTCCTCCAGAAGCTCCGGGGCCTCAATGCAGTTCTTCTGTTGGTGGCGCCCTTCAGCTGGACCAAGAGTTGGACCACAGACCTCCTAAATTTGGCCACAGATCCCCCCTTGCAACTTCCCACCCCCCCGCATGATGCTCGAGCAGCCACGACAGTCTTTTCCACCCGTGCCCGGAGCGGTTTGCTCTTCACGCTTGGGGATTGTGCGGCAGGCCCTCGCCGCAAGAGGCTTCTTGAGTGCAGTCGGGTGGTGGCTATCGCAGCAGCCCGCAGAGCTTCCACCCGGAACGTTTACGAGGGCAAATGGAGAATACTACAGTCCTGGTGCGCTTCCCAGCAGCTCTCCCCCACGGATCTGACTATGCCCCAGCTGGCCGAGTTCTTTCTGTGGCTTTTCGTCCAGCAGAACCTCGCCCCCATCACCATCAGGGGATACTTGGCCATGATCGCAGACACTTACCGCCATTTGGGTCGCCCGGACCCAGGGACCTGTAAAGATATCTCGGACCTGATGGCGCACCTAGACCTTCAGCGCCCGGTCTCACGATCTCTAGTCCCGCGCTGGGACTTGGCCTGGGTTCTGACGTGGCTCATCTCTGCCCGCTTTGAACCTCTCGCCTTGGCACGGTTCAGCGACAACCAGGAAAACATGCTTCCTGTTGGCACTCGCCACAGCATCCCGGGTGAGCGAGTTACATGCGCTCTCAGTGCGCTCCGCCTATCTGCAATTCCGGACCGATGGTTCGGTGCAGCTTCTCACCGACCGGTCCTTCTTACCCAAGAATCGCCCACCCGCAGCTGCTCCACAGGTCATAACGATACGCCCCCTCAGACGTACGGACCAGTCCCCGGAGTCCCGTCAACAGGATCCGGGTCGAGCACTGCGAATTTACTTGCGCAGAACGAAGCCACTCAGTCAAGGGCGTGCCCGCCTTTTCCTGCCCTTGGCCCCGGGCAGACGCGATATCTCCGCACAATCGCATCCTGGCTACGCTGGGTCATCCGGTCTGCGTATGCAGAACTCTCCCCCGAGAGAGCAAAGACGATGCGCATACGGGCACACGAAGTGAGGGCAGTGGCAACGAGCATCGCATTTGATCGCAACTGCGCAGTACGCGACATAGTAGCGGCCGTGGGCTGGCGGGCAGAATCCACCTTCGCCCGCTTCTACTTGAGGGACCTGTCCGGCCAACGTGACAACCTGGCCATGGTGGGGGACATCTCGGCGGCTCAGCACTCCCTCCAGGCGCCGCCGGCGCCGTAGGTACGCATAGCTGAAATCGTCGGGAGTTGAGCGCATGTGGGGGGCCTCAATAACCTAAAGCACGGGGAGTGCACTTCCTGGCGATTTTCGCTTGGGGATTGGTGTTATAGGCGGCACCAACCTCCTATTCGCTATTCTTCGTATTAGCCATGCCATCGGTAAGAGTTTTGAGAAAACAAATGTATTTTTCTCTAAAATGTTTTTTTTTTTTTTTCGAAAAATACTTCCCGATGGCATGACTCAGAGGTCCTCCCTCCTGCCCCGCTTGCCGCTATTGAGCTAAGGCAAAACACTGACGGGAAGGAAGTCACCGGATATGGAGGAAGGGGAGGCCACTCAGGGTTTCTTGGTAATGACGCCCTGAATTATAACCTCCTTAGTTTATAGTATACACATCGGATGCTTAGGCTGAAATCGGTATGCTAAGTATACCTTCCTATGAGTCCTGCCATCGGTAAGTATTTTCGAAAAAATACATTTTAGAGAAAAATACATATTATTTTACAACAATGAACAGCGAACTTTTATTTTACAACAATAAGCAATGCACTCTTGTTTGTCAACCGTAACACTGGCTACAAAAGCAGTTTTTGAACTTGCATTTGCTTTTAATCAATCTACAAACCGCTAGCACATACACATGTAGTAGAGTTTATTTCTTAACCGGGGGGGGGGGGGGGGGGGGGGGGAAGTAAACGCAATTAAGCTGCAAGAGACAGATCCTCATGAGCCCCCGCAGTTGCGGGGGCTCATGAGGATCTATGCCTTTTGCTGATACCACTTTGTGTCCACTGTACTGAGATCTCAGAAACGCAGTTTGCGCCCACTGTCAGTACAGGGGTGAATCAGAAGTAGGTCAGTATGCACAGAGTTCACATATTCAGTAGATTTACCCCCAGTTTCAGGCTGCAAGAGGCATAGATTATCATGAGCCCGTGCAGCTGCAGAGGCTCATGAGATTCTGTGTCTCTTGTGCCCATGGCGTGGCCTCATTACATCGGCCAAGAAGGGACAATTTGTTCAAATTATTAATACTAAAGTGAACGTAGTATTCCTATCATCAGGCCGACTGAAACTGACCCCTAGATGATCACAACCCTCCATTTTCCCGAGGACGCAACACTCGTCGGTGTGAATGTCCAAATCATTTAGTAGTTTCCGAGGTGACTCTTGTTTATATGCGGTGGAAAATTTAGGGTTGGGTTCATGCAAGTTCAGTTCTCCTGGGGTAAAACAAAGTCGTCGTATATTTGGCGCGCTTTAAGTCAGTCCTGCCCCGTACCATTCCTTGCAAAGTTGTTCACATACCATCTCCTTCCTCCTTGTGGGGTTAGGTATTTTTTAGTTCCCAGGGTCACCCTGGTCAGCCCCACAGGGTGGGTTTTTCTCTCTATTCTGGGGCATGTGTTTCTGTCTACCCTTTGTCCATTCACCTGTATTTGCCTTTTTAAAACTCTCCCTACTGTCTGCACTGCCTGTAGCTCTTGATATTGGATGTGTGTTGCTAAATGGTCTTGGCTTTATTTGGGCCCCATGTGTTAGGTTTATTTAATGTATTTGACCGGCTGGCGACATACATTCAATGTTCTGTTTATTTTTTTTTTCACAAGCAGTGCAGGCACGTCCTGAGAAAGCCTTGTTGCTGTCGGGACGTTAAGCAATGTACAATCAATCAATCAATCTTAACCCTTTTGGCCCCAACCCCACCCGGGTCTGCCCTGGGGGACTTGGGTGGGGTTAGGTATTTTTTAGTTCCCAGGGTCACCCTGGTCAGCCCCACAGGGTGGGTTTTTTTCTCTCTATTCTGGGGCATGTGTTTCTGTCTACCCGAGGTCCATTCACCTGTATTTGCCTTTTTAAAACTCTCCCTACTGTCTGCACTGCCTGTAGCTCTTGATATTGGCCCCCACCCGGGTCTGCCCTGGGGGACTTGGGTGGGGTTAGGTATTTTTCAGTTCCCAGGGTCACCCTGGTCAGCCCCACAGGGTGGGGTTTTCTCTCTATTCTGGGGCATGTGTTTCTGTCTACCCTTTGTCCATTCACCTGTATTTGCCTTTTTAAAACTCTCCCTACTGTCTGCACTGCCTGTAGCTCTTGATATTGGATGTGTGTTGCTAGATGGTCTTAGCTTTATTTAGGCCCCATGTGTTAGGTTTATTTAATGTATTTGACCGGCTGGCGACATACATTCAATGTTCTGTTTATTTTTTTTTTCACAAGCAGTGCAGGCACGTCCTGAGAAAGCCTTGTTGCTGTCGGGACGTTAAGCAATGTACAATCAATGTACAATCTTGATATTGGATGTGTGTTGCTAAATGGTCTTAGCTTTATTTAGCCCCATGTGTTAGGTTTATTTAACGTATTTGACCCGGCTGGCGAGGTTTATTTAACGTATTTGACCCGGCTGGCGACATACATTCAATGTTCTGTTTTTTTTTTTTTTTTTTTTTCACAAGCAGTGCAAGCACGTCCTGAGAAAGTCTTGTTGCTGTCAGGACTTTAAGCAATGTACAATCAATCAAACCTTTTGGCCCCAACACCCTACAGCAAGATATTGATTGACCATGATAATTCAAGGGTAGTGTCAGATTAGCTTGGCGCCTGTCGGCGCCAAGCTAATCTGGCACTACCCTTGAATTATCATGGTCAATCCACCTGCAACTGGTACATAGTCGTTGAGTAACGCTTCCAAAATTTAGGAAATGCGCCCGTGGGGCTAAAAAAGTTAATAAAAGCTTCACTGATGTTACGATTGTGGTTGTGTTGTTCTGTGAGAACGGTCATGCATAAATCGTAGGAAACGATCTAATATTTATTTGAGCTGTCATGATTACGAATCACGTACCTTTTCAGTGAATTTCACTTTCGTTTACGAATAGTGCGGTGTTGATTATCTGTTGCCGCACGGAACCCCACCCGGGTCTGCCCTGGGGGACTTGGGTGGGGTTAGGTATTTTTTAGTTCCCAGGGTCACCCTGGTCAGCCCCACAGGGTGGGTTTTTCTCTCTATTCTGGGGCATGTTTCTGTCTACCCTTTGTCCATTCACCTGTATTTGCCTTTTTAAAACTCTCCCTACTGTCTGCACTGCCTGTAGCTCTTGATATTGGATGTGTGTTGCTAAATGGTCTTAGCTTTATTTAGCCCCATGTGTTAGGTTTATTTAATGTATTGGACCGGCTGGCGACATACATTCAATGTTCTGTTTATTTTGTTTTTCACAAGCAGTGCAGGCACGTCCTGAGAAAGCCTTGTTGCTGTCGGGACGTTAAGCAATGTACAATCAATCAATCAATGTTGCCGCACGGAGTTGAGTCATGAAGAGTCTAGAAGAAGCTCGAGTATTCATTTGTTTACTGCGCGCGTGTAGGGCTTAGCGTTCAGTACTAGTGCACTAATCGCGTGTTTTCCGAATATAGCGGGCAAGGTCGTGACCTGCCTGGCCTACATTTGTGTGACGTAGTGCGCCAGTATTTTTCCAACATAGGTGTTGAAAATAGAAGCCAGATTCTCACAGAATTTTCCAGTGAAATGTTTATTCATTGATATTTAGGAGTTTTAGTTGCGTATTTTATTCTGATTGGTTGTGTTATATGAATTTCTGCGATCTTTCTGGAAAGCCTGTTATTATAAAAGGATCGTGCTAGGAAGTTTGTGCGTACATTGTGTAGCATTGTCAGTTGTAGAGACACTCAGTTAGCGTAGGTACGTGGCCCGTGTTGGGTGTACATTGTGTGAGACGCTGTGTATGAGAAATTTTGTGTCGGAGTGTGGACATTGCAGAAGAGACATTGTATCAATGGTTGTGAGTTTGGAACTGCATTGTGTGAAGATCGCATCGCTGAATTAAAATATTGTTGGAACTGTTTCTCCAGTATTGTCTACATCCTTAAGCCACGTGTGACGGATTGCAGCTGAATGAGGGTTATTTAAAAGAACCTTACGTGCGTGCGTCTGGTGTGTTTATCATACTACGACTACAGCTCCACCACGTAACATTTTGGCACCTCCGACGGGACCTCTTCAGTTGGTTCAGTGGAAAGGGTAGCAGGAGAAAACAGCCAGCAGTGAAAAGCAGAGATGGCGACATCGGAGATGGAGACATTCCTGAAAATTGGAAAGGAATGTGGACTCCTCGAGTTTGTAAAGGAGAGAGAGAGAAAAGGAGAGACTGGAGAAAGAAGAAAAGAGACGAGAGAGAGAGAGAAGAAAAAGAGAGATGGGAGAGAGAAGAAAGAGCGAAAGAACGTGAAATCAGGAAACTCGAAATTCAAGCAGAAGAAGCAGAGAAACAGCGAAAAGAAGCAGAGAAACAGCGAAGAGAGGCAGAGAAACAACGAGAAGAGGAGCGAGAAGAGGCGGAGAGGCAGCGACAACACGAAATTCATCTGAAGAAGATGGAGATTGAGGCACAGAGCCAGAGAGCTAATGAAGCAACAGCTTTAGCCAGCAGAGAACAAACAGCCCGTGCGCCAAAACTTCCACCTTTCGTTGAAAACTCAGACAAGATGGACGCTTACCTAGAGCGATTCGAGCGCTTCGCAGGTAGTAACAATTGGAAACAAGAGACTTGGGCTATCAGACTGAGTGCGCTTTTAACTGGCAAAGCACTTGAATTTTACACCCGTTTGCCAAGAGAAGAAGCCGAAGATTATTCGCAGTTGAAAGCCGCCTTGCTGAGACAATACGACTTCACTGAAGAGGGTTACAGGCGACGATTTCGGAACTGCAAGCCTGAAGAAGGAGAGACACCCGGCCTATTCATTGAGAGAATCAGAAGCTACCTGGAGAAATGGATAGAGCTGGCAGGCTTAAACAAAGAGTACCAGGACCTGTGTGACCTCATCATCAAAGAACAAGTCTTCAACGTATGTTCTAAGGACCTGGCCGCCCACCTCAGGGAGCAAAAAGACCAGTCCCTAAAGGCCCTGGCCGACTTCGCTCAAAGATACCTTGACGCCCACAACATGAAGTTCGGGTCCAGTAAGCCGCAGCGTGTGTCTGCACCAGCAGAGGAAATCCACAATGTCAGAGACACCCCGAAATACAAGCCAGTGGAGAACCTGACATGTTTTCTCTGCGGAAAGAAAGGTCACAAGGCAATACGGTGTCCTAAAGATGTTCCTCGAGTCGACAACATTAGAAGATCCAACCAAGATCGCGGGATAGCAGGCAGAAGCAGTACCACGTCTCAACACAGAGCCGCCGCTGTATTAGCAAATGATGTGACGTCATCCAGTGACTTTGAGTCTAGAGAAAGGCAGGCGACGCCGGAGCTGATTGAATCTTTCAGAAAAAATGGACGCATCCCAGTAGGAGATGGGGCTACATTTTTACCAGTATCAAACATCGCGCTGCCTGAGAATGAAGTGCCGAATATGCCGGTGGTGTCGGGATTCGTCGGCCAAGCATCAGTGAGAGTGTTGAGAGACACTGGTTGTAGTTGCGTCATCGTGAGAGAAGACCTAGCAACTGAAGACCAGAAGCTACAGGAGTGGACCACCCTCATTTTGGCCGACGGTACTGTAAGAATTATCCCCCTTGCCAATGTCAGTGTCGACACTCCGTATCTGAAAGGAGAGGTGAAGGCGTTGTGCGTGAAAACCCCTGTCTACGATCTTATCATCGGAAACATTGATGGTGCCAGAAATGCAGACAATCCAGATCCAGAGTGGAGACCTGAAACATGTCCTGTTACCACGAGAAGTCAAGCAAAGAAGAGTCACCAGACCATCCCTTTAAAATTGGCGGACAATACGGAAGCAGCCGTGGTGAATAAGGACAGGCTGGTGGAGCTACAGAGAGCCGACCCCACGCTTGACAAGTTCCGAGGTCAAACCGAGCCCGTGACGCGAAAGGGAAAAGAGATAACCTTCGAGACCAGAAAAGATATCCTGTACCGGATATTCGACAGCAATGGAGATAAACCTGTGCGTCAAGTAGTAGTTCCTGAACCTTTGAGAATGCAGGTGATGAAATTGGCCCATGATTCCATATTGGGAGGACATTTGGGAATCAACAAGACCCTCGATAGGATCCGAGCCGTCTTCTACTGGCCTGATATGGGAGGTGACGTCACCCGATTCTGCAGGTCATGTGACATATGCCAGAAGACAATCTCCAAGGGAAAGGTGCCCAAGGTTCCTCTAGAGAAAATGCCCCTGATCGATATGCCTTTCAAGCGCGTAGCTGTGGACCTGGTGGGGCCAATATCCCCACCAAGTGAAGATGGTCATCGCTATATTTTGACCCTGGTGGACTACGCTACACGTTATCCTGAGGCCATACCATTAAAGAAGATCGACACTCCAACTGTGGCAGAGGCGCTCGTCGACATGTTCAGCCGTTTGGGGATTCCTGAAGAGATCCTGAGTGATCTGGGAACTCGGTTTGTCTCCGACTGCATGGAGGAAGTCAACCGGCTATTGAGCATCCGACACCTTACTACCACCCCTTATCACCCCATGTGTAATGGGCTGGTTGAAAAGTTTAATGGAACGTTGAAAGCTATGCTGAAGAAACTGTGTGCTGAGCAGCCAAGGTTGTGGCATAGATATATCAATGCCTTGCTCTTCGCATACCGTGAAGTTCCTCAGGATTCGACAGGGTTTTCCCCTTTTGAATTACTGTACGGTAGAACTGTAAGGGGGCCCATGCACATCCTGAAGGAGCTGTGGACCAAGGATATCGATGCGCCTGAGGTAAAAATCAGCTACCAGTATGTCTTCGACCTGAGAGAGAAGCTGGAAGATACCCTCAGGATGGCTCGGGAAGAACTGGGGAAGGCGCAGAACAAAGGGAAGCATTACTATGATCGTAAGGCGAAACCTCGACGATTCCTACCGACAACAACAAACTCCTGATGCACTGGAAGGGACCCTACGTTGTCGACACGGTGGTTGGCATCAACGACTACAGAGTCAAGGTCAACAACAAGGTGAAGACTTATGCTAATCTGCTGAAGAAGTATATTGAGAGAGGTCGTCAAGACAAAACACAACTGGCGGCATCGGTGCGTCTTGCTGATGACGAAAGACTAGACGACGAAAACCTGTTTGACCTTAACGAACTTCGCCACAAGGAGAATGTAGAAGATATCCAGTTCGGTCAGAATCTGACCCAAACTCAACGAGAAGAATTGCGCGTCCTGACTCAAGAGTTCAAGCGTCGGTTTACACCTGACCCAGGAACAACAGACACCATCCAGCACGAGGTTAACCTGACGTCAAACGAGCCAGTTCGCAGCAAACTTTATCGTCTTTCTTATAATACGAGGGAAGAGTTGAAAAAGGATATCAAGGAAATGCTAAGTCTGAAAGTCATCAGAGAGTCCAAGTCACCATATGCATCCCCAGTTGTCATCCTGAAGAAATCAGATGGATCCAACCGAGTGTGCGTGGACTACCGCAGACTCAATAAACTAACAATCTTTGATCCAGAGCCTATGCCCACAGCGGAAGAACTGTTCCAGAAGGTCAGTGGAGACCGATTTTTCTCCAAAATTGACCTAAGCAAAGGGTATTGGCAAATCAAGGTTGTAGAAAAAGACATCCCCAAGACAGCGTTCGTTACACCCGACGGTCATTGGGAGTTCCTGAAGATGCCTTTTGGTATGGTGAACAGTGGTGCCACATTGAAGAGAGGACTGAAAAAGGTCCTAGAAGACATGCAGAATGTGGTCTTTTACTGGGATGACATTTTGATCCATACCAAAACTTGGGGGGACCACCTCAAAGCCCTCCGAGAACCGTTCCAAAGACTGTCGGATGCAAATTTCACCATCCGTCCGAGCAAGTGTATTCTTGGGGCTGACAACATAGACTTCATTGGACATAAATTGAGCGAAGGTTTAAAGGGGCTACACGACGCCAACGTGCAGAAGATCAGGGATGCCCCGCGTCCTACGACCAAGACGCAAGTTCGCTCATTTATGGGCTTGGCGAACTACTACCGGGAGTTCATACCAAACTTTGCGGCAGTCACAGCACCCCTGACTGATTTGCTGAGGAAAGGACAACCTAACGTAGTGAAGTGGGAGGAGGCCCAAGAGCGAGCATTCCAGGCGGTTCGAGACATCCTAACCGAGAAACCTGTTCTACACCTCCCCGACCCGTTGAAAACCTTCGTCCTGAGAACAGACGCCTCCAACGAAGGAGTAGGTGCAGTCTTGATGCAAGAGGATAATGGAAAACTCCACCCAGTGAGCTACGCCAGCAAAACGTTGACCAGAGCTGAGAGAAACTACTCGACCATCGAGAAAGAGTGCTTAGCCATCATCTGGGGAGTAAGGCGATTCGAACTGTACCTTCTGGGTGTGCCATTTGTTCTCCAAACAGACCATCAGCCCTTGAACTATCTAAATTCTGCAAAGTTTACTAATTCTCGTATTATGAGATGGGCGATGTTCTTGCAGAGTTTTGACGTTAAACTACAGTCTATCAAGGGCTCGCAGAATTTCGGAGCAGATTACCTGAGCAGAACAGTTTAAATGAACATTTTGCGTCCAGAACAGTTTCAAAGAAATATTTAGTTGTACATGAGAATTTAAAGGGACATGCATGTGATCAGGACAGTTTAAAGGAACATATCTTCATTCGGGACAGTTTAAAGAACTGTGAGTTAATTATTTTTGTGTAGTTGATTTGATTTTATTTTCGATGTGAAATTTGTATTATTTATGGTTTTGTGTAAGTTTACACAACCACAACCGTATTTTTGAGGTTTGAGAAGAAATTTTTGTGAAATTTCGTTCTAAAAGGGGGTGGGCGGGGGGGTGGGGTGGGGGGGTGGGGGTGGGTGGGTAATGTTACGATTGTGGTTGTGTTGTTCTGTGAGAACGGTCATGCATAAATCGTAGGAAACGATCTAATATTTATTTGAGCTATCATGATTACGAATCACGTACCTTTTCAGTGAATTTCACTTTCGTTTACGAATAGTGTGGTGTTGATTATCTGTTGCCGCACGGAGTTGAGTCACGAAGAGTCTAGAAGCAGCTCGAGTATTCATTTGTTTACTGCGCGCGTGTAGCTTAGCGTTCAGTACTAGTGCACTAATCGCGTGTTTTCCGAATATAGCGGGCAAGGTCGTGACCTGCCTGGCCTACTTTTGTGTGACGTTGTAGTGCGCCAGTATTTTTCCAACATAGGTGTTGAAAATAGCAGCCAGATTCTCACAGAATATTCCAGTGAAATGTTTATTCATTGATATTTAGGAGTTTTAGTTGCGTATTTTATTCTGATTGGTTGTGTTATACGAATTTCTGCGATCTTTCTGGAAAGCCTGTTATTATAAAAGGTTCGTGCTAGGAAGTTTGTGCATACATTGTGTAGCATTGTCAGTTGTAGAGACACTCAGTTAGCGTAGGTACGTGGCCCGTGTTGGGTGTACATTGTGTGAGACGCTGTGTATGAGAAATTTTGTCGGAGTGTGGACATTGCAGAAGAGACATTGTATCAGTGGTTGTGAGTTTGGAACTGTATTGTGTGGAGATCGCATCGCTGAATTAAAATATTGTTGGAACTGTTTCTCCAGTATTGTCTACATCCTTAAACCACGTGTGACGGATTGCAGCTGAATGAGGGTTATTTAAAAGAACCTTACGTGCGTGCGTCTGGTGTGTTTATCATATTACGACTACAACTCCACCACGTAACAACTGAGATGTATAGTTCAATTGCATTTCTTTTGTTTATTGAGACCAGAAAAAAGCAACATATTGAGGATCACAATATGCCTCCACTCGTTAGCCACTCCATTATAATGGTTTATTTATTCTTTTTTTATGGTATTGTACACAAACCAAGGGGAATCACTCAGCACTGGACAGAAACAGTTAGATCCCCTGCCCCCGCCTATCAGGCACCCAATCGCCAGCCCACAGAGAAATACGCAGGTATAGAACAAGACGATCATCTGCATCCTCTTGGGCTGGCGATTGGGTGCCTGATAGGCGGGGGCAGGGGATCTAACTGTTTGTCTGTCCAGCGCTGAGTGATTCCCCTTGGTTTGTGTACAATTCTGCCAGCGCAAGCCTCACCTATCTGGTTTGTGAGTTTTTTTTTTTTTATGGTATGCTTGCTGTTTGACCGTCGCCATTAATACACGATCACCGCGAGAAAAACAGCAGGAATAAGCCATGCTTGTGGTTATACTGTTGTATAGTATTAACAGTATACCGTTCATGGACATTTTGAAATTGAAATAAAATCTTTAAACCAACCCCACTTGCCAAAATGTAGAGGAAATTTAATTTGAATTCGCTTTTTCTTTTCTTTTTCGCGAAGTATGTTGTATCATAGGTTTGACTAGACCATTCTGTCTCCATTACTACACACTATTTACGCTTCAGTTTAGATCCATTCAAACAAGGAAGGAACATGATGTCGGGGTCTTGATAGTCTAGTGGCATTTCCTGGCCTTCAATCGCAGGCTTCAGTCACAGTGATTCTCCTTAGTCTGAGGCAACCAATGGAGCTGATCTTGGCCAGCCAGAGGAAAAAATTCTCGTTATGAGCCCGGCCCTGCACCCTCTTGTGGCTTGTGAACGATTGTAGGTTCTAGCACTCTAACGCCACCACACCCCCCCCCCCCCACCCCCAGCTGACTGCGGCCGTAATGTATTTGTGGTATGCAAGTCATTGTTAAAAGCGTGCACATGAGTGCGTGAGTTGTGAGTGCGCGCTTAGAGTTATAATTATTATAAGATAAGCGCATTGTAAATACCGCAATTCTACCACAACTTCATTGATTTCAGGAAAGCATTTGATTGCGTCTGGCACGACGGACTCTGGCAAGTCATGAGATCGTTCAACATAGAGGAGGGACTGATCCAAATGATAGAAGCGCTTTACAAGAACGCCTGCAGCGCGGTTCTACTTAACAATCAGTCAGGCGAGTTCTTCAGGACGACGATCGGTGTCCGTCAAGGATGCCTGCTCTCTCCTGTCCTTTTCAACATATTCCTGGAGAAGATCATGCAGGAAACCCTCCACGACCACCATACTTCAATCTCTATTGGTGGCAGATCCCTGTGCAATCTTCGATTCGCAGACGACATTGACCTCATGGCAGGCAGCAATAGTGAGCTCCAAAACCTGACAGACAAACTTTCAAGTAGCGCAGGGTCTTATGGCATGGAGATCAGTACGGATAAAAGCAAAGTGATGATCAACACAAGCGACAGCAGCAGCAACATTCACATGAACGGCCAGAAGCTAGAAGAGGTCAATAGCTTCAAGTACTTGGGAGCCACCCTGTCCAAAGACGGTAGTTGCATAGCAGAGATCCGTATCAGGATAGGTACAGCAACATCCGCAATGGCCAGGCTGGACAGGATATGGCGAAGTAACTCCATCAGCTTCACCATCAAGTACAGGCTTTACAAGTCCCTCGTAGTGTCTATTCTGCTCTACGGCTGTGAGACTTGGACACTGCTTGCAGACTCAGAAAAGAAAATCCAGGCCTTTGAGAACAAGTGCCTGAGGAAGTTGCTCCGCATCTCGTACCGCGAGCACAAGACCAACGAATATGTACGGAGCATCGTCACTTCCCTGGTGGGCCCACATGAACCCCTTCTGGCAACCGTGAAACGGCGCAAGCTTGCTTGGTTTGGCCACGTGACCCGACACAACACCTTGTCCAAGACTATCCTCCAAGGCACTCTCGAAGGAAGTCGTCGGCGAGGTCGTCAGAGAAAGAGTTGGGTCGCAAACATAAAAGAATGGACCGAACTCGAGATGCCAGACTTGCTTGCCACCGCCCAAAATAGAACTCAGTGGAGAGCACTGTCTGTTGCTGCTGCCTTTCAGTCCCCCCAACGCCCAGTTCGGGCAAGGGACTGATGATGATGATGATGATGAAATACCGCAATTATTATTATTATTATTATCTCGTTGTAACTGTGCCACAGTGACGGCCACGCTCAGTGGAAACCTGATTATACCACATACCGGCTGGTGTCAGTCATCAGTTCTGGATGTTGCCAGAATTTGGAGCCAGCGACACGGACGAGCTTAGTCCTGCACCAGCCACTAAGCAAGGTGCTCCGCCGCTGTGGCGGAGCACCTTGCTTAGTGGCTGGCGCAGGACTGAGCTCACTCGTGCAACTGGCCCCTGGAATAGGAAGGCCCCAAATCACGCACTAACACTCATTGATGACTCTAGTATGAGTTGCACATCCGGCAGAAATGCGACGCCGGAAATCTAAAACATGCAAAGCGGCTTATGTCCCGCGATAATGGTTTTAGTCCGTTTGAGCTAGGCCGGTCTACCGTGCCCCCCCCCCCCCCCCCCCCCCCAGTATTCAATATGATGGGTTTCAAAGTGTACCTTAGTATGTCCTGAGATGTTTAAGCCATGTTCCCCGAAAATCCTTAGGAACACACCAGAGATATAGCCGATGGCGCAAGGGTACCCCCATTCACGCTCTTCGCAGTTGCTAAAATGAGGTTGAGTAACATTTTTTTTCTAAATAAATCAGAATTCATTCCAGAAGCCCAAATCAGGCAATATTATGTTAAGGCACACCTTCTGCTTCCTCTGCAAAAAACGGAATGAAAAATATTGAATCTCTGGCTCACAGTGAAGGTATTTGTGCACCAGTAAACGGCCATTTCCGTGAAATTGCAAAACAAGACAAAAATAATGTCAGATGCCTTCAGACATTTTCTATAGCACTGACAGTCCATTTCCAGGCTTAAATCATTAAAACAGTATGTCACAATTATTATAAACTTGACTAGGTGATGCTGTGATCACTGTGAGTGCCAAAGTGGTTGATTTTAGTCTCTACCCCCAAGTTGTAAAAATACACAAAATTAATTAACAAACATTACTAAAGTTATTCTATTTCATTTTGACCTCTCTTTACCTATTAAGTTTCAATAATGTGAGCATAAAGTGCAAGAAAATAAGGAAAGTCGGCATCCTTTACGGTACGTTTGTGGTGAATGATAGCTTTTTCCAATTTAAAATTGCCAAATTAGGAAACGTAAGTTATTTCTGATGCCCTCGAAATTTTGTATACAACTGATAGGTCTTTTTTTTTAGGTTTTATTGGTTAGGATAGAGTACCACAGTTACTCCCAAACTGATTTTATGATGCTGTGATGCATTTAGGGGCCACAGTGGCTAAATCTGCTGCCCTGCCTCCATTTTACCAGTACACAAAGGAACGCAAAATGATCATAAACAATTGCTTATGCCATATTCCCCTCTGTTTAAATATTTTTGTTGCCAGTTTTCTTAACAAAGTATGCGTATTGAGCATAAACATTTGTGATCATTAACATTAATTTCAATCTGACCCATCAATTTAATTGTAATTCTTTTTAGTTAAGGCATGTTTAACAGGGGCTTCTGTTGAAGCTTCTACCGTTTGCACATTCAGCAGTCTTTTCAAACTCAGGGAAGGTGTACCTCAGGGAGATGTTGTGTCTGATGCTGTTCTTGGTCTACATTGATGACATCAGTACAACAGTACCAAGGTTCGTCTCCAACATCCTCCATGCGGATGACTTTGCAGTGTGCACCGCAGCAGAACATAAAGAAATAGCATCCTGCAGAATCCAGGATGATGCCAATAGAGTCAGCAGCTGGACTGAAAGAGGCCACTCAAACTGAGCTAGACCCATCTCTTTCAATCAGATGAAAGAGGTCACCTTGAAACTGGAGACCTTCCAGTACCAAAGACAGACAGGTCAACTTTACTGGCAACAAATATATTACTGGATTCACGTGGAGGCCTCACATCGAAGCCATGGAAGCTAGAGCTGCGGGGAAAAAAGTCCCTGATGAAGAAACTGGTGGGGACCACATTGGCGCAAATTACAGCATCCTGGCGCAAGCAAACACCTGCTCTGTCAGACCAGTATTGCGGTACCAAGATACATCGACAACATGAAACGCTGCCCGCAAAACCAAAAATAACAGGCACGACAAGATGCAGAACATGGGTCATTCTCATGATGCAGTGACATTCAATTCAATTCAATTAAAAAACTTTATTGTGTCAGCCTAGCCAACAAATTTTCTTTCGTTGGGATCACATGCGCGCGTACGGTTTTAGCCACATTATGACAATGGTAAAAAAACAAACAACAACAACACTACATGACCACAGTGTTAGAGGTATAGGAGTGAGTCTGCCACTTGCAAGATGCCACTGCGACAACTGAGGTGCAAGTTCCACGACGGCGTCAACAGAGAGAGAGAGAGAGAGAGAGATACGCTAGTTAACGCACTCTTCATTTAGGAGACGGATGGCCGAGGGTACAAAGCTCCCCTTGTAGCGTTTGGTTTTAACAAGAGGAGCCTTGAACCCACGGCCAGACGGGAGCTTTTGAAGGTGCTTAGAAAGGCAGTGGGAAGTGTCAGCTGCCAGCCTCAGGCCCTTGCGCGCGCATCACTCTCATCCTGTAGAGACCGTCAAGGCTCTCCAACCTGCCCCCAAAGATTTTCTCACTAAGCCTGATTATCTTATTCAGCTTCCTAAAGTTCTTCTCGCCAAGGGAGCCGAACCATGAGACAAAGGAGAACGTGAAAAGGCTTTCTATAAAGCAGAGGTAGAACTGCCTGAGGAGTTTGGGGCTCACATCAAAGGAGCGGAGTTTGCGCAGCATATACAGTCTCCCTTGGGCTTTCTTAAAGATGAGGTCTGTGTTGTCGGTTAAGGATAACCGTGAATCGATCAAAGTCCCTAGGTATTTGTAAACGTCTGTGCAAGTGACAAAAGTGCCGTCAATCACTAGGGGCTGCGGAGGTAGGAGTGGGCTCCCGGAAGTTGGCCCACTGCTAGGCTGTCGAAAGTCGACTACCATCTCCTCAGTCTTTTCTACGTTCAACTGTAGATGGTTGTTATGACACCATGAGACAAACTGACCCACTTCTGCAAAATATTCAGCATCTGAGTTTGACAGTCTACAACTGCTGTGTCGTCTGCAAATTTGACATAGTGAGTCCTGTCGTTGGAGCTGGTACAGTCATTTGTGAAGAGGATGTAAAGGACAGGCGAGACCACACATCCTTGGGGCTGCCCACGGACGTGGTGATGACGGAGGACATCAAGTTGTTTACGCGAACACACTGCGTCCTTTCCACTAGGAAGTTCAAGATCCATAGGATCAGAGAAGGGCTGACGTTTATGTGACGCAGCTTGTCAGCCAGAAGGTGAGGCCTCGTCGTATTGTAGGCGCAGGAAAAGTCAACGAAGAGGACTATGACAAAGGACTTTGGTGTCTCCAGGTGAGTGAGGATTAGGTGCAGGAGAGTGATGACTGCATCATCTACATCCCTGTTGTGTCGATATGCGAACTGTAGGGGGTCAAGCTGGTCGCTCGTCTGACTGAGTAGTCGACTCAGGACAAGTCTCTCGAGGCACTTCATGACGATAGAGGTCAGGGCAATAGGTCTATAGTCATTAGGGCAAGAGGGTTTTGGTTTCTTGGGAACTGGACAGATCACGGAGTGTTTCCAGACTGATGGGATTGAGTTGGACGTGAGGGATGCGTTGAAGATCTGCGTGAAGACTGGTGCCAGTTGGACACTGCAGGACTGCAGCACCTTACCACTGATTTCGTCTGGGCCTGGGGCTTTGTGTGGCTGAAGGCAGCGGAGGACCATTCTTAGAGCCATCTGGAGCACCCCAATTTAGGAAATGGAGAACATTGGAGCCACTGGAACGCAGAACAGCACACTCGATGAAGAGACTTACTAACACCGACAGCATGGGAGACTACAGGAACAGACCAAGAACCGTCAGAAATGCCCAAGTCTGAACCGCAAACTGAAGGTCCTGCAAAGGGCTAAAACTGACGTCCTGGAACCAAGCCCAAAGATGTGTGAAGAGCTCCCTTCAGATACCTGGACATGTCAAAAGAGCCTTCTGGACAACATAAACAATGTTCCAGGACTCTTTGCCAAAGGTCGCGGCACTGCACAAAAAAGCCACCTCGCTGGAGATTATGCACAAGCGCTACCCTCACAGCAGCTATAGTACCGCACAAGACGCGCGTGCGGAATGAAGGAAGTGGCGTGTACATCTGTTGTAAAGACCGCACTACTACCTCCCTCTCCTTACCAGCTGGCGGCAGCAGCTCCAACTATCGTACAGATCTGCAGGTGCTCAACACAGCAGTAGAGCACTAGCTAGGGAAAGGCAGCAGCTTGATCCACTGATCTCACCAGGAAGCTTCAAAATAGACTGGATGCCCTGTCCACAAAATAGTGCTGCACTGGATTCCAGTGCATTATAGAGCAGCTGGGAATGGAGAGGCTGACAGCCTGGCCAAAGCAGGCGCCAGAATACCTCAAGATCACAACCTCCTGTAAAGAAATCAAGACACTACAGCAACAAAGTGATTGGCAACAGCAGAATGGCGGCTGCAGCCCGTGGGCAGACGACATCAACAAGCTGAACAGGGAGAGCCAGGCCGCCATCTTTCGACTACGCTCTGATTACTCTGTCAGTGGTCTCACCTCGTGAGACTGGGTCATGCGGAAACAGCCCTATGCGAATTTGGTGTAGAAAATCAGTTGTATACAAAATTTCTGAGGGCATCAGAAATAACTTACGTCTCCTAATTTGGCAATTTTAAACTGTCAGTGCTATAGAAAATGTCTGAAGGCATCTGACACATTATTTTTGTCTTGTTTTGCGATTTCACGGAAATGGCCGTTTACTGGTGCACAAATACCTTCACTGTGAGCCAGAGATTCAATATTTTTTTCATTCTGTTTTTTTGCAGAGGATGCAGAAGGTGTGCCTTAACATAATATTGCCTGATTTTGGCTTCTGGAATGAATTCTGATTTATTTAGAAAAAAATGTTTTTCAACCTCATTTTAGCATCTGCGAAGAGCGTGAATGGGGGTACCCTTGCGCCATCGGCTATATCTCTGGTGTGTTCCTAAGGATTTTCGGGGAACATGGCTTAAACATCTCAGGACATACTAAGGTACACTTTGAAACCCATCTTATTGAGTACGTGGGGGGTGGGGGGTGCACGGTAGACCTGGCTAGCTTATGGACTATTTGCAGAGGTGTGATGGAACAGTGGACAAAGACTCCCCTTGCCGGTTGATTTTGGAGCTTCCCAGTGAAGATAAAGTCCTCGGGCCGACGTCGGCCGCAATGGGCCCGCGCACGGCTATGCGCGGCGCACGGCTATGCGCGGTCCCACTATAAATGCGTAGGACTTTCGGCCCGCTGGCTCCCCATTCGACTCACAGCAGCCGGAGAGAGAGGACACTGCGCCTCTCACGCTACAATCAAGCCAAGCTACAAGTCACAGCGCGCCGTGGACGGTTCACCGCACAGCGCACCACGCCATGCCTTCGAACAAGCAGAACGCCGCCCTTTTAAGGGCGAACAGACGACGCACCAACCAGCAACAGGCCGAAGAGTATTTGGCCCTCCACCCTGAACTACAACAACAGCCTACGCCCCGCACCAGAAACCAAGCAAGACGGCAACACCAACCCATGTCGCCACCGATACGCCACCTAACGACACAGCCTGAAACTCCCCAGGCGCCACCGAAAAACTACGTAGAGGAAGCGATGCGACGGAATCCACCGCCAATGCCACCACCAGGGATGTTCCCTGAGATGGAGTCATTCATAATGAAGAGCGGATGGTACACCAGCCCATCAACGAACCATTCAACCACCGCGCAACCTCCACCGCCACCGGTGGACGAAGAAGAAGAAACTATCGACATCGAAGGAGAGGAAGAACAGGACGACAAGTCGGAGCGGTCTTCGGAGCCGGACGCCCCGTCCTCCCCACCGCCGGTCGACATTCCCGAATTACTCACTCGGGACCGGCCGGCATCGCTTGAGGAGGAGGGTTTCCGGCTCCGGGAAATTTCATTCGACGACCTAGTTCTTCTGCCACCAGCCCTACTGTCCACCAAGGGTGACTGCTATCAACGATCTCTAGTCACCGCCAGGTGGCTAGTCCACTCTGGAGCGATTAGAGACCTCCAAGCCCCCGCGACTAAAGACACAGCCGCCCAAGCGACAAGACAAACAACCAACGGGGAAAGCCAGACGGCAACTGCCGCCCCCAGCACAGCCACGAAAGAAACAAGTACCACCCCAGTCACCACGGAACACAGAGGCTGCGGAACGGACGCTCCACCACCTCAGACCCCAGCCTGCGAAAACAAGGGAACAGCACCAGACCCAACACAGCAAGAGGCCAACACCACCGCACAACCACCACCAATCAACAAGCCAACCACCGGCCCACGGAAGCGCCAGAGACCACCAAAGCGCTTCCGTGACACGAAACGCCAGCCACTACTCCCCACGCCGCCACCTCACCTCCGGCTGCCACCTCAGCACCGCCACCCACCCCGCCCGTTCCAGCGCCCGACCCCCAGGCCGAGGCTCCACTGGGCACGACCACTACCACCCCAACTCCCCAGGCCACCCCTCAGCCAGCAACGGTTCTTCCGGCCACCACCAACCCCGCCAGCACTCATTCAACAACTGCTAGAGTGGTTGGCGTACTAACACCCCCCAGCCTGGCACTAAGCAACAGACCCCCGGCCACACCACCCGCCTCCTCCACCACCAACCACCCGGCCCCGGCACTACCACCAGCCGGCTGCGCGACGGAGCGGCAGACAGACAGCGAGACAGCCCGCCCCCCCCCCCCAACTCCCCTGGCCCCCCCCCCCCCGGACGAAATCAACGGAAGTTGGAAGTCCCTGTCCCTTTTCAAGTTCATCATCATCATCAGCCCGCTGGCTGCTTGGACACTGGCTGATTCCTGAGTACTCGTCTCAGTTATACGAACCAAAATCAAACCGATGCCGACAATATATCACGTGTTTTTCTTTCTTTCTTATTTCTTAACTCCCTTCCTCCCCCCCCCCCTCTCCCCCACCCCACGGGATACTCACCCGCCTACAGGTCCAAAGGGATTGCATCAACAACGCGTTGACCGTGAGCAGAAGCAGCAGCTGCACCAGATTGATGCCCAGGTACGCTTGCGTCACTGTGGTCTGAAGGGTGTCGTGTATTCCAGTTGTATTTGCCTGTTGGTATCCTGGGCACGGTTCGTGCGAGGTCGAGACCATACACGCGCTGTACTCCTTGATCTGAAGGGGGAAAAAAATAACAACTAAAAACACGGAAATGTCTTAGTTTCTGTGTTTTATTGGATTTTTAACCATTTGGCTGCCGGTAGCGCTTTTTGTCGCGATGATTGCGACAGGACAACAATCTAATCAAAGAGTTCAAGCGATCTGCTCCTGGGCGGGCTTTTGAATACTTTAAATTTGCCGATCCAAGGGGTACTCAATACTGTCTTACCTCAGTAATGATTTTCTACCCTTCCTTTTACGATCCACGTGATAGGACACACACACACACACACACACACACACACACACACACACACACACACACACGCACGCACGCACGCACGCACGCACACACATACAAGAGGATTTCTGCAGGAGCTGTTCTACGCACAAAGAAGAAGAACACAGGAAAAAGTCTTTCCTTTTAGTTACGACATTAAAACTTCACAAATCAGAGCGCGCCGAAGGTGTTGTACACTTCACCCACAGCTGACCTGGAAAAGACCCCAAATTTTCCACTTTCTACGGTGAAAAAAACGCAACTTTTCAAATGTCAAAATTATTTAGTTCCCGCGGGCATTCAGCTCTGACGCCCTACAGCAGGACTAGATGGGTCGACTATGATAATTCAAGGGCAGTGCCAGATTAGCTTGGCGCCTGTCGACGCCAAGCTAATCTGGCACTGCCCTTGAATTATCATGGTCGATCCATCTCCTGCAACAGGTGCGTAGTCGTTAGATGACGCCTCCAAAATTTGGGAAATACGTGCACCGGGGTGAGTGAGTTAAGTAAGCCCTTTGGTCCAGCGTTATTGCAAGACGTACTACGAACTTTGACAACGGANACGGAGGTACTGCAATCTGAAAACCCTTTCTTGCACATTGACAACGGAGGTACTGTCAATCTGAAAACCCTTTCAGGCACATTGACAACGGAGGTACTGTAATCTGAAAACCCTTTCTTGCACATTGACAACGGAGGTACTGCAATCTGAAAACCCTTTCTTGCACATTGACAACGGAGGTACTGTAATCTGAAAACCCTTTCTTGCACATTGACAACGGAGGTACTGTAATCTGAAAACCCTTTCTTGCACATTGACAACGGAGGTACTGCAATCTGAAAACCCTTTCTTGCACATTGACAACGGAGGTACTGTAATCTGAAAACCCTTTCTTGCACAATGACAACGGAGGTACTGCAATCTGAAAACCCTTTCTTGCACATTGACAACGGAGGTACTGTAATCTGAAAACCATTTCTTGCACATTGACAACGGAGGTACTGCAATCTGAAAACCCTTTCTTGCACATTGACAACGGAGGTACTGCAATCTGAAAACCCTTTCTTGCACATTGACAACGGAGGTACTGCAATCTGAAAACCCTTTCTTGCACATTGACAACGGAGGTACTGCAATCTGAAAACCCTTTCTTGTACATTGACAACGGAGGTACATCAATCTGAAAACCATTTCTTCCACATTGACAACGGAGGTACTGCAATCTGAAAACCCTTTCTTGCACATTGACAACGGAGGTACTGCAATCTGAAAACCCTTTCTTGTACATTGACAACGGAGGTACTGTAATCTGAAAACCCTTCTTGCACAGTGACAACGGAGGTACTGCAATCTGAAAACCCTTTCTTGCACATTGACAACGGAGGTACTGCTATCTGAAAACCCTTTCTTGCACATTGACAACGGAGGTACTGCAGTCTGAAAACCCTTTCTTGCACATTGACAACGGAGGTACTGTAATCTGAAAACCTCTCTTGCACATTGACAACGGAGGTACTGCAATCTGAAAACCCTTTTTTGCACATTGACAACGGAGGTACTGTAATCTGAAAACCCTTTCTTGCACATTGACAACGGTGGTACTGTAATCTGAAAACCCTTTCTTGCACATTGACAACGGAGGTACTGCAATCTGAAAACCATTTCTTGCACATTGACAACGGAGGTACTGTAATCTGAAAACCCTTTCTTGCACATTGACAACGTAGGTACTGTAATCTGAAAACCCTTTCTTGCACATTGACAACGGAGGTACTACTATCTGAAAACCCTTTCTTGCACATTGACAACGGAGGTACTGTAATCGGAAAACCTCTCTTGCACATTGACAACGGAGGTACTGCAATCTGAAAACCTCTCTTGCACATTGACAACGGAGGTACTGCAATCTGAAAACCTCTCTTGCACATTGACAACGGAGGTACTGCAATCTGAAAACCCTTTCTTGCACATTGACAACGGAGGTACTGCTATCTGAAAACCCTTTCTTGCACATTGACAACGGAGGTACTGTAATCTGAAAACCTCTCTTGCACATTGACAACGGAGGTACTGCAATCTGAAAACCTCTCTTGCACATTGACAACGGAGGTACTGCAATCTGAAAACCTCTCTTGCACATTGTCAACGGAGGTACTGCAATCTGAAAACCCTTTCTTGCACATTGACAACGGAGGTACTGTAATCTAAAAACCTCTCTTGCACATTGACAACGGAGGTACTGTAATCTGAAAACCCTTTCACGCACATTGACAACGGAGGTACTGCAATCTGAAAACCCTTCTTGCACATTGACAACGGAGGTACTGTAATCTGAAAACCCTTTCTTGCACACTGACAACGGAGGTACTGCAATCTGAAAACCCTTTCTTGCACATTGACAACGGAGATACTGCAATCTGAAAACCTTTTCTTGCACATTGACAACGGAGGTACTGCAATCTGAAAACCCTTTCTTGCACATTGACAACGGAGGTACTGCAATCTGAAAACCTTTCTTGCACATTGACAACGGTGGTACTGCAATCTAAAAACCCTTTCTTGCACATTGGCAACGGAGGTACTGCAATCTGAAAACCCTTTCTTGCACATTGACAACGGAGGTACTGCAATCTGAAAACCCTTCTTGCACATTGACAACGGAGGTACTGCAATGTGAAAACCCTTTCTTGCACATTGACAACGGAGGTACTGCAATCTGAAAACCCTTTCTTGCACATTGACAACGGAGGTACTGCAATCTGAAAACCCTTTCTTGCACATTGACAACGGAGGTACTGTAATCTGAAAACCTCTCTTGCACATTGACAACGGAGGTACTGTAATCTGAAAACCCTTTCTTGCACATTGACAACGGAGGTACTGTAATCTGAAAACCCTTTCTTGCACATTAACAACGGAGGTACTGCAATCTGAAAACCATTTCTTGCACATTGACAACGGAGGTACTGTAATCTGAAAACCCTTTATTGCACATTGACAACGGAGGTACTGTAATATGAAAACCCTTTCTTGCACATTGACAACGGAGGTACTGTAATCTGAAAACCCTTCCGTGCACATTGACAACGGAGGTACTGTAATCTGAACTGAAACCCTTTCTTGCACATTGACAACGGAGGTACTGCAATCTGAAAACCCTTTCTTGCACATTGACAACGGAGGTACTGTAATCTGAAAACCCTTTCTTGCACATTGACAACGGAGGTACTGCAATCTGAAAACCATTTCTTGCACATTGACAACGGAGGTACTGCTATCTGAAAACCCTTTCTTGCACATTGACAACGGAGGTACTGTAATCTGAAAACCCTTTCTTGCACATTGACAACGGAGGTACTTCAATCTGAAAACCATTTCTTGCACATTGACAACGGAGGTACTGCTATCTGAAAACCCTTTCTTGCACATTGACAACGGAGGTACTGCAGTCTGAAAACCCTTTCTTGCACATTGACAACGGAGGTACTGTAATCTGAAAACCTCTCTTGCACATTGACAACGGAGGTACTGCAATCTGAAAACCCTTTCTTGCACATTGACAACGGAGGTACTGCAATCTGAAAACCCTTTCTTGTACATTGACAACGGAGGTACTGTAATCTGAAAACCCTTCTTGCACATTGACAACGGAGGTACTGCAATCTGAAAACCATTTCTTGCACATTGACAACGGAGGTACTGTAATCTGAAAACCCTTTCTTGCACGTTGACAACGGAGGTACTGTAATCTGAAAACCCTTTCTTGCACATTGACAACGGAGGTACTGTAATCTGAAAACCATTTCTTGCACATTGACAACGGAGGTACTGCAATCTGAAAACCCTTTCTTGTACATTGACAACGGAGGTACTGCAATCTGAAAACCCTTTCTTGCACATTGACAACGGAGGTACTGTAATCTGAAAACCCTTTCTTGCACATTGACAACGGAGGTACTTCAATCTGAAAACCATTTCTTGCACATTGACAACGGAGGTACTGCTATCTGAAAACCCTTTCTTGTACATTGACAACGGAGGTACTGCAGTCTGAAAACCCTTTCTTGCACATTGACAACGGAGGTACTGTAATCTGAAAACCTCTCTTGCACATTGACAACGGAGGTACTGCAATCTGAAAACCCTTTCTTGCACATTGACAACGGAGGTACTGCAATCTGAAAACCCTTTCTTGCACATTGACAACGGAGGTACTGCAATCTGAAAACCCTTCTTGCACATTGACAACGGAGGTACTGCAATCTGGAAACCCTTTCTTGCACATTGACAACGGAGGTACTGCAATCTGAAAACCCTTTCTTGCACATTGACAACGGAGGTACTGTAATCTGAAAACCCTTTCTTGCACATTGACAAGGAGGTACTGCAATCTGAAAACCCTTTCTTGCACATTGACAACGGAGGTACTGCAATCTGAAAACCCTTTCTTGCACATTGACAACGGAGGTACTGTAATCTAAAAACCTTTCTTGCACATTGACAACGGAGGTACTGCAATCTGAAAACCCTTTCTTGCACATTGACAACGGAGGTACTGTAATCTGAAAACCATTTCTTGCACATTGACAACGGAGGTACTGCAATCTGAAAACCCTTTCTTGTACATTGACAACGGAGGTACTGCAATCTGAAAACCCTTTCTTGCACATTGACAACGGAGGTACTGCAATCTGAAAACCCTTTCTTGCACATTGACAACGGAGGTACTGTAATCTGAAAACCTCTCTTGCACATTGACAACAGAGGTACTGCAATCTGAAAACCATTTCTTGCACATTGACAACGGAGGTACTGTAATCTGAAAACCCTTTCTTGCACATTGACAACGGAGGTACTGTAATCTGAAAACCCTTTCTTGCACATTGACAACGGAGGTACTGTAATCTGAAAACCCTTTCTTGCACATTGACAACGGAGGTACTTCAATCTGAAAACCATTTCTTGCACATTGACAACGGAGGTACTGCTATCTGAAAACCCTTTCTTGCACATTGACAACGGAGGTACTGCAGTCTGAAAACCCTTTCTTGCACATTGACAACGGAGGTACTGTAATCTGAAAACCTCTCTTGCACATTGACAACGGAGGTACTGCAATCTGAAAACCCTTTCTTGCACATTGACAACGGAGGTACTGTAATCTGAAAACCCTTTCTTGCACATTGACAACGGTGGTACTGTAATCTGAAAACCCTTTCTTGCACATTGACAACGGAGGTACTGCAATCTGAAAACCATTTCTTGCACATTGACAACGGAGGTACTGTAATCTGAAAACCCTTTCTTGCACATTGACAACGTAGGTACTGTAATCTGAAAACCCTTTCTTGCACATTGACAACGGAGGTACTACTATCTGAAAACCCTTTCTTGCACATTGACAACGGAGGTACTGTAATCGGAAAACCTCTCTTGCACATTGACAACGGAGGTACTGCAATCTGAAAACCTCTCTTGCACATTGACAACGGAGGTACTGCAATCTGAAAACCTCTCTTGCACATTGACAACGGAGGTACTGCAATCTGAAAACCCTTTCTTGCACATTGACAACGGAGGTACTGCTATCTGAAAACCCTTTCTTGCACATTGACAACGGAGGTACTGTAATCTGAAAACCTCTCTTGCACATTGACAACGGAGGTACTGCAATCTGAAAACCTCTCTTGCACATTGACAACGGAGGTACTGCAATCTGAAAACCTCTCTTGCACATTGTCAACGGAGGTACTGCAATCTGAAAACCCTTTCTTGCACATTGACAACGGAGGTACTGTAATCTAAAAACCTCTCTTGCACATTGACAACGGAGGTACTGTAATCTGAAAACCCTTTCACGCACATTGACAACGGAGGTACTGCAATCTGAAAACCCTTCTTGCACATTGACAACGGAGGTACTGTAATCTGAAAACCCTTTCTTGCACACTGACAACGGAGGTACTGCAATCTGAAAACCCTTTCTTGCACATTGACAACGGAGATACTGCAATCTGAAAACCTTTTCTTGCACATTGACAACGGAGGTACTGCAATCTGAAAACCCTTTCTTGCACATTGACAACGGAGGTACTGCAATCTGAAAACCTTTCTTGCACATTGACAACGGTGGTACTGCAATCTAAAAACCCTTTCTTGCACATTGGCAACGGAGGTACTGCAATCTGAAAACCCTTTCTTGCACATTGACAACGGAGGTACTGCAATCTGAAAACCCTTCTTGCACATTGACAACGGAGGTACTGCAATGTGAAAACCCTTTCTTGCACATTGACAACGGAGGTACTGCAATCTGAAAACCCTTTCTTGCACATTGACAACGGAGGTACTGCAATCTGAAAACCCTTTCTTGCACATTGACAACGGAGGTACTGTAATCTGAAAACCTCTCTTGCACATTGACAACGGAGGTACTGTAATCTGAAAACCCTTTCTTGCACATTGACAACGGAGGTACTGTAATCTGAAAACCCTTTCTTGCACATTAACAACGGAGGTACTGCAATCTGAAAACCATTTCTTGCACATTGACAACGGAGGTATTGTAATCTGAAAACCCTTTATTGCACATTGACAACGGAGGTACTGTAATATGAAAACCCTTTCTTGCACATTGACAACGGAGGTACTGTAATCTGAAAACCCTTCCGTGCACATTGACAACGGAGGTACTGTAATCTGAACTGAAACCCTTTCTTGCACATTGACAACGGAGGTACTGCAATCTGAAAACCCTTTCTTGCACATTGACAATAAAGGTACTGCAATCTGAAAACCCTTTCTTGCACATTGACAACGGAGGTACTGTAATCTGAAAACCCTTTCTTGCACATTGACAACGGAGGTACTGCAATCTGAAAACCCTTTCTTGCACATTGGCAACGGAGGTACTGTAATATGAAAACCCTTTCTTGCACATTGACAACGGAGGTACTCCAATCTGAAAACGCTTTCTTGCACATTGACAACGGAGGTACTGTAATCTGAAAACCCTTTCTTGCACATTGACAACGGAGGTACTGCAATCTGAAAACCCTTTCTTGCACATTGGCAACGGAGGTACTGTAGTCTGAAAACCCTTTCTTGCACATTGACAACGGAGGTACTGTAATCTGAAAACCCTTTCTTGCACATTGACAACGGAGGTACTGCAATCTGAAAACCCTTTCTTGCACATTGACAACGGAGGTACTGTAATCTGAAAACCATTTCTTGCACATTGACAACGGAGGTACTGCAATCTGAAAACCCTTTCTTGTACATTGACAACGGAGGTACTGCAATCTGAAAACCCTTTCTTGCACATTGACAACGGAGGTACTGCAATCTGAAAACCCTTTCTTGCACATTGACAACGGAGGTACTGTAATCTGAAAACCTCTCTTGCACATTGACAACAGAGGTACTGTAATCTGAAAATCTCTCTTGCACATTGACAACAGAGGTACTGCAATCTGAAACCCTTTCTTGCACATTGACAACGGAGGTACTGTAATCTGAAAACCCTTTCTTGCACATTGACAACGGAGGTACTGTAATCTGAAAACCCTTTCTTGCACATTGACAACGGAGGTACTGTAATCTGAAAACCCTTTCTTGCACATTGACAACGGAGGTACTGCAATCTGAAAACCATTTCTTGCACATTGACAACGGAGGTACTGCAATCTGAAAACCCTTTCTTGCACATTGACAACAGAGGTACTGTAATCTGAAAATCTCTCTTGCACATTGCCAACAGAGGTACTGCAATCTGAAAACCCTTTCTTGCACATTGACAACGGAGGTACTGTAATCTGAAAACCCTTTCTTGCACATTGACAACGGAGGTACTGTAATCTGAAAACCCTTTCTTGCACATTGACAACGGTGGTACTGTAATCTGAAACCCTTTCTTGCACATTGACAACGGAGGTACTTCAATCTGAAAACCATTTCTTGCACATTGACAACGGAGGTACTGCTATCTGAAAACCCTTTCTTGCACATTGACAACGGAGGTACTGCAGTCTGAAAACCCTTTCTTGCACATTGACAACGGAGGCACTGTAATCTGAAAACCTCTCTTGCACATTGACAACGGAGGTACTGCAATCTGAAAACCCTTTCTTGCACATTGACAACGGAGGTACTGCAATCTGAAAACCCTTTCTTTCACATTGACAACGGTGGTACTGTAATCTGAAAACCCTTTCTTGCACATTGACAACGGAGGTACTGCAATCTGAAAACCATTTCTTGCACATTGACAACGGAGGTACTGTAATCTGAAAACCATTTCTTGCACATTGACAACGGAGGTACTGCAATCTGAAAACCCTTTCTTGCACATTCACAACGGAGGTACTGCAATCTGAAATCCCTTTCTTGCACATTGACAACGGAGGTACTGCAATCTAAAAACCTCTCTTGCACATTGACAACGGAGGTACTGCAATCTGAAAACCCTTTCTTACACATTGACAACGGAGGTACTGTAATCTGAAAACCATTTCTTGCACATTGACAACGGAGGTACTGCAATCTGAAAACCCTTTCTTGCACATTGACAACGGAGGTACTGTAATCTGAAAACCCTTTCTTGCACATTGACAACGGAGGTACTGCAATCTGAAAACCCTTCTTGCACATTGACAACGGAGGTACTGCAATGTGAAAACCCTTTCTTGCACATTGACAACGGAGGTACTGCAATCTGAAAACCCTTCTTGCACATTGACAACGGAGGTACTGCAATGTGAAAACCCTTTCTTGTACATTGACAACGGAGGTACTGTAATCTGAAAACCCTTCTTGCACATTGACAACGGAGGTACTGCAATCTGAAAACCATTTCTTGCACATTGACAACGGAGGTACTGTAATCTGAAAACCCTTTCTTGCACATTGACAACGGAGGTACTGTAATCTGAAAACCCTTTCTTGCACATTGACAACGGAGGTACTGTAATCTGAAAACCATTTCTTGCACATTGACAACGGAGGTACTGCAATCTGAAAACCCTTTCTTGTACATTGACAACGGAGGTACTGCAATCTGAAAACCCTTTCTTGCACATTGACAACGGAGGTACTGTAATCTGAAAACCCTTTCTTGCACATTGACAACGGAGGTACTTCAATCTGAAAACCATTTCTTGCACATTGACAACGGAGGTACTGCTATCTGAAAACCCTTTCTTGCACATTGACAACGGAGGTACTGCAGTCTGAAAACCCTTTCTTGCACATTGACAACGGAGGTACTGTAATCTGAAAACCTCTCTTGCACATTGACAACGGAGGTACTGCAATCTGAAAACCCTTTCTTGCACATTGACAACGGAGGTACTGTAATCTGAAAACCCTTTCTTGTACATTGACAACGGAGGTACTGTAATCTGAAAACCCTTCTTGCACATTGACAACGGAGGTACTGTAATCTGAAAACCATTTCATGCACATTGACAACGGAGGTACTGTAATCTGAAAACCCTTTCTTGCACATTGACAACGGAGGTACTGTAATCTGAAAACCCTTTCTTGCACATTGACAACGGAGGTACTGTAATCTGAAAACGATTTCTTGCACATTGACAACGGAGGTACTGCAATCTGAAAACCCTTTCTTGTACATTGACAACGGAGGTACTGCAATCTGAAAACCCTTTCTTGCACATTGACAACGGAGGTACTGTAATCTGAAAACCCTTTCTTGCACATTGACAACGGAGGTACTTCAATCTGAAAACCATTTCTTGCACATTGACAACGGAGGTACTGCTATCTGAAAACCCTTTCTTGCACATTGACAACGGAGGTACTGCAGTCTGAAAACCCTTTCTTGCACATTGACAACGGAGGTACTGTAATCTGAAAACCTCTCTTGCACATTGACAACGGAGGTACTGCAATCTGAAAACCCTTTCTTGCACATTGACAACGGAGGTACTGCAATCTGAAAACCCTTTCTTGGACATTGACAACGGAGGTACTGCAATCTGAAAACCCTTCTTGCACATTGACAACGGAGGTACTGCAGTCTGGAAACCCTTTCTTGCACATTGTCAACGGAGGTACTGCAATCTGAAAACCCTTTCTTGCACATTGACAACGGAGGTACTGCAATCTGAAAACCCTTTCTTGCACATTGACAACGGTGGTACTGTAATCTGAAAACCCTTTCTTGCACATTGACAACGGAGGTACTGTAATCTGAAAACCCTTTCTTGCACATTGACAACGGAGGTACTGTAATCTGAAAACCCTTTCTTGCACATTGACAAGGAGGTACTGCAATCTGAAAACCCTTTCTTGCACATTGACAACGGAGGTACTGCAATCTGAAAACCCTTTCTTGCACATTGACAACGGAGGTACTGTAATCTAAAAACCTTTCTTGCACATTGACAACGGAGGTACTGTAATCTGAAAACCTCTCTTGCACATTGACAACAGAGGTACTGCAATCTGAAAACCATTTCTTGCACATTGACAACGGAGGTACTGTAATCTGAAAACCCTTTCTTGCACATTGACAACGGAGGTACTGTAATCTGAAAACCCTTTCTTGCACATTGACAACGGAGGTACTGTAATCTGAAAACCCTTTCTTGCACATTGACAACGGAGGTACTTCAATCTGAAAACCCTTTCTTGCACATTGACAACGGAGGTACTGCTATCTGAAAACCCTTTCTTGCACATTGACAACGGAGGTACTGCAGTCTGAAAACCCTTTCTTGCACATTGACAACGGAGGTACTGTATTCTGAAACCCTCTCTTGCACATTGACAACGGAGGTACTGCAATCTGAAAACCCTTTTTTGCACATTGACAACGGAGGTACTGTAATCTGAAAACCCTTTTTTGCACATTGACAACGGAGGTACTGTAATCTGAAAACCCTTTCTTGCACATTGACAACGGAGGTACTGCAATCTGAAAACCATTTCTTGCACATTGACAACGGAGGTACTGTAATCTGAAAACCCTTTCTTGCACATTGACAACGTAGGTACTGTAATCTGAAAACCCTTTCTTGCACATTGACAACGGAGGTACTACTATCTGAAAACCCTTTCTTGCACATTGACAACGGAGGTACTGTAATCGGAAAACCTCTCTTGCACATTGACAACGGAGGTACTGCAATCTGAAAACCTCTCTTGCACATTGACAACGGAGGTACTGCAATCTGAAAACCTCTCTTGCACATTGACAACGGAGGTACTGCAATCTGAAAACCCTTTCTTGCACATTGACAACGGAGGTACTGCTATCTGAAAACCCTTTCTTGCACATTGACAACGGAGGTACTGTAATCTGAAAACCTCTCTTGCACATTGACAACGGAGGTACTGCAATCTGAAAACCTCTCTTGCACATTGACAACGGAGGTACTGCAATCTGAAAACCTCTCTTGCACATTGTCAACGGAGGTACTGCAATCTGAAAACCCTTTCTTGCACATTGACAACGGAGGTACTGTAATCTAAAAACCTCTCTTGCACATTGACAACGGAGGTACTGTAATCTGAAAACCCTTTCACGCACATTGACAACGGAGGTACTGCAATCTGAAAACCCTTCTTGCACATTGACAACGGAGGTACTGTAATCTGAAAACCCTTTCTTGCACACTGACAACGGAGGTACTGCAATCTGAAAACCCTTTCTTGCACATTGACAACGGAGATACTGCAATCTGAAAACCTTTTCTTGCACATTGACAACGGAGGTACTGCAATCTGAAAACCCTTTCTTGCACATTGACAACGGAGGTACTGCAATCTGAAAACCTTTCTTGCACATTGACAACGGTGGTACTGCAATCTAAAAACCCTTTCTTGCACATTGGCAACGGAGGTACTGCAATCTGAAAACCCTTTCTTGCACATTGACAACGGAGGTACTGCAATCTGAAAACCCTTTCTTGCACATTGACAACGGAGGTACTGCAATGTGAAAACCCTTTCTTGCACATTGACAACGGAGGTACTGCAATCTGAAAACCCTTTCTTGCACATTGACAACGGAGGTACTGCAATCTGAAAACCCTTTCTTGCACATTGACAACGGAGGTACTGTAATCTGAAAACCTCTCTTGCACATTGACAACGGAGGTACTGTAATCTGAAAACCCTTTCTTGCACATTGACAACGGAGGTACTGTAATCTGAAAACCCTTTCTTGCACATTAACAACGGAGGTACTGCAATCTGAAAACCATTTCTTGCACATTGACAACGGAGGTACTGTAATCTGAAAACCCTTTATTGCACATTGACAACGGAGGTACTGTAATATGAAAACCCTTTCTTGCACATTGACAACGGAGGTACTGTAATCTGAAAACCCTTCCGTGCACATTGACAACGGAGGTACTGTAATCTGAACTGAAACCCTTTCTTGCACATTGACAACGGAGGTACTGCAATCTGAAAACCCTTTCTTGCACATTGACAACGGAGGTACTGTAATCTGAAAACCATTTCTTGCACATTGACAACGGAGGTACTGCAATCTGAAAACCATTTCTTGCACATTGACAACGGAGGTACTGCTATCTGAAAACCCTTTCTTGCACATTGACAACGGAGGTACTGTAATCTGAAAACCCTTTCTTGCACATTGACAACGGAGGTACTTCAATCTGAAAACCATTTCTTGCACATTGACAACGGAGGTACTGCTATCTGAAAACCCTTTCTTGCACATTGACAACGGAGGTACTGCAGTCTGAAAACCCTTTCTTGCACATTGACAACGGAGGTACTGTAATCTGAAAACCTCTCTTGCACATTGACAACGGAGGTACTGCAATCTGAAAACCCTTTCTTGCACATTGACAACGGAGGTACTGCAATCTGAAAACCCTTTCTTGTACATTGACAACGGAGGTACTGTAATCTGAAAACCCTTCTTGCACATTGACAACGGAGGTACTGCAATCTGAAAACCATTTCTTGCACATTGACAACGGAGGTACTGTAATCTGAAAACCCTTTCTTGCACGTTGACAACGGAGGTACTGTAAATCTGAAAACCCTTTCTTGCACATTGACAACGGAGGTACTGTAATCTGAAAACCATTTCTTGCACATTGACAACGGAGGTACTGCAATCTGAAAACCCTTTCTTGTACATTGACAACGGAGGTACTGCAATCTGAAAACCCTTTCTTGCACATTGACAACGGAGGTACTGTAATCTGAAAACCCTTTCTTGCACATTGACAACGGAGGTACTTCAATCTGAAAACCATTTCTTGCACATTGACAACGGAGGTACTGCTATCTGAAAACCCTTTCTTGTACATTGACAACGGAGGTACTGCAGTCTGAAAACCCTTTCTTGCACATTGACAACGGAGGTACTGTAATCTGAAATCCTCTCTTGCACATTGACAACGGAGGTACTGCAATCTGAAAACCCTTTCTTGCACATTGACAACGGAGGTACTGCAATCTGAAAACCCTTTCTTGCACATTGACAACGGAGGTACTGCAATCTGAAAACCCTTCTTGCACATTGACAACGGAGGTACTGCAATCTGGAAACCCTTTCTTGCACATTGACAACGGAGGTACTGCAATCTGAAAACCCTTTCTTGCACATTGACAACGGAGGTACTGTAATCTGAAAACCCTTTCTTGCACATTGACAAGGAGGTACTGCAATCTGAAAACCCTTTCTTGCACATTGACAACGGAAGTACTGCAATCTGAAAACCCTTTCTTGCACATTGACAACGGAGGTACTGTAATCTAAAAACCTTTCTTGCACATTGACAACGGAGGTACTGCAATCTGAAAACCCTTTCTTGCACATTGACAACGGAGGTACTGTAATCTGAAAACCATTTCTTGCACATTGACAACGGAGGTACTGCAATCTGAAAACCCTTTCTTGTACATTGACAACGGAGGTACTGCAATCTGAAAACCCTTTCTTGCACATTGACAACGGAGGTACTGCAATCTGAAAACCCTTTCTTGCACATTGACAACGGAGGTACTGTAATCTGAAAACCTCTCTTGCACATTGACAACAGAGGTACTGCAATCTGAAAACCATTTCTTGCACATTGACAACGGAGGTACTGTAATCTGAAAACCCTTTCTTGCACATTGACAACGGAGGTACTGTAATCTGAAAACCCTTTCTTGCACATTGACAACGGAGGTACTGTAATCTGAAAACCCTTTCTTGCACATTGACAACGGAGGTACTTCAATCTGAAAACCATTTCTTGCACATTGACAACGGAGGTACTGCTATCTGAAAACCCTTTCTTGCACATTGACAACGGAGGTACTGCAGTCTGAAAACCCTTTCTTGCACATTGACAACGGAGGTACTGTAATCTGAAAACCTCTCTTGCACATTGACAACGGAGGTACTGCAATCTGAAAACCCTTTCTTGCACATTGACAACGGAGGTACTGTAATCTGAAAACCCTTTCTTGCACATTGACAACGGTGGTACTGTAATCTGAAAACCCTTTCTTGCACATTGACAACGGAGGTACTGCAATCTGAAAACCATTTCTTGCACATTGACAACGGAGGTACTGTAATCTGAAAACCCTTTCTTGCACATTGACAACGTAGGTACTGTAATCTGAAAACCCTTTCTTGCACATTGACAACGGAGGTACTACTATCTGAAAACCCTTTCTTGCACATTGACAACGGAGGTACTGTAATCGGAAAACCTCTCTTGCACATTGACAACGGAGGTACTGCAATCTGAAAACCTCTCTTGCACATTGACAACGGAGGTACTGCAATCTGAAAACCTCTCTTGCACATTGACAACGGAGGTACTGCAATCTGAAAACCCTTTCTTGCACATTGACAACGGAGGTACTGCTATCTGAAAACCCTTTCTTGCACATTGACAACGGAGGTACTGTAATCTGAAAACCTCTCTTGCACATTGACAACGGAGGTACTGCAATCTGAAAACCTCTCTTGCACATTGACAACGGAGGTACTGCAATCTGAAAACCTCTCTTGCACATTGTCAACGGAGGTACTGCAATCTGAAAACCCTTTCTTGCACATTGACAACGGAGGTACTGTAATCTAAAAACCTCTCTTGCACATTGACAACGGAGGTACTGTAATCTGAAAACCCTTTCACGCACATTGACAACGGAGGTACTGCAATCTGAAAACCCTTCTTGCACATTGACAACGGAGGTACTGTAATCTGAAAACCCTTTCTTGCACACTGACAACGGAGGTACTGCAATCTGAAAACCCTTTCTTGCACATTGACAACGGAGATACTGCAATCTGAAAACCTTTTCTTGCACATTGACAACGGAGGTACTGCAATCTGAAAACCCTTTCTTGCACATTGACAACGGAGGTACTGCAATCTGAAAACCTTTCTTGCACATTGACAACGGTGGTACTGCAATCTAAAAACCCTTTCTTGCACATTGGCAACGGAGGTACTGCAATCTGAAAACCCTTTCTTGCACATTGACAACGGAGGTACTGCAATCTGAAAACCCTTCTTGCACATTGACAACGGAGGTACTGCAATGTGAAAACCCTTTCTTGCACATTGACAACGGAGGTACTGCAATCTGAAAACCCTTTCTTGCACATTGACAACGGAGGTACTGCAATCTGAAAACCCTTTCTTGCACATTGACAACGGAGGTACTGTAATCTGAAAACCTCTCTTGCACATTGACAACGGAGGTACTGTAATCTGAAAACCCTTTCTTGCACATTGACAACGGAGGTACTGTAATCTGAAAACCCTTTCTTGCACATTAACAACGGAGGTACTGCAATCTGAAAACCATTTCTTGCACATTGACAACGGAGGTATTGTAATCTGATAACCCTTTATTGCACATTGACAACGGAGGTACTGTAATATGAAAACCCTTTCTTGCACATTGACAACGGAGGTACTGTAATCTGAAAACCCTTCCGTGCACATTGACAACGGAGGTACTGTAATCTGAACTGAAACCCTTTCTTGCACATTGACAACGGAGGTACTGCAATCTGAAAACCCTTTCTTGCACATTGACAATGGAGGTACTGCAATCTGAAAACCCTTTCTTGCACATTGACAACGGAGGTACTGTAATCTGAAAACCCTTTCTTGCACATTGACAACGGAGGTACTGCAATCTGAAAACCCTTTCTTGCACATTGGCAACGGAGGTACTGTAATATGAAAACCCTTTCTTGCACATTGACAACGGAGGTACTGCAATCTGAAAACGCTTTCTTGCACATTGACAACGGAGGTACTGTAATCTGAAAACCCTTTCTTGCACATTGACAACGGAGGTACTGCAATCTGAAAACCCTTTCTTGCACATTGGCAACGGAGGTACTGTAGTCTGAAAACCCTTTCTTGCACATTGACAACGGAGGTACTGTAATCTGAAAACCCTTTCTTGCACATTGACAACGGAGGTACTGCAATCTGAAAACCCTTCCTTGCACATTGACAACGGAGGTACTGTAATCTGAAAACCATTTCTTGCACATTGACAACGGAGGTACTGCAATCTGAAAACCCTTTCTTGTACATTGACAACGGAGGTACTGCAATCTGAAAACCCTTTCTTGCACATTGACAACGGAGGTACTGCAATCTGAAAACCCTTTCTTGCACATTGACAACGGAGGTACTGTAATCTGAAAACCTCTCTTGCACATTGACAACAGAGGTACTGTAATCTGAAAATCTCTCTTGCACATTGACAACAGAGGTACTGCAATCTGAAACCCTTTCTTGCACATTGACAACGGAGGTACTGTAATCTGAAAACCCTTTCTTGCACATTGACAACGGAGGTACTGCAGTCTGAAAACCCTTTCTTGCACATTGACAACGGAGGTACTGTAATCTGAAAACCTCTCTTGCACATTGACAACGGAGGTACTGCAATCTGAAAACCCTTTCTTGCACATTGACAACGGAGGTACTGCAATCTGAAAACCCTTTCTTGGACATTGACAACGGAGGTACTGCAATCTGAAAACCCTTCTTGCACATTGACAACGGAGGTACTGCAGTCTGGAAACCCTTTCTTGCACATTGACAACGGAGGTACTGCAATCTGAAAACCCTTTCTTGCACATTGACAACGGAGGTACTGCAATCTGAAAACCCTTTCTTGCACATTGACAACGGTGGTACTGTAATCTGAAAACCCTTTCTTGCACATTGACAACGGAGGTACTGCAATCTGAAAACCCTTTCTTGCACATTGACAACGGAGGTACTGTAATCTGAAAACCCTTTCTTGCACATTGACAAGGAGGTACTGCAATCTGAAAACCCTTTCTTGCACATTGACAACGGAGGTACTGCAATCTGAAAACCCTTTCTTGCACATTGACAACGGAGGTACTGTAATCTAAAAACCTTTCTTGCACATTGACAACGGAGATACTGCAATCTGAAAACCCTTTCTTGCACATTGACAACGGAGGTACTGTAATCTGAAAACCATTTCTTGCACATTGACAACGGAGGTACTGCAATCTGAAAACCCTTTCTTGTACATTGACAACGGAGGTACTGCAATCTGAAAACCCTTTCTTGCACATTGACAACGGAGGTACTGCAATCTGAAAACCCTTTCTTGCACATTGACAACGGAGGTACTGTAATCTGAAAACCTCTCTTGCACATTGACAACAGAGGTACTGCAATCTGAAAACCATTTTTTGCACATTGACAACGGAGGTACTGTAATCTGAAAACCCTTTCTTGCACATTGACAACGGAGGTACTGTAATCTGAAAACCCTTTCTTGCACATTGACAACGGAGGTACTTCAATCTGAAAACCATTTCTTGCACATTGACAACGGAGGTACTGCTATCTGAAAACCCTTTCTTGCACATTGACAACGGAGGTACTGCAGTCTGAAAACCCTTTCTTGCACATTGACAACGGAGGTACTGTAATCTGAAAACCTCTCTTGCACATTGACAACGGAGGTACTGCAATCTGAAAACCCTTTTTTGCACATTGACAACGGAGGTACTGTAATCTGAAAACCCTTTCTTGCACATTGACAACGGTGGTACTGTAATCTGAAAACCCTTTCTTGCACATTGACAACGGAGGTACTGCAATCTGAAAACCATTTCTTGCACATTGACAACGGAGGTACTGTAATCTGAAAACCCTTTCTTGCACATTGACAACGTAGGTACTGTAATCTGAAAACCCTTTCTTGCACATTGACAACGGAGGTACTACTATCTGAAAACCCTTTCTTGCACATTGACAACGGAGGTACTGTAATCGGAAAACCTCTCTTGCACATTGACAACGGAGGTACTGCAATCTGAAAACCTCTCTTGCACATTGACAACGGAGGTACTGCAATCTGAAAACCTCTCTTGCACATTGACAACGGAGGTACTGCAATCTGAAAACCCTTTCTTGCACATTGACAACGGAGGTACTGCTATCTGAAAACCCTTTCTTGCACATTGACAACGGAGGTACTGTAATCTGAAAACCTCTCTTGCACATTGACAACGGAGGTACTGCAATCTGAAAACCTCTCTTGCACATTGACAACGGAGGTACTGCAATCTGAAAACCTCTCTTGCACATTGTCAACGGAGGTACTGCAATCTGAAAACCCTTTCTTGCACATTGACAACGGAGGTACTGTAATCTAAAAACCTCTCTTGCACATTGACAACGGAGGTACTGTAATCTGAAAACCCTTTCACGCACATTGACAACGGAGGTACTGCAATCTGAAAACCCTTCTTGCACATTGACAACGGAGGTACTGTAATCTGAAAACCCTTTCTTGCACACTGACAACGGAGGTACTGCAATCTGAAAACCCTTTCTTGCACATTGACAACGGAGATACTGCAATCTGAAAACCTTTTCTTGCACATTGACAACGGAGGTACTGCAATCTGAAAACCCTTTCTTGCACATTGACAACGGAGGTACTGCAATCTGAAAACCTTTCTTGCACATTGACAACGGTGGTACTGCAATCTAAAAACCCTTTCTTGCACATTGGCAACGGAGGTACTGCAATCTGAAAACCCTTTCTTGCACATTGACAACGGAGGTACTGCAATCTGAAAACCCTTCTTGCACATTGACAACGGAGGTACTGCAATGTGAAAACCCTTTCTTGCACATTGACAACGGAGGTACTGCAATCTGAAAACCCTTTCTTGCACATTGACAACGGAGGTACTGCAATCTGAAAACTCTTTCTTGCACATTGACAACGGAGGTACTGTAATCTGAAAACCTCTCTTGCACATTGACAACGGAGGTACTGTAATCTGAAAACCCTTTCTTGCACATTGACAACGGAGGTACTGTAATCTGAAAACCCTTTCTTGCACATTAACAACGGAGGTACTGCAATCTGAAAACCATTTCTTGCACATTGACAACGGAGGTACTGTAATCTGAAAACCCTTTATTGCACATTGACAACGGAGGTACTGTAATATGAAAACCCTTTCTTGCACATTGACAACGGAGGTACTGTAATCTGAAAACCCTTCCGTGCACATTGACAACGGAGGTACTGTAATCTGAACTGAAACCCTTTCTTGCACATTGACAACGGAGGTACTGCAATCTGAAAACCCTTTCTTGCACATTGACAACGGAGGTACTGTAATCTGAAAACCCTTTCTTGCACATTGACAACGGAGGTACTGCAATCTGAAAACCATTTCTTGCACATTGACAACGGAGGTACTGCTATCTGAAAACCCTTTCTTGCACATTGACAACGGAGGTACTGTAATCTGAAAACCCTTTCTTGCACATTGACAACGGAGGTACTTCAATCTGAAAACCATTTCTTGCACATTGACAACGGAGGTACTGCTATCTGAAAACCCTTTCTTGCACATTGACTACGGAGGTACTGCAGTCTGAAAACCCTTTCTTGCACATTGACAACGGAGGTACTGTAATCTGAAAACCTCTCTTGCACATTGACAACGGAGGTACTGCAATCTGAAAACCCTTTCTTGCACATTGACAACGGAGGTACTGCAATCTGAAAACCCTTTCTTGTACATTGACAACGGAGGTACTGTAATCTGAAAACCCTTCTTGCACATTGACAACGGAGGTACTGCAATCTGAAAACCATTTCTTGCACATTGACAACGGAGGTACTGTAATCTGAAAACCCTTTCTTGCACGTTGACAACGGAGGTACTGTAAATCTGAAAACCCTTTCTTGCACATTGACAACGGAGGTACTGTAATCTGAAAACCATTTCTTGCACATTGACAACGGAGGTACTGCAATCTGAAAACCCTTTCTTGTACATTGACAACGGAGGTACTGCAATCTGAAAACCCTTTCTTGCACATTGACAACGGAGGTACTGTAATCTGAAAACCCTTTCTTGCACATTGACAACGGAGGTACTTCAATCTGAAAACCATTTCTTGCACATTGACAACGGAGGTACTGCTATCTGAAAACCCTTTCTTGTACATTGACAACGGAGGTACTGCAGTCTGAAAACCCTTTCTTGCACATTGACAACGGAGGTACTGTAATCTGAAAACCTCTCTTGCACATTGACAACGGAGGTACTGCAATCTGAAAACCCTTTCTTGCACATTGACAACGGAGGTACTGCAATCTGAAAACACTTTCTTGCACATTGACAACGGAGGTACTGCAATCTGAAAACCCTTCTTGCACATTGACAACGGAGGTACTGCAATCTGGAAACCCTTTCTTGCACATTGACAACGGAGGTACTGCAATCTGAAAACCCTTTCTTGCACATTGACAACGGAGGTACTGTAATCTGAAAACCCTTTCTTGCACATTGACAAGGAGGTACTGCAATCTGAAAACCCTTTCTTGCACATTGACAACGGAGGTACTGCAATCTGAAAACCCTTTCTTGCACATTGACAACGGAGGTACTGTAATCTAAAAACCTTTCTTGCACATTGACAACGGAGGTACTGCAATCTGAAAACCCTTTCTTGCACATTGACAACGGAGGTACTGTAATCTGAAAACCATTTCTTGCACATTGACAACGGAGGTACTGCAATCTGAAAACCCTTTCTTGTACATTGACAACGGAGGTACTGCAATCTGAAAACCCTTTCTTGCACATTGACAACGGAGGTACTGCAATCTGAAAACCCTTTCTTGCACATTGACAACGGAGGTACTGTAATCTGAAAACCTCTCTTGCACATTGACAACAGAGGTACTGCAATCTGAAAACCATTTCTTGCACATTGACAACGGAGGTACTGTAATCTGAAAACCCTTTCTTGCACATTGACAACGGAGGTACTGTAATCTGAAAACCCTTTCTTGCACATTGACAACGGAGGTACTGTAATCTGAAAACCCTTTCTTGCACATTGACAACGGAGGTACTTCAATCTGCAAACCATTTCTTGCACATTGACAACGGAGGTACTGCTATCTGAAAACCCTTTCTTGCACATTGACAACGGAGGTACTGCAGTCTGAAAACCCTTTCTTGCACATTGACAACGGAGGTACTGTAATCTGAAAACCTCTCTTGCACATTGACAACGGAGGTACTGCAATCTGAAAACCCTTTCTTGCACATTGACAACGGAGGTACTGTAATCTGAAAACCCTTTCTTGCACATTGACAACGGTGGTACTGTAATCTGAAAACCCTTTCTTGCACATTGACAACGGAGGTACTGCAATCTGAAAACCATTTCTTGCACATTGACAACGGAGGTACTGTAATCTGAAAACCCTTTCTTGCACATTGACAACGTAGGTACTGTAATCTGAAAACCCTTTCTTGCACATTGACAACGGAGGTACTACTATCTGAAAACCCTTTCTTGCACATTGACAACGGAGGTACTGTAATCGGAAAACCTCTCTTGCACATTGACAACGGAGGTACTGCAATCTGAAAACCTCTCTTGCACATTGACAACGGAGGTACTGCAATCTGAAAACCTCTCTTGCACATTGACAACGGAGGTACTGCAATCTGAAAACCCTTTCTTGCACATTGACAACGGAGGTACTGCTATCTGAAAACCCTTTCTTGCACATTGACAACGGAGGTACTGTAATCTGAAAACCTCTCTTGCACATTGACAACGGAGGTACTGCAATCTGAAAACCTCTCTTGCACATTGACAACGGAGGTACTGCAATCTGAAAACCTCTCTTGCACATTGTCAACGGAGGTACTGCAATCTGAAAACCCTTTCTTGCACATTGACAACGGAGGTACTGTAATCTAAAAACCTCTCTTGCACATTGACAACGGAGGTACTGTAATCTGAAAACCCTTTCACGCACATTGACAACGGAGGTACTGCAATCTGAAAACCCTTCTTGCACATTGACAACGGAGGTACTGTAATCTGAAAACCCTTTCTTGCACACTGACAACGGAGGTACTGCAATCTGAAAACCCTTTCTTGCACATTGACAACGGAGATACTGCAATCTGAAAACCTTTTCTTGCACATTGACAACGGAGGTACTGCAATCTGAAAACCCTTTCTTGCACATTGACAACGGAGGTACTGCAATCTGAAAACCTTTCTTGCACATTGACAACGGTGGTACTGCAATCTAAAAACCCTTTCTTGCACATTGGCAACGGAGGTACTGCAATCTGAAAACCCTTTCTTGCACATTGACAACGGAGGTACTGCAATCTGAAAACCCTTCTTGCACATTGACAACGGAGGTACTGCAATGTGAAAACCCTTTCTTGCACATTGACAACGGAGGTACTGCAATCTGAAAACCCTTTCTTGCACATTGACAACGGAGGTACTGCAATCTGAAAACCCTTTCTTGCACATTGACAACGGAGGTACTGTAATCTGAAAACCTCTCTTGCACATTGACAACGGAGGTACTGTAATCTGAAAACCCTTTCTTGCACATTGACAACGGAGGTACTGTAATCTGAAAACCCTTTCTTGCACATTAACAACGGAGGTACTGCAATCTGAAAACCATTTCTTGCACATTGACAACGGAGGTATTGTAATCTGAAAACCCTTTATTGCACATTGACAACGGAGGTACTGTAATATGAAAACCCTTTCTTGCACATTGACAACGGAGGTACTGTAATCTGAAAACCCTTCCGTGCACATTGACAACGGAGGTACTGTAATCTGAACTGAAACCCTTTCTTGTACATTGACAACGGAGGTACTGCAATCTGAAAACCCTTTCTTGCACATTGACAATGGAGGTACTGCAATCTGAAAACCCTTTCTTGCACATTGACAACGGAGGTACTGTAATCTGAAAACCCTTTCTTGCACATTGACAACGGAGGTACTGCAATCTGAAAACCCTTTCTTGCACATTGGCAACGGAGGTACTGTAATATGAAAACCCTTTCTTGCACATTGACAACGGAGGTACTGCAATCTGAAAACGCTTTCTTGCACATTGACAACGGAGGTACTGTAATCTGAAAACCCTTTCTTGCACATTGACAACGGAGGTACTGCAATCTGAAAACCCTTTCTTGCACATTGGCAACGGAGGTACTGTAGTCTGAAAACCCTTTCTTGCACATTGACAACGGAGGTACTGTAATCTGAAAACCCTTTCTTGCACATTGACAACGGAGGTACTGCAATCTGAAAACCCTTCCTTGCACATTGACAACGGAGGTACTGTAATCTGAAAACCATTTCTTGCACATTGACAACGGAGGTACTGCAATCTGAAAACCCTTTCTTGTACATTGACAACGGAGGTACTGCAATCTGAAAACCCTTTCTTGCACATTGACAACGGAGGTACTGCAATCTGAAAACCCTTTCTTGCACATTGACAACGGAGGTACTGTAATCTGAAAACCCTCTCTTGCACATTGACAACAGAGGTACTGTAATCTGAAAATCTCTCTTGCACATTGACAACAGAGGTACTGCAATCTGAAACCCTTTCTTGCACATTGACAACGGAGGTACTGTAATCTGAAAACCCTTTCTTGCACATTGACAACGGAGGTACTGTAATCTGAAAACCCTTTCTTGCACATTGACAACGGAGGTACTGTAATCTGAAAACCCTTTCTTGCACATTGACAACGGAGGTACTGCAATCTGAAAACCATTTCTTGCACATTGACAACGGAGGTACTGCAATCTGAAAACCCTTTCTTGCACATTGACAACAGAGGTACTGTAATCTGAAAATCTCTCTTGCACATTGCCAACAGAGGTACTGCAATCTGAAAACCCTTTCTTGCACATTGACAACGGAGGTACTGTAATCTGAAAACCCTTTCTTGCACATTGACAACGGAGGTACTGTAATCTGAAAACCCTTTCTTGCACATTGACAACGGTGGTACTGTAATCTGAAACCCTTTCTTGCACATTGACAACGGAGGTACTTCAATCTGAAAACCATTTCTTGCACATTGACAACGGAGGTACTGCTATCTGAAAACCCTTTCTTGCACATTGACAACGGAGGTACTGCAGTCTGAAAACCCTTTCTTGCACATTGACAACGGAGGCACTGTAATCTGAAAACCTCTCTTGCACATTGACAACGGAGGTACTGCAATCTGAAAACCCTTTCTTGCACATTGACAACGGAGGTACTGCAATCTGAAAACCCTTTCTTTCACATTGACAACGGTGGTACTGTAATCTGAAAACCCTTTCTTGCACATTGACAACGGAGGTACTGCAATCTGAAAACCATTTCTTGCACATTGACAACGGAGGTACTGTAATCTGAAAACCATTTCTTGCACATTGACAACGGAGGTACTGCAATCTGAAAACCCTTTCTTGCACATTGACAACGGAGGTACTGCAATCTGAAATCCCTTTCTTGCACATTGACAACGGAGGTACTGCAATCTAAAAACCTCTCTTGCACATTGACAACGGAGGTACTGCAATCTGAAAACCCTTTCTTACACATTGACAACGGAGGTACTGTAATCTGAAAACCATTTCTTGCACATTGACAACGGAGGTACTGCAATCTGAAAACCCTTTCTTGCACATTGACAACGGAGGTACTGTAATCTGAAAACCCTTTCTTGCACATTGACAACGGAGGTACTGCAATCTGAAAACCCTTCTTGCACATTGACAACGGAGGTACTGCAATGTGAAAACCCTTTCTTGCACATTGACAACGGAGGTACTGCAATCTGAAAACCCTTCTTGCACATTGACAACGGAGGTACTGCAATGTGAAAACCCTTTCTTGCACATTGACAACGGAGGTACTGCAATCTGAAAACCCTTTCTTGCACATTGACAACGGAGGTACTGCAATCTGAAAACCCTTTCTTGCACATTGACAACGGAGGTACTGTAATCTGAAAACCTCTCTTGCACATTGACAACGGAGGTACTGTAATCTGAAAACCCTTTCTTGCACATTGACAACGGAGGTACTGTAATCTGAAAACCCTTTCGTGCACATTAACAACGGAGGTACTGCAATCTGAAAACCATTTCTTGCACATTGACAACGGAGGTACTGTAATATGAAAACCCTTTCTTGCACATTGACAACGGAGGTACTGTAATCTGAAAACCCTTCCGTGCACATTGACAACGGAGGTACTGTAATCTGAACTGAAACCCTTTCTTGCACATTGACAACGGAGGTACTGCAATCTGAAAACCCTTTCTTGCACATTGACAACGGAGGTACTGCAATCTGAAAACCCTTTCTTGCACATTGACAACGGAGGTACTGTAATCTGAAAACCCTTTCTTGCACATTGACAACGGAGGTACTGCAATCTGAAAACCCTTTCTTGTACATTGGCAACGGAGGTACTGTAATATGAAAACCCTTTCTTGCACATTGACAACGGAGGTACTGCAATCTGAAAACGCTTTCTTGCACATTGACCACGGAGGTACTGTAATCTGAAAACCCTTTCTTGCACATTGACAACCGAGGTACTGCAATCTGAAAACCCTTTCTTGCACATTGGCAACGGAGGTACTGTAGTCTGAAAACCCTTTCTTGCACATTGACAACGGAGGTACTGTAATCTGAAAACCCTTTCTTGCACATTGACAACGGAGGTACTGCAATCTGAAAACCCTTTCTTGCACATTGACAACGGAGGTACTGCAATCTGAAAACCCTTTCTTGCACATTGACAACGGAGGTACTGTAATCTGAAAACCTCTCTTGCACATTGACAACAGAGGTACTGCAATCTGAAACCCTTTCTTGCACATTGACAACGGAGGTACTGTAATCTGAAAACCCTTTCTTGCACATTGACAACGGAGGTACTGTAATCTGAAAACCCTTTCTTGCACATTGACAACGGAGGTACTGTAATCTGAAAACCCTTTCTTGCACATTGACAACGGAGGTACTTCAATCTGAAAACCATTTCTTGCACATTGACAACGGAGGTACTGCAATCTGAAAACCCTTTCTTGCACATTGACAACAGAGGTACTGTAATCTGAAAATCTCTCTTGCACATTGCCAACAGAGGTACTGCAATCTGAAAACCCTTTCTTGCACATTGACAACGGAGGTACTGTAATCTGAAAACCCTTTCTTGCACATTGACAACGGAGGTACTGTAATCTGAAAACCCTTTCTTGCACATTGACAACGGTGGTACTGTAATCTGAAACCCTTTCTTGCACATTGACAACGGAGGTACTTCAATCTGAAAACCATTTCTTGCACATTGACAACGGAGGTACTGCTATCTGAAAACCCTTTCTTGCACATTGACAACGGAAGTACTGCAGTCTGAAAACCCTTTCTTGCACATTGACAACGGAGGTACTGTAATCTGAAAACCTCTCTTGCACATTGACAACGGAGGTACTGCAATCTGAAAACCCTTTCTTGCACATTGACAACGGAGGTACTGCAATCTGAAAACCCTTTCTTGCACATTGACAACGGTGGTACTGTAATCTGAAAACCCTTTCTTGCACATTGACAACGGAGGTACTGCAATCTGAAAACCATTTCTTGCACATTGACAACGGAGGTACTGTAATCTGAAAACCCTTTCTTGCACATTGACAACGGAGGTACTGCAATCTGAAAACCCTTTCTTGCACATTGACAACGGAGGTACTGCAATCTGAAATCCCTTTCTTGCACATTGACAACGGAGGTACTGCAATCTAAAAACCTCTCTTGCACATTGACAACGGAGGTACTGCAATCTGAAAACCCTTTCTTACACATTGACAACGGAGGTACTGTAATCTGAAAACCATTTCTTGCACATTGACAACGGAGGTACTGCAATCTGTAAACCCTTTCTTGCACATTGACAACGGAGGTACTGTAATCTGAAAACCCTTTCTTGCACATTGACAACGGAGGTACTGCAATCTGAAAACCCTTTCTTGTACATTGACAACGGAGGTACTGCAATCTGAAAACCCTTTCTTGCACATTGACAACGGAGGTACTGCAATCTGAAAACCTTTTCTTGCACATTGACAACGGAGGTACTGTGATATGAAAACCTCTCTTGCACATTGACAACAGAGGTACTGCAATCTGAAAACCATTTCTTGCACATTGACAACGGAGGTACTGTAATCTGAAAACCCTTTCTTGCACATTGACAACGGAGGTACTGTAATCTGAAAACCCTTTCTTGCACATTGACAACGGAGGTACTGTAATCTGAAAACCCTTTCTTGCACATTGACAACGGAGGTACTTCAATCTGAAAACCATTTCTTGCACATTGACAACGGAGGTACTGCTATCTGAAAACCCTTTCTTGCACATTGACAACGGAGGTACTGCAGTCTGAAAACCCTTTCTTGCACATTGACAACGGAGGTACTGTAATCTGAAAACCTCTCTTGCACATTGACAACGGAGGTACTGCAATCTGAAAACCCTTTCTTGCACATTGACAACGGAGGTACTGTAATCTGGAAACCCTTTCTTGCACATTGACAGCGGTGTTACTGTAATCTGAAAACCCTTTCTTGCACATTGACAACGGAGGTACTGCAATCTGAAAACCATTTCTTGCACATTGACAACGGAGGTACTGTAATCTGAAAACCCTTTCTTGCACATTGACAATGGAGGTACTGTAATCTGAAAACCCTTTCTTGCACATTGACAACGGAGGTACTGCTATCTGAAAACCCTTTCTTGCACATTGACAACGGAGGTACTGTAATCTGAAAACCTCTCTTGCACATTGACAACGGAGGTACTGCAATCTGAAAACCTCTCTTGTACATTGACATCGGAGGTACTGCAATCTGAAAACCTCTCTTGCACATTGACAACGGAGGTACTGCAATCTGAAGACCCTTTCTTGCACATTGACAGCGGAGGTACTGTAATCTAAAAACCTCTCTTGCACATTGACAACGGAGGTACTGTAATCTGAAAACCCTTTCACGCACATTGACAACGGAGGTACTGCAATCTGAAAACCCTTCTTGCACATTGACAACGGAGGTACTGCAATCTGAAAACCCTTTCTTGCACATTGACAACGGAGATACTGCAATCTGAAAACCTTTTCTTGCACATTGACAACGGAGGTACTGCAATCTGAAAACCATTTCTTGCACATTGACAACGGAGGTACTGCAATCTGAAAACCCTTTCTTGCACATTGACAACGGAGGTACTGTAATCTGAAAACCCTTTCTTGCACATTGACAACGGTGGTACTGCAATCTAAAAACCCTTTCTTGCACATTGGCAACGGAGGTACTGCAATCTGAAAACCCTTTCTTGCACATTGACAACGGAGGTACTGCAATCTGAAAACCCTTCTTGCACATTGACAACGGAGGTACTGCAATCTGAAAACCCTTTCTTGCACATTGGCAACGGAGGTACTGCAATCTGAAAACCCTTTCTTGCACATTGACAACGGAGGTACTGCAATCTGAAAACCCTTTCTTGCACATTGACAACGGAGGTACTGTAATCTGAAAACCTCTCTTGCACATTGACAACGGAGGTACTGTAATCTGAAAACCCTTTCTTGCACATTGGGCAACGGAGGTACTGTAATCTGAAAACCCTTTCTTGCACATTAACAACGGAGGTACTGCAATCTGAAAACCATTTCTTGCACATTGACAACGGAGGTACTGTAATCTGAAAACCCTTTCTTGCACATTGACAACGGAGGTACTGTAATATGAAAACCCTTTCTTGCACATTGACAACGGAGGTACTTCAATCTGAAAACCCTTCCGTGCACATTGACAACGGAGGTACTGTAATCTGAACTGAAACCCTTTCTTGCACATTGACAACGGAGGTACTGTAATCTGAAAACCCTTTCTTGCACATTGACAACGGAGGTACTTCAATCTGAAAACCCTTCCGTGCACATTGACAACGGAGGTACTGTAATCTGAACTGAAACCCTTTCTTGCACATTGACAACGGAGGTACTGTAATCTGAAAACCCTTTCTTGCACATTGACAACGGAGGTACTGCAATCTGAAAACCCTTTCTTGCACATTGACAACGGAGGTACTGTAATCTGAAAACCCTTTCTTGCACATTGACAACGGAGGTACTGCAATCTGAAAACCCTTTCTTGCACATTGACAACGGAGGTACTGTAATCTGAAAACCCTTTCTTGCACATTGACAACGGAGGTACTGCAATCTGAAAACCCTTTCTTGCACATTGACAACGGAGGTACTGTAATCTGAAAACCCTTTCTTGCACATTGACAACCGAGGTGCTGCAATCTGAAAACCCTTTCTTGCACATTGGCAACGGAGGTACTGTAGTCTGAAAACCCTTTCTTGCACATTGACAACGGAGGTACTGCAATCTGAAGACCCTTTCTTGCATGTTGCGTACTCTTCAGACCAGAGACAGATTGGAATATGGGAAAAAAGACACCAGACGCTGAGGATTTTTCGTCTGACGATGTTCTTGGACCTGGGGTGTCACCTTTGCCGTGCGCGCGCAGTGCATACGCGTCGTTGCTTTGTCAAACGTGTTTTGTCATGACGTATTTTTTGTTGTTTTTAAGTAATTTTATATTTTAACGTGATATGGGTTTCGCTTTCGCTTGAATCACAGAGGCAATGCGCCTGCATTGATCATTGTTCAGGTCGTACTCCTTAGGCAGTAGTTGCCGTCCCTGTCCGCCATAACCCGCCCATTACTGCCGTCCATTATCACTCCGGTGCTGTGGACGTTAAACCCCGAACTTAGCAATCAGTCTGTCAGCCACTGGGCGCAACTTGTATTTCTGGAATTATGGCCAGTTCAGCGCCAAAGCACCACACCAGTCCAAGGAACGGTAATGCACAGTGCCCGGTCAGCAAGAGACATCGATCCTCGTGGGCCCCCCGCAGTTGCGAGGGGGCCACGAGGATCTATGTCTCTTCAGCAGCTGGGTCGTGCTCACTTATTTCTGGACAGTGAAGGGACTACATCAGGGACCGTGCCACACTTACCGTGACGATGCCATCGGGGACGGACAGCAGAGCGTTGATCCCAAAGCACGCCATGACGGCCGCCCACTGCCGTTTGGGGCTGAACAGTTTGCCCAGAGAAAACGGCCTCAGCACCGCCACTAGTCTCTGGAGGCAAATCAGGAAGATGACGTCATCCGATAAAAAACTGAAGCAGTCACCAATGTACAAGAGAATGCAGGCGTCGCAGACTTTGTGCTGCTGGAACTGAATTTCCCGCGAATAGGCCGACACATAGAGGACGATGGCCAGGGCGTCGCTCGTGCACAACACGGCGAACAGTCGAGCGTTGCCTTCATACCACCCCCGGGGTGAGCCTCGGTTGGTGGTGATGGTGGACGCCACCCACACGGTCAGCGAGAATATGTTGCCCACGAGCCCTGGTATCAGGATAGCCAGCTGCAGTGGATGCAGCAAAGAACGTTCGATAGGATTTATCATCTTCGCAGTGTAGAAGTGTCACTTCAGGTTTAGCATCCTGGCGTTTGGGAAACCTGCTTCCAGTTCCACTCGGCTATCACTCGTTCACAGTCGGTTCACAGTTCACTCGTTCACAGTCGGTGTTGTCGGATGCTGTTTCAATGTCACACGGGCTCATTAAAGGCCCATCCCAACACAAATTCCTTTACAGTTACGTTCCCACGAGCACAGCCATCATGACAAAGCCGGCCTCTGTCCTGTCAACAGGACTTGCGTTAGTGTTTGTTTCTTGCTGCATCGTGGATGTATTCCAAGAAGACGAACTAGGAACGCCTATAGGCTGTACCGCTAATCATGTTCCGATCAGCGTGACCTACTTAATGTGTCGACATGGCGTTACCGCCTGTTAAAGGGCCTTGCCACGCGGTACACGTGGATCGTTTCCTCGTGTGGCACAACTATGAAAATAATTTGAAACGAAAAAACAAACCTTACATTAATCCCCGTGACTGCTGCAACGCGACAGACACCAACCAAATGTAAGAGGCATAGATCATCATGAGCCCCCGCAGTCGCGGTACATGTGGATTCTCTCCTTGTGTGCCCCAATGACAATAATTTGAAAAAAAAAGACTTATTTACACTATACATATAGCTGGCCAGGCTTTAACTCGTTGGAGACGTGTCGCCTCCGGATACGCGGCTTATGCCGCGTATCCGGAGGCGGCATGTCTCCAAAGAGTTGGTAACCTTTCCCGTTATGACTGAAATTTTGTTTAACCGTTAATAATACTGAATAATAATAATAATATTAATAATAATAATATTATTAATAATAATAATAATAAACGACTTATCTATATTGAGGAGCAAACAAATGCGACATTTTTTGAATCATCGGAAACACTTTAGTGTTTCCGATGATTCCTAAAATGGCGCATTTCTTTTTAATAGTCGGTGATCTCGTAGCTCTCTTGGCTTGACTTCGCGAACGAAGATTTTATAGGAGTTGCCCACGACGTCTGCAGGCTTGTTCGTGGCTGCGGAGGCCAATCCGAGACAGGCAGGTTCGACCGCAGTGGCTGCAGGGGAAGGTATGGCCAGGGTTCTGAGCTGCGGCATCTCTGTTTTTTCTCCTGAGCCGCTTGTCCTTAAGGCTAGCTCTGTGAGAGTCCTCAAAGGAGACAGCTGCCTTGTAAATGGTGGAGCGCCAGGTGTCACGGTCCGCAGCAAGCGAAGACCACTGGTGGTGGTCGATTTGGCAGGCACTAAGTGACTTCTTGAGACAGTCTTTGTATCTCTTCTTTGGTGGGGTTAGGTATTTTTTAGTTCCCAGGGTCACCCTGGTCAGCCCCACAGGGTGGGTTTTTCTCTCTATTCTGGGGCATGTGTTTCTGTCTACCCTTTGTCCATTCACCTGTATTTGCCTTTTTAAAACTCTCCCTACTGTCTGCACTGCCTGTAGCTCTTGATATTGGATGTGTGTTGCTAAATGGTCTTAGCTTTATTTATGCCCCATGTTGTAGGTTTATTTAATGTATTTGACCGGCTGGCGACATACATTCAATTTTCTGTTTAGTTTTTTTTCACAAGCAGTGCAGGCACGTCCTGAGAAAGCCTTGTTGCTGTCGGGACGTTAAGCAATGTACAATCAATCAATCAATCTTCTTTGGTGCCCCTCTGTCACGGTGTCCAGTAGCAAGCTCGCCGAACAGGGTGATCTTTGGTAGGCGATGATCCTCCATCCTGGAGATATGCCCCGCCCAGCGGAGCTGTGTCCGCAGCAGCAAAGCCTCGATGCTCACAGTTTCAGCCTGTTCAAGGACCTCGACGTTGGTGACATAGCTAGACACTACTGAACCACTGACATTGCGATCTCGTAGTTAGACACTACTGAACCACATTGTGATCTCGTACCGCTAGACACTACTGAACCACATTGTGATCTCGTAGTTAGACACTACTGAACCACATTGTGATCTCGTAGCTAGAGTGTGACACTACTGAACCACATTGTGATCTCGTAGCTAGACACTACTGAACCACATTGTGATCTCGTAGCTAGACACTACTGAACCACATTGTGATCTCGTAGCTAGACAATACTGAACCACATTTTTTGTGTGTGATCTGTGCGGCTTTCCTGGACTGTTTCATTCAGTATTTATTTATTTTGGGTGACCGTTTAGAAAAGATGCAAGCCTCTTTAACAACATTAAGCAACTACGGTCAATACGGTCCAGAACATTCTTTAGTACTGTTAAGTGCCTCAACACATCTGCTCATCAACCAGTGACTGACATGTATCCCGTACATATTTATAACTTTACGCGCCATCGTTCTGTTGCTGGTTAACTTCCTCGCTTTGAGAAATACAGATGTAAATTTGACGGTGGTGATGATGATCATTCGTAGAGCGCATTAATCTATTCAGTACTGAATGCTCAAAGCGCTTTGTGGTTGACGGCCGCCGAGCAAGGGGCTTAGATCCTCATGAGTCCCCGCTGTGCGGGGGCTCATAAGGATCTATGTCTCTTGCAAACGGGAAGTGTTGACTGGTGTGAATTTGTAATGTATAAGGGGTAAGTTGCATGAGTGAGTTTGAACATCCTGCGCGCACCATTTGACAAGGTGCTCCGCTACAGCGCCACAAACACTAACCACGATACAGCGGTGCCCTTTGCTAAATGGCGCCGGGTTTGCGGCGCAAGACTGAGCTCGCTCATGGAACCGGCCGCTGCTGGGTCATATCAGTGTAGGGAAGTTGGGGTCGAGTGCCGGAGATGATTCACTGACGAGCTAGGCCGCTTGCCTGATTTTGTTCCGCCATAGTAACCCTTTTAGTTCCGGATGCCTACAGCAGGAGATGGATCGACCATGATAATTCAAGGGTAGTTCCAGATTAGCTTGGCGCCTGTGGGCGCCAAGCTAATCTGGCACTACCCTTGAATTATCATGGTCAATCCATCTCCTGCAACTTGTGCATAGTCGTTAGTACATCTCCAAAATTTGAGAAATGCCGGACCTTGGGGCTAACAGGGTTACACGACGGCCATGTTTCAAGTTACGAGGTGCTTTGCAGGTCAAGGGTAATGCATGACTGGCTTTGCACCTGTGTGAGGGCACCAATCTGTTTGGGCGGCAGTACCGTCGAGCTGTCATGGTCGAAACGTCTCCTGCAACTTTGTAGCGCGGTGTGGTGGTGGATTGCGTGTTACACGCGCGTACGAAGGCTTGCGAATGAAAACAGGCATGCAAACGCACTTTGTGTGCGACCCGTAGGCCATGTATACAGGTGCGCGCGCGCGCGCGTGTGTGTGATGTATTTTGTTTCGCTTTTTTTTTTTGTTTTTGTCAGTAGGACGAGTGTGAATTTTTCCGCTCGAGTGTTTTAGATACTTTTTCGTCGGAGACATTTTGGGGGTTGGAAGAACCGGAGTACCCGGAAAAAGAACCCCCGACGGTCGGCCCGAATTAACGCTGACACTTACCAGAGGAGAAAAGTCCGACGGAACCCCGGCGTTTTCGAACCTCACACCTTTGGCATTGGTAGCAGGCGCCTTAACCACTGCGCCACGGACCGCCCCAGAACTAATCAGAACACACGGCGATGTTTGTGTCTCGTCTGTGGAACACAAACAAGAAAGCCATTCATATCCGCGTGAGTAAAGCCATCAAGAGGCATAGATCCCGCAATTGCGGGGGCTCATGAGGATCTATGCCTCTTGTTGATGTAATTTATTCGCGGCGTCAGTGTCACGCGTCGCATTAGTGGTTTTTGTTAAAGCGCGCTGTACATTCTGTTCAGCGAGTTCTTCAGCGTAACCAGCTTGATTCACCCACACTTGTCAGCTCGTCAGGAAAATGATTGTAAAGCAGAGAAGAGAGTTTACGAAGACGTAATCAACACCTATCTTCGAGAAAAATCAGCGTCAACAGACAGACGGTCTGATTTGAAAGAAGACTTGAGGCAGAAGAGTTGCTGGTAAGCTGAGTTTGTTTTCCTTGTTTTACTTTGCTGTTTTTGTATAGTAGTGTGATACAATTTCTATAATTCTTTAACAGTTTTCGTTGTATACTACATTCGAGTAAACGTTTCTTTAAACCTGTAATTATTTTGACTTCAGTGAAAATAGTTTTGGATTTCAAGATGAACTCAACATGTGTTTTCTTTTACTTTTTTTTTTAAATAAAAAAAATTTCCACAATTCTTTAAATTATTTGTCTTCCTCGCATATTTGATTTAACTTCACCTTGTTTTAGTGCTGAGATAATATTTAGTGTATTTTCTCTCTCTCTCTCTCTCTCTCTCTCTCTCTCTCTCTCTCTCTCTCTCTCTCTCTCTCTCTCTCTCTCTCTCTCTCTCTCTCTTTAAAAAGCGGTACTGCATTCATTCATTTAAATAGCACCAGCACACAGAGCAAAACTGTTAATTTGTTGACATGGCTAAACTATCTTATTTAAAAAACAAAACAAATTATGGTGATCAGGGGGAAATAGCTGTGAGGTGACATTCGGATGAATATTAATCATTAAATTAGTACACAAAGTAATAAATTCAAGCACGTTTCAAGTTCAATTAACATTTTGGAAACTTTAAAAAGTATGGAAAATTCCTAGAAAGAAAGAAACATGCTTGGAAAGGGACAAGCTCAACACAATTTGAATCAAATGTTGAACTTGCCCTTACTTTTCTTTCTCGTGATTGCAAGCTTGACAGTCGCCTTTGTGGTGCGGATTTTTTAAAAAAAAAAAATTGTAGGTCATCTTTTTGAAAGGCAATTGCGGATCTTGGTGTTGTTATTGCTCATTTCTTGGTCCCCATTGCGTATAAAACCTGTCTTTATCCAAATTCTCTAGTCCACGATCAATGAACCCTTGCCAGATTACTCGCTGCGCGCACCGTGTTTATGTAAATCCCTTGACCCCTTAGCCTCCAAAACACTCCTGAAGCGTCTGTCTGCGGTAGATGGCTACAAGAGGGATAGATCCTCATGAGCCCTCGCAGTCGCGGGGGCTCATGAGGATCTATCCCTCTTGCTGACTCATCTCAATCCGTTTTCCTGCCTCTGCGGAGGTCACTGACGTTTATGTGCAAGGAAAGTAAGTGTGAAATCGGACGAGCCATGTACAACGCTGCCGAGTGGACGGTGTGGTTTGGACAACATTTTATCAGGAAATCATACGGTGACATTCGTGTTTTGTTTTTTTTTCCACGCTGTATACTCCTGGGTCCAGCAAAAAGTTCGTAGGTCCTTTGAAGACGCAGATGTGCGCGGCTCTTAGTCCGGTCCGAGGGTTACTTGCTTACTTGGCCTCTGCTGTCATCTGGCCTTTGTGGCAGTGTGGCGAACTGTTTATGATGTCTGACATCTGAGCCAAACATCTCCGCAAAGGAAGATTTTTCTGTACCACGTTATGAACAAATATCATATAGTGCCCATTGATCAAAGTTTTGGGAGATACACGCTGTGTATTTTTAGACGGCATGTATACCGCGGGAAAGTACTCACAAAGGCCGTTTCAACAGTATAGCATGATGGGGTTCTGTAGGGGATGCAACGTGTTCTGTTATGTTAAAAATGGGTCATTTTGCACAAAACAAAAGCATAATTGGGGCCAAGCTCAGTCTTTTAAATTCATTTTTAACCTATTTAATGGCATTTTTCATGACATAGATTTTAACCATACGATACTTTAGTGTATTTAGAATACATAAGTTTCTGCAAAAAAGTGAAAATGACCAGACTGACCCCCACTGACCACACATTACTGCATGTAGCGCTGCTCGGCTCGCTGCGAGTGAACTCATTCTGCCCCAGACACACCACAGCAAGATAAGGATCGACCATGATAGTTCAAGGGTGTTGCCAGAATAGCTTGGCGCCTATGGGCGCCAAGCTATTCTGGCAACACCCTTGAACTATCATGGTCGATCTGTGTCCTGCACTGCAATGCGTCTTCAGAGGACAACGGCAAAATTTGGGGATTTCGGTGTTGGGGTAGAATGAGTTAAGACTGGTTTGGTGAGAGAGTGGACTATTTTTTTTTTTTTTTTTTTTTTTTACTGAACTCCTAGTATTTGTCAAATTCGCTACTACAGTCGTACAAAATTTAGTGAAAAGACTAAGAGCAATCCATTTTCAACACCCTAAACAGAGCCCCGACAGATTCAATATCGCGGAGGTCGAGCCGGCATGCAGACTTCGTGAACGCCTGTGCCGTTTCCGGTTTGAACATTTCGCCAGTTCACGTGAAAATGGCTCTTGCTTTGTACTGGGCTTAATTATATCTGGGGCTTGTTTAGGGATGTAAAATCAGGCATTTAATGAAAATATTCCGAATGTTTACGACACATTGTTGGAGCTTCTAAAAGTAAATCGCATTAGGTCAACCGTCACTGAATGATGTTTGTTCCTAGATTGGTACAGAAAAGTGGCTCTTTGTGGAGATATTTGTCCTGAGATTGGTACAGAAAAGTAAATCGCATTAGGTCAACCGTCACTAAATGATGTTTGTTCCTAGATAGGTACAGAAAAGTGGCTCTTTGTGGAGATATTTGTCCTGAGATTGGTATAGAAAAATAAATTGCATTAGGTCAACCGTCACTGAATGATGTTTGTTCCTAGATTGGTACAGAAAAGTGGCTCTTTGTGGAGATATTTGTCCTGAGATTGGTATAGAAAAGTAAATCGCATTAGGTCAACCGTCACTGAATGATGTTTGTTCCTAGATTGATACAGAAAAGTGGCTCTTTGTGGAGATATTTGTCCTGAGATTGGTACAGAAAAGTGGCTCTTTGTGGAGATATTTGTCCTGAGATTGGTAAAGAAAAGTAAATCGCATTAGGTCAACCGTCACTGAATGATGTTTGTTCCTAGATTGGTACAGAAAAGTGGCTCTTTGTGGAGATATTTGTCCTGAGATTGGTATAGAAAAGTAAATCGCATTAGGTCAACCGTCACTGAATGATATTTGTTCCTAGATTGGTACAGAAAAGTGGCTCTTTGTGGAGATATTTGTCCTGAGATTGATATAGAAAAGTAAATCGCATTAGGTCAACCGTCACTGAATGATATTTGTTCCTAGATTGGTACAGAAAAGTGGCTCTTTGTGGAGATATTTGTCCTGAGATTGGTATAGAAAAGTAAATCGCATTAGGTCAACCGTCACTGAATGATGTTTGTTCCTAGATTGGTACAGAAAAGTGGCTCTTTGTGGAGATATTTGTCCTGAGATTGGTATAGAAAAGTAAATCGCATTAGGTCAACCGTCACTGAATGATATTTGTTCCTAGATTGGTACAGAAAAGTGGCTCTTTGTGGAGATATTTGTCCTGAGATTGGTACAGAAAAGTGGCTCTTTGTGGAGATATTTGTCCTGAGATTGGTACAGAAAAGTGGATCTTTGTGGAGATATTTGTCCTGAGATTGGTATAGAAAAGTGGCTCTTTGTGAAGATATTTGTCCTGAGATTGGTACAGAAAAGTGGATCTTTGTGGAGATATTTGTCCTGAGATTGGTACAGAAAAGTGGCTCTTTGTGGAGATATTTGTCCTGAGATTGGTACAGAAAAGTGGATCTTTGTGGAGATATTTGCGTAAACGTTGTGCGCTCCGACGCCAAACGACCTATAACTGTTGTCTGTTGCCGTGGACTTTACCACCTAGAGCAGTTACCGGATGCAAATCACGGACTGGCATGCATGTATTTAGAACCTAATAATCACGGACTGGAATGCATGTATTTAGAACCTAATAATCACGGACTGGAATGCATGTATTTAGAACCTAATAATCACAGACTGGAATGCATGTATTTAGAACTTAATAATCACGGATTGGAATGCATGTATTTAGAACCTAATAATCACGGACTGGAATGCATGTATTTAGAACCTAATAATCACGGACTGGCATGCATGTATTTAGAACCTAATAATCACGGACTGGAATGCATGTATTTAAAACCTAATAATCACGGACTGCCTCGCGCTGGGACCATATGGCGTTCAGCCGCGTCCCCTGGTTGGTGGATAAGGGGTCCCTCGCTAGAGGGGTGCACCGAATGAAATAAGGTGCCGTGAACCAACATGGTCTAAGGGAATGAGACCCCGCCAGAAAACCCCTGGTCCTCCTAGTAAGGGGGTTGGGCGTGGGGGTAGCTTCCTCACCCTGTAAATAAAGAAATAGCTACAAAAACCCCGACGAATAGACAAACAGCAATTCCTTTCCTGGAGGAGGAAGGTTCTTCTACCAGAAGATTTATGACGTCCTGTGGTGAAAGCCGGAAGTCTTCGGAAGCCACAGGACCGAGCCGCCTCTCTCTATCCAGGGACACAATCATGGGCACATGTAATGTCAAGACCATGTACAAGAGTGGGGCGGTCCGTGGCGCCTGCCACCAAAGCCAAAGGTGCGAGGTTCGAAAACGGGTTCCGGCGTCGGACTTTTCTCCTCTGGTAAGTGTCACCGTTAATTCGGGCGGACCGTCGGGGGTTCTTTCTCCGGGTACTCCGGTTCTTCCACCCCCCCCCCCCCCCCCCACTTTGGAACCGGTTTCAGGCCACTTTACAAATTTCAAATACAAGCGATCAAAAATCTCTGTAACTTCAGTAGCTGAACTGGCCCTTCGTCTGTCTTGTACTGTGTTTGTCTTAAATGGCGTAAATCCGTGTCTGTTACGTGAGTGTGCGTGTTGGGTTTCAGTTCGTGGCGCTTTGAGTCGATTTGCCCGAAAATTGAGAAAAAGCGCCTATATAATAACGGTATTATTATTATTATTATTATTATTATTATTAGAGCGGGAAGGCCGCCCAGATAGCAGCGGAAATGCAAAAGTACAACCTTTCCCTGCTAGGTATCAGTGAAGCCAGATGGACGTAGTCTGGCCAGAAAAGGCTGTTAAGTGGGGAGATGATTCTGTATTCAGGTCATGAAGAGGAGAATGCCCCCCCCCATACAGAAGGTGTAGCATTCATGCTGTCACCAGTGGCACAGAGAGCGCTGATGGGCTGGGAACGTCTTGGGCCACGAATTATCACAGCAGCCTTTAGAACCAGGAAAAAGATCAAGCTGAACGTCATCCAGTGTTATGCGCCCACTAATGACAGTGACTAGGAAGAGAAACAAGAGTTCTACGACCGACCAGAGTGCTGTGGACAAAATTTTAATGTGCGGAGCGAGACATCACCATCATCATGGGCGATTTTAATGCCAAAATAGGGGAGGACAACACCGGATACGAAGAGGTGATGGGGAGACAGGGACTAGGGGAGATGAGTGAGAACGGGGAGAGGTTTGTAGACTTTTGTGCTCTAAACAGATTTGCCATTGGAGGCAGCATCTTCCCACACAGAAGAATACACAAAGCAACGTGGGTCTCACCTGACCATACTACAGAGAACCAAATAGACCATATCTGCATTAGCAAGAAATTTAGAAGATCCCTCCAAGATGTTCGAGTGAGGAGGGGAGCAGATGTCGCCTCAGACCATCATCTGCTTATCTTAAAAATAAAGCTCAAGTTAAAGAAAAGCAACACAGGGACAACAAGAAGACAGCGCTATAATGTAGGCCTCCTGAGAGAGACTGGAGCGAGAGAAGAGTTCAAACTGGTGCTGTCCAACCGGTTTCAAGCGCTACAGAAGCTAGTAAATGAGGAGGAGGCGGTCACCACAGAGCAGCAGTGGAAGGCAGTTAGAGAGGCACTGAACTCAACCTGCAAAGACACTGTGGGGTTCAAGAAACACCATCACAAGGACTGGCTGTCGGCACATACCTTGAAGAAGATAGAAGTGAGGAAGCAGAAGAAAGCAGTTGTCAACAACAGTCGCACAAGAGCAGCCAAAGCAAGGGCACATGAGGAATATTCGGAAGCCAACCGCGAGGTAAAAAGGAGTATCAGAGCAGACAAGAGAGCCTACACAGACGACCTAGCAGAAGATTGGTTGGCTATTTGGGTTTAACGCCGAGCAGGCGACTAAGGCCATCTCACGGCGGTACCTAGCAGCAGAGGCAGAAAAGGCAGCAGGCAGCGGCAACATGAAACAGCTCTACGACATTACCAGAAGATTGTCTGGCAAGTATGGCCATACAGAAAGACCAGTAAATGACAAAGACGGCAAGCCTATTGCAGACAGAGCAGACCAACTCGACAGATGGGCCGAGTATTTTGACGAGTTACTGAACAGACCCACCCCACCCGACCCCCCAGACATCCAGCCAGCAGAGACTGACCTACCCATCAGCTGTGACAGACCCAGCCGGAAAGAGATCAGAAGAGCAGTGGCATTTTCGAAGAACGGCAAAGCAGCAGGGCCAGATGGTATCCCAGCGGAGGCTCTGAAAGCAGACCTAGACACAACAGTAGAGATGTTGTACCCACTTTTTGGAAAGATCTGGGAAGAGGAGGTGATGCCGGCTGACTGGAAGGAGGGGTACCTAATCAAGCTTCCCAAGAAAGGCGACCTCAGCAAGTGTTCCAACTACAAAGGAATCACCTTGCTGTCAGTACCAGGATAGGTCTTCAACAGGATCATCCTGGAGAGAATAAAGAGCTCCGTCGACCCTCAGCTGAGAGACCAGCAAGCAGGATTAAGGAAAACCCGATCATGTACAGACCAGATTGCCACTCTCCTCATCATCGTGGAGGGGTCTCTGGAGTGGAGCTCCCCGCTGTACGTCACCTTTGTGGATTACGAGAAAGCATTTGACAGTGTGGACCGAGAGACTTTGTGGAAACTCCTACGACACTACGGTGTACCCACAAAACTCGTCTGCCTGATCAAGAGCAGCTACGATGGCATGACATGTCGCGTGATCCATGAAGGGCAGTTCACCAGGGAGCTTCAGGTCAGAACCGGCGTCAGGCAGGGGTGTTTGCTGTCTCCGTTCCTCTTCCTACTGGCCATAGACTGGGTCATGAAGAGGACCACAGAGCAGAGAAGAAGCGGAATACAGTGGACACTGTGGACACAGCTTGACGACCTCGATTTTGCAGACGACTTGGCTTTACTGTCCCACACTCATCAACAAATGCAGGACAAGACCACGAGGCTTGCTGACATCCCGTCCCATGGGGTCTCACCATCCACAAACAGAAAACAAAGACAATGAGGCTGAACGCAACCAGGGAAGAACCAGTCTTGCTTGCTGGCACTCCGTTGGAGGAGGTGGAGTCCTTCACCTATTTCGTGAGCATCATCGACAAAAAATGTGGCACTGATGCAGATGTCAGCACGAATCGGTCTAGCCAGAGCAGCCTTTCTCCAGCTGAAAAAAGTGTGGATTTCCAGAGAGCTGTCACAACACACCAAAGTCCGGATTTTTAACTCAAACGTAAAAGCAGTTCTCCTATATGGAGCAGAGACTTGGAGGTTAACACAAACCACAGTCAGCAGAGTACAGATCTTCATACGCAGTTGCCTTAGAAAAATCTTGAAAATCCACTGGCCAGAGAAGATCAGCAACGTCAGACTCTGGGAGAGAACAGAGCAGATAACAGCCGAGAATGAAATTGGACGAAAAAGATGGGGATGGATTGGTCACAGTCTGAGAAAGCCAGTTTCTAGTATCACTAGGCAGACATTGTCATGGAACCCCCAGGGAAAGAGGAAAAGAGGCAGGCCGAGAAACACCTGGCGTCGAGACCTCCAAGCAGACATCAAGAGACTGGGAACCACCTGGAGTAAAATCGAAGGAGAAGCACAGGACAGGAGTCGCTGGAGGTCTCTCGTCGACGGTCTATACCCTGGGAGGGGTGACAGGCGTAAGTAAGTAAGTAATCACGGACTGGCATGCATGTATTTAAAACCTAATAATCACGGACTGGCCTGCATGTATTTAGAACCTAATAATCACGGAATGGCATGCATGTATTTAAAACCTAATAATCACGGAATGGCATGCATGAATTTAGAACCTAATAATTACGGAATGGCATGCATGTATTTAAAACCTAATAATCACGGAATGGCATGCATGTATTTAGAACCTAATAATCACGGAATGGCATGCATGAATTTAGAACCTAATAATTACGGAATGGCATGCATGTATTTAAAACCTAATAATCACGGAATGGCATGCATGTATTTAAAACCTAATAATCACGGAATGGCATGCATGAATTTAGAACCTAATAATCACGGAATGGCATGCATGTATTTAGAACCTAATAATCACGGACTGGCATATAATTACGGTCACAATTAAGCTAATTAAGGTGGTGACTGTTTATGCCGGAGCGACTGTCTAATAGCCGGCGCTGTTCTTATGGCGACGGGCCCCCAGCTAGCAACTGTGAAAGTTTTCGTCTTTTCTTTTTTTGCGTATTTTTGTTGTGTAACTAGTCTCAGCCAAGCAGAAAGTTTAAAAAACATTATATTATGTGTTACAGAGATACTACGATAGGGCTGTCCTTAGTTTGCTTTGTGTTAGGGAGGTTCAGTTCGGGTTGGGGCCGCTGGCGCCGGCCATTAGACGCCTTGGCGACGGGCTTCACCCGTCCCGAGCCATTGTCCATTTGTTTGAAAACTGTTGTGTGAGTGTTTGTGATAGCGAGTTGCACCTGAGGTGGCGAAAAGAATTTCTCTTCTTGAGATAATAAAGTCTTCTTATTCTTATTCTTATTATGTATTTAGAACCTAATAATCACGGACTGGCGTGTATGTATTTAGAATAATAATCCTTGCTGTAGAGACACAGATGTAAATTCACCAACAAGGGGCATAGATCTTCATGAGCCCCCGCATCTGCGGGGGCTCATGATGATCTATGTTCGTTGCAGATTCGTGGCGTTTGCTGCTATGAATGCATCCCCTTTACTGCTAGTGCACGCAGATTGTGATTTCTGAAATATTTGCTAATTCAAAGCCGAAGAGCCTTAAAGGCCCACTACCGCCGTGACTGTTCAAATAATACACGTTTGTAACAGATGGTTACGAAACGCTACACACAGGCCTAGTTATGGTCCATTTAGACACAGGAGAATCCAGTTTAGCACACGTCGTCTTAATATCAAGTAACCTGACAACGACTGCACTCCGTTCTATTATTACAACTGTATCAGTACGAGAAACAGCTAAAAAATAGATTGACACGCTAACGGTTTTGCAGAATAAATAAGTGCGATTACGCGTGTGTGTTTGCTGCATGTTTAAACTGCCGTTAAAGTTCATTAGGTGTGTCGATAAGGCAGAAGGAACACAAACGGTGCTGAAATGTGTCTTCAGATTTACGCGGCGTAATGGTACTTTAACCGTCCAAGTGGCACGGATACAAAGTGGTCTCAGCAAGAGACATAGATCTTCATGAGCCCCCGCAACTGCGGGGGCTCATGAAGATCTATGTCTCTTGCAGTTGGATCGGGTTTGTTTTTCCTGGGGAGGGAAAGAATTTAGGTGTCAGATCTGGGTTGACTGCTATTGAATGGTGGAAGTCTATAGAAACTGCGAGTCCAACACCATTTTAACCTTCTTGTGCATGCTGCCACCCGTACTACTAACGGCACCGGCGACTGCGGGCAGAAGGGTCAACTCACGAATTTCCAGCAATTAAAAGGTAGTCGACACAAGTAAGATAGCATCGCACTGCAACTTTAAGAATACAATTCATAAAGCGGAGTGACGAGTGTACTTCGCAGTTCATTTCGAATTGCGAGGCGGGTTTCAGTACTGCAAACACAGGAGAATGTTCATGCCACTGATATTTCCAAATTTTTCGAGGGGGCTTTTGTACTGCAAACACAGGAGAATATTCATGCCGCTGATGTTTCCAAATTTTTCGAGGGGGGCTTTTGTACTGCAAACGCAGGCTATTTTTTCCCCGAGACAACAATGAACAATGAGTGCGCAATAGGTTCTCGGGCCGACGTCGGGCCGAGTACATAAGCTTACTGAGTATTATTTTGACAGTGGTAAATGCTTCGGTCCACATGCCATTTTTCGAAATTTGCCATTGACAGCTGCTGAATACAAACATATTTGTTTGCGGAGTGTATTGCTTTGGCTATTGCGGAGTGTATTGCTTTGGCTATTGCGGATTGAATTGTTTTGGCTATTGCGGAGTGTATTGCTTTGGCTATTGCGGGAGTGTATTGTTTTGGCTATTGCGTAGTGTATTGTTTTGGCTTTTGCGGAGTGTATTGCTTTGGCTATTGCGGGAGTGTATTGTTTTGGCTATTGCGGAGTGTATTGCTTTGGCTATTGCGGGAGTGTATTGTTTTGGCTATTGCGGGAGTGTATTGCTTTGGCTATTGAGGAGTGTTTTGGCTTTGGCTATTGCGGGAGTGTATTGCTTTGGCTATTGCGGAGTGTATTGCTTTGGCTATTGCGGAGTGTATTGCCTTCGCTATTGCGGAGTGTATTGCTTTGGCTATTGTGGGAGTGTATTGCTTTGGCTATTGCGGGAATGTATTGCTTTGGCTATTGCGGGAGTGTATTGCTTTGGCTATTGCGGAGTGTATTGCTTTGGCTATTGCGGGAGTGTATTGCTTTGGCTATTGCGGAGTGTATTGCTTTGGCCATTGCGGAGTGTATTGCTTTGGCTATTGGAGAGTGTATTGCTTTGGCTATTGCGGATGAGGTAACAGCGCCAGCGTTATCATTATGTCATACAGTTATGTGCGGCGGCTATTTCACGCCTCGTTTGATTCATATCACGTTCCCCATGATTGCGTGAAGACACTGGCAGTTGTTGGGTGGCAGTCGTCTCTAAAAGTCTTGCTGTTTATTATCACTCCAACAGCGAATTTGTTAACACCTTCAAGAGACAGATAGCCTTGTGAGACCCCGCTGGCTGCGGGAGCGCATGAGCATCTTTGCCTCGTGGTGATTGTGTTTTTCAAAAGGCACGTATTGCCATCGTGCGAGAGCTAAACTGTGTAGTGGAATATATTTGAACATTTCATTGAAGTGATCCTGTCTCCCCCCCCCCCCTCCTCCTCGACCCCCAGCTTCCCGAACACCTCACCTCCGGTCATGCACACCCCACCCCCACCCCTCCTCCCCCATACACTTCCTTTCCGGCCTCCCCTCCCCCCCCCCCCCCACACACATCTTTTCTCCAATTTGAAATATGTGTAAACACAGTCAAGACGTCTAGACTGAACCAAAGTTGTGACTGACGTAAGTGCATTAGAGTGTAGATGTAACAGAGTAAACAAGATCAACCGGCTGATCAGAAGCAGGCCAAAGAACACAGTGCCGTTTCCGTACTGTCCAGTCTCTTAGCCATAGTCAGTCCCAGTCATCTCCTAATTTTTCAATCTCCTAAATAACACTACCGCCCACCAGCTGCACATTTGCCATGCACAAAATACCAACAAAAACAGCACATTGACTGTCTCATTTCTTGGTTATGAACCTGATTTCTTACCAACCACACACCCAAGCACAGCTGAAATCAGCGTGCCCCTCAAATCACTAAGTCAATGGCAACTCAGCATAGGCCCACAATTGTCCACTGGATAAGCTCAGGATGGAATGAATCAAAGCACCACACATGTGTCTTTTCGTCTAACCAGAAATTTCCAGCAAATTCCAACATTCAGCCCTACTACAAATTTTTAAATAAGGCAACAATTATTTTAAAAAACACCGGTCCTTGCACTGCCTGAACTGCCCAATTTGAATATGTAACATGACCAGTAACTGTCAGAACGTCTCAGTCGAGGACACAAAATAATAGCCTGGTGTGTCTAACGACTGTTAAGGCTAGAGGAGTGGCGTTGTTACGAGATTGGATGACGCAGTCTTATGGATTCGAGACGACACGATCAGTGGCTAAAGATCAATGAGCTGTAAGGTGTTTGCTGGCCGGTGATTTTGGACCTTACGGCTGAAAGTCGTAAGGTCCAAAATTAAAGACCAGCAGACACATGACGATGGAGTGCCCCTCCTTCCTCGTTTCTGTCCGTCTGTCTCCCACTCCCTCCCCCCCCCAAAAAAAAAAAAAAAAAAAAATTCTTCTCCTGCTATAATGTGTTAATAGAAAATGTTATGTATGATGCTGTTATTGTTTTCAACAGACACAATGGCCAAATGTGTCTGATCGCAATCAGGGTTAGGCCAACGTAGCATAGCTGTTGACTGAATGGCCCCCTCCCCCCGCCTCCAAAACAACAACAAAATGACATATGAACAGTACAAACCAAATTATCAGCTTCAAAGATCAGCGGACTTTCGAATAATGGGATTTTTCCGCTGACCTTGACGCAGCTCTTCGGAAAATATTCGTGCTGGTCTGTGAGCTTGGTCATTGCGGCCTCAGGCCGCAAGGACCAATATCACAGGCCAGCACACACATTATTGATTGTAGAGATTATGAGATCAAGTTGGACCGTCTCGGGGAAAAAAGTGTCTGTATTCCCAATAACAGCCCAAGACAGTCTTTCGGGCCGATGTCTGCCGCGGAGGGCCCGCGCACAGCTGTGCGCGGACCCACTGCGGCAGACCGCATCGGCCTGAGGGCTTTATGCTTCCTGTGTGTTAGCGCAAGAAATAGATCGACCGGCGGATAGGTTGTCCCGTCTTTCACGCGACGTAAAGCGGGAAATATTGTCGTGAAAATCAGACCGGCGAACCGTTGCCAAAGAAATAAGTATACAATGACGCAACGCAAGCGAAACATTTGTGGTGAAAATCAGACCAGCGAACAGTTGCCAAAGAAATAAGTATACAATGACTCAAAGCAAGCTAAACGTTTGTGGTGAAAATCAGACCGGCGAACCGTTGCCAAAGATATAAGTATACAATCACGCAACGCAAGCGAAACATTTGTGGTGAAAATCAGACCAGCGAACAGTTGCCAAAGAAATAAGTATACAATGACTCAAAGCAAGCTAAACGTTTGTGGTGAAAATCAGACCGGCGAACCGTTGCCAAAGATATAAGTATACAATGACGCAACGCAAGTGAAACATTTGTGGTGAAAATCAGACCGGCGAACCGTTGCCAAAGAAATAAGTATACAATGACGCAACGCAAGCGAAACATTTGTGGTGAAAATCAGACCAGCGAACAATTGCCAAAGAAATAAATATACAATGACGCAACGCAAGCGAAACGTTTGTGGTGAAAATCCGACCGGGGCCGTTGCCAAAGAAATAAGTATACAATGACGCAATGCAAGCGAAACATTTGTGGTGAAAATCAGAGGCCTAGTCGGCAATATGTATGTCGGTGTTTTGTGTTTTGTGATAGAAATTCTATCTCTCAGTGCCGGCGCACTAAGAACCCAAAGTGTGGGTGAAAGAGTAAATTACTCAGAGTTACTGACGCACAGCTCAATTGGTTTAGAGCCCTGCAAAATCTGTAGCGGCTGATACTGGTTCTTATATAACTAAAAAAAAACACAAAAAAACAACCTTCACCCATCAGGCCAAGAGTGACGTAATTCACATAATAATGTAATTAGTTTGGTATACGTTCTTGATTAGGTCTTGAACTAAACAGGCCTGTAAAACAGGTTTATCGTCTAAAAACTGTTTTATAATTCATAGTTTATTCAAGTAAATTTTTTTTCTGAATCTGAACCAATCGCATGGACATCACAAAGCAGCCATTTTGGTGGTTACGTCATATCCCACTGCCTCTGGAATGAGGCACATTTAGAGTAGATGGTTGTCAAGGCTTATTTTGGAATTTAAAAACAAAAATGATAGTTAGTTAGTTATTTGGGTTTAAAGCCGAGCAGACAACTAAGGCCATCTCACGGCGGAAAAAAATATGATAGAGGATCAACAAATTATTGGCATTTTCCCCCGTCAAGCCTATCTGCTGATGTGGCCTCATGGTACATTTGTATTAAGGTGCGTTTTACGATGCTTTCTCATAGTCCTACTTTCAGACTTACTCTTTCTCATTCTCTCTCTCTCTGTCGTGGCCAATAACCGGCACCCGCCAGTAGGGGGCAATTTAGTCGGCTTCGGACACAACCCAATGGAGTGAAAAGTCTTTGCAATGGCGGCAGACATGTGTGCTGAAAGCCGTAAGGTCCAAAATCACAGACCAGCACACAGACAAAAATAAATCATGCACTTCATCGACGACTATTTCCATCTATGAGACTGACTAGAGGCACAGACCTTCGTAAGTCGGTAAGTCAATGTCGCAGGCTGTTGTGATTGTCAGCCATCGAAACGTTAAAGCGACCTACACCAGACACCTCCTTTATAACTTGAGTGTCTTAATAATAATAATAATAATAATAATAATAATAATAATAATAATAATAATACCGGTTATTATATAGGCGCTTTTTACCCGCTGCGAATGGGCTCAAAGAGCCGCGAACTGAACCCAACACGCACGCTCACGTGACACACACGCATTCACTCTGAAGACAAACACAGTGCAAGACAGACACAGGACATTCACGTGGTGCGAAGGGTCAGCTCAGCTACTGAGGTTTCGGAAATTTTTGATCGCTTGTATTTGAAATTATAAAGTGGCCTGAAACCGGTACCAAAGTGGAGGGGGTGGAAGAACCGAAGTACCCGGAGAAAGAACCCCCGACGGTCCGCCCGAATTAACGGTGACACTTACTAGAGGAGAAAAATCCAACGCCGAAACCCGGTATCGAACCTCGCACCTTTAGCATTGGTGGCAGGCGCCTTAACCACTGCGCCAAGGACCGCCCCATAGTATATCTTACAATAAAAGTTATAAATGTTTGACTGAAAGCGCTGTCTGAAGCTTATGAAGTTTGAATGTCGTAATATGAAAGACATTTCTGATCTTCTTCGCATTCGTACGCTGGAGAGTTCCGCCCGCTACGCTCAAAATGTAGTGGGAAACCTCTGGCACCTCAGGCACGCCTGCCCACATGGATTGTCAAAAGAAGGGCAGAAAAGGCTTAACTGAGATTGATTGATTGATTGTACATTGCTTAACGTCCCGACAGCAACAATACTCTCTCAGGACGTGCCTGCACTGCTTGTGGAAAAAGAAACAACTAAACAAAATATTGAATTACGTCACCAACCGTTCCAATACGTTAAATAAACCTACGACATGGGGCCTAAATAAAGCCAAGACCATTTAGCAACATACATCCAATATCAAGAGCTACAGACAGCGCAGACAGTAGGGAGAGTTTAAAAAAGGCAAATACAGGTGAATGGACCAAGGGTAGACAGAAACACATGCCCCAGAATAGAAACCCGCCCTGTGGGGCTGACCAGGGTGACCCTGGGAACTAAAAAGTAGTTAACCCCACCCACGTCCCCCAGGGCACACCCGGGTGGGGGGGGGCTTAGCTGAGGCCAGACAACATTGATGGTCATGTTACATATTCAGATTGGGCATTTCAGGCAGCCAGAGGACCGGTGTTTTTAAAAATAATTGTTGCCTTATTTGAAAATTTGTAGTAGGGCTGAATGTTGGAATTTGCTGGAAATTTCTGGTTAGACGAGAAGAGACATGTTTGGTGCTTTGATTGTTACCATCCTGAGCTTATCCAGTGGACAATTGTGGGCCTACCTTGAGTTGCCGTTGACGTAGTGATTTGAGGGGCACGCTGATTTCAGCTGTGCTTTGGGTGTGGGGTTGGTAAGGAATCAGGTTCATAGCCAAGAAATGAGACAGTGTGCTGTTTTTGTTGGTATTTTGTGCATGGCAAATGTGCAGCTGGCGGGCGGTAGTGTTTTTTATTTTTATTTTTTTATTTATTTATTTTTTTTTTAAGGGGATTGGAATATTAGGGGATGACTGCGACTGACTAAGGCTAAGAGACTGGACAGTACGGAAACGGCCCTCGGTGTGTTCCGTGGCCTCATAACCCGTTGCCTCGGCGAATTTCAGCGGCCAAAGCCCGCCCTGGAGCAGGTCGGTTTAATTATATTCATGTATGTGTGCTGGTCTGTGACTTTGGATCTTACGGCCGAAGGCCGTAAGGTCCAAAATCACAGACCAGCACATAGTTACACACCATCGGATGCCCATGTAAATCTTTCCCTCTTGCTAGCTTTTGTAAGACACATTTACATCTGTGATTCCTGTAGGAGGAGGGGTCGGGGTGGAGGAGGAGGTGTTGTTCAGTTGAATAGACCTGTCCTGCGTTCGACTGTCGCTTACAGCTGATCGGCATTGTCAGTTTTGTTTTCGTAAGTGGATTAGGAAGAAAAGGGCTGGCTTCCCTATTGTGAAAGGTCCTCGATTTGTAGGCAGCTGGAGCGAAGGACAGCCTATTATATATAATACGCCTGATTGCACTTTCCAGTGATTTAGTCAGGAGAAGGCGCAGTGACCAGATTTGTCTGGTAGCCTGAAAACGACCTGTTCTTTTTTGGTCGGATTTTCATTATAGAAGGTACACTATTTGTAAAATAATATTTATTATTATTATTATTATTATTATTATTATTATTATTATTATTATTATATTATTATTATTATTATTATTATTATTATTATTATTATTATTATATTACGATATGAATATTAATTTATTATTGTTATTATTTATTATTATTATTTATTATTATTATTATCAACATCATCATTATTACTGGAACGTGTTTACAAATGACTTTGCACAATGTTTGTGTAGTCTGTACTGGGTCTGTATTTAAACAGACTCGCAGTCACTAATGTGTTCTCTTAACTCGCAGTCACTAAAGCGTTCTCTTAACTCGCAGTCACTAATGCGTTCTCTTAACTCGCAGTCACTAATGCGTTCTCTTAACTCGCAGTCACTAATGCGTTCTCTTAACTCGCAGTCACTAATGCGTTCTCTTAACTCGCAGTCACTAATGCGTTCTCTTAACTCGCAGTCACTAATGCGTTCTCTTAACTCGCAGTCACTAATGCGTTCTCTTAACTCGCAGTCACTAATGCGTTCTCTTAACTCGCAGTCACTAATGCGTTCTCTTAACTCGCAGTCACTAATGCATTCTCTTAACTCGCAGTCACTAATGCGTTCTCTTAACTCGCAGTCACTAATGTCTTCTCTTAACTCGCAGTCACTAATGTGTTCTCTTAACTCGTAGTCACTAATGCGTTCTCTTAACTCGCAGTCACTAATGCGTTATCTTAACTCGCAGTCACTAATGCGTTCTCTTAACTCGCAGTCACTAATGTGTTCTCTTAACTCGCAGTCACTAATGTCTTCTCTTAACTCGCAGTCACTAATGTCTTCTCTTAACTCGCAGTCACTAATGTGTTCTCTTAACTCGCAGTCACTAATGTCTTCTCTTAACTCGCAGTCACTAATGTGTTCTCTTAACTCGCAGTCACTAATGTCTTCTCTTAACTCGCAGTCACTAATGTCTTCTCTTAACTCGCAGTCACTAATGTCTTCTCTTAACCCGCAGTCACTAATGTCTTCTCTTAACTCGCAGTCACTAATGTCTTCTCTTAACTCGCAGTCACTAATGTGTTCTCTTAACCCGCAGTCACTAATGTCTTCTCTTAACTCGCAGTCACTAATGTGTTCTCTTAACCCCATCCCTGTCGCCGGACGTATGTTTTGTTTCTGAAATCTGTGCTCATTTAGCGACCAAGAATCACAGCCGTCCGAGGAACATGGATACAAATCGGTCTGAACAAGAGACATAGATCCTCATGAGCCCCCGCAGTCGCGGGGGCTCACGAGGATCTATGTCTCTTGCAGTTGGATCGTGTGTGTGTTTTTTTCTCGACAGTGACGAGGTTAATACAGTCATGGTAGCTAAGATCAGTTTACTTGTTGTTTTTTTTTCTTTTCTATTCGAATACGTTTCGAAAAGATCACCAGTGCCAGAGCTCGCAGAAAGACAGCGTCGCCTCCTCCCTAGTGCCCCCATTGCCCTCGCAGGTGTGGCTCCAGGACTGGCTTGGCCAGCCACACCCGCACCCACAAATAGAAGTCATGCACAATGACGACCTCATCGGCTTTCGCTGGTCTACCCATTAATACGTTTCTTCACTTACATTCTTTGTCTTGCGAGTCCGAAATAGCTCAGGCGGTTAAGCGTCGGAGCAGGAGAGCGAAGGGAATCGCCGGGTCGTGGGTTCGAATCCCCGTCCCGGCCCCGGTAACTGGACTCGCAATCCAGGGGGGGGGGGGTGGGGGGGGGGGAAAGACGGGCTTGTTCCATAGCATGTCCGTTGAAAGGTCCTGGTAAATCAACGTGGCACAGTTGGAGTGCGCCTGAGTTGATCAGTGTTCAGGTCGTATTCCATAGGCAATAGATTTCCCTGTACCCCATAACCCGCCCGTCAGGGCCGTCCATTATCACGTCGGTGCCGTGGACGTTAAACCCCGAACTAATCGAATATTCTTTGTATTCCGTTATGTTATATTGCTATTGCATTGCATTCTAAACTCTGCTAAGGTCTGTCAGCGTCGGCTTCATCAGAATGGCACGTTTTAACTCATACAGCCCCGACACCCCCCAGCAAGACGTGGCCGGAACGAGCATGACAGTTCAAGGGTGGTGCCAGAATAGCTTTGCGCCCGTAGGCGCCAAGCTATTCTGGCACCACCCTTAGACTATCACGCGCGACCTGTCTCTAGAATTGTTAACACAGTCCTTCAGCGGGCAACTTCAAAATTTGAGGATGTCAGTTTTTGTTTTAGTTCGGGGTTTAACGTCCACGGCACCGAAGTGATAATGGACGGCCCTGACGGAGCGGGTTTATGGGGGGGGGGGGGGGGGGGGGGGAACAGAGAAATCTATTGCCTATGGAGTACGACCTGAAGACTGATCAATTCAGGCGCACTGAAACGCTATGCCACGATGATTTACCAGGACCTTTCAACGGACATGCTATCCATGGAACAAACCCGTCTTTTTCTTCCCTGGATTGCGAGTCCAGCTACCGGGCCCGGAACGGGGACTCGAACCCACGACCCGGCGATTCCCTTCGCTCTCTTGCTCCGACGCTTAACCGCCTGACCTATTTCGGACTCATAAGGAGGATTTCGGTCTCGGGGTACAATGAGTCAAACCTTTCGTCGTCGAGAAAAAGTGGACACCACATCGCAAGGGGACACAGAGCCTAATGAACCATCGCGATCACGGAGGACCGGCATTTCTCGCTTGGCCCCACTTTGCATCCGTGTTTCCTGAAGGGGTAGGGTCCTTCGGCTTCGAATTAACCCCTTGAGTGCCGAGGAATGCTGAGCACAATTCAGCTGCAAGAGACGTAGATCCTCACGAGCCCCCGCGACCAATTTGTATCCACGTTCCCAGAACGGTTGCGGCCGTTGGTCGTGGCGTGAACGCCAGATTTCAGAAACTACAGTAAGCGTACAGTGGTAAGGAAGGGGTTAACGGAGATTTCATAGCACAGTCGGCGACCACAAGCGTTAGAAGTGTTAACCCCTTTTCACTGCCAGTGGCAGGGGTGGATCGGGAGGGGGGTCATTGGGGTTTATGGACCCCCATCCCCCCCTCCCCCCCCCCCCGACCCCAAATTTCTTAAAATGCTATAATAAAGTTCCTTTTCGGGGGTGTTTGGACGTAGTCTAGCGTCGTGGAGACCTTTTGTGTCAGGTTTTAGACCCCCCCCCCCCCCCCATCTCCGTGGAGCTAAGTGATCCGGCCACAGACTGTTTTTCAAGTCGCGGTTGTCATATAATGAAGCATATTGGTCTATGGGAGACAACTCCTGTATAGTGGTTGTCTCTCTCCGGTGATTATGTCCCTTAGAGACTGCGCATGCCCAGTGGATAAATAGCGTGTAAGCCGCCAAGTTGAGAAATGGCTTGCCTGTATTTTGTGAGTGCATCTGTGGTTTGAATCCAGGTCCATCCAGCCCACATAGAAGCGGTAACACGACAACGGTAAACGCATCGTCACAGATCCGAACAGTCAAAGGCACATAGTGAAGTCAAAGTGGTTTCAGCAAGAGGCATAGATCCTCATGAGCCCCCGCAATTGCGGGGGCTTATGAGGATCGATGCCTCTTGCAGTTCCATGTTGTTGGGGTTAACGAACGCGAACGAGTGCTATCTATGAACGTGTCAACCTTTCAGTCAATAAGCACTCCTGGGTCATTTTCTCTTGACAAAAACTGGACAACACTGGGCACTTTATACTGATAGTAAGAAGTTCCACACACGCGTGTGCAAGATAAGCTTCATTGTTTTTTTTTATAGCCCATGTCCATCACCCTTATTAACAAATTTTAAAGAATTGAGTCATTGAAGATTTAGATATGTGCGCTGGTCTGTGATTTCGGACATTACGGCCGTAGTCGTAAGGTCCAAAATCACAGACCGGCAAACGTGTTATCATTATTTTCATTCACATAGCTTACATTGTTTTCATCCCTACGTCACACGACCAGTCGCTTTAGTGCAAACCGTAGCATGTGACCACACAAACCCTTGTAGCGACTAATGGCGGACTTTTTGTAGCCCTCTTTCTGACGCGTCTTGAATGACAGTTTTGTTCTATAAATGATCACCAAAACGTTATAAAGTAGAAAGTTACTTAGTGTTGTTCGAAACAACAGGCACACTACTGGAGACGGCAACGTCATGAAATATTTTATATTACGTCATAAATCTATTATGTATAAATATATATTCCTTTATATACGTCGGTCATGTCTGGCGCGATCCAGGTTTCTTCTTGCAGTTGATTTCTTTACGAAATCAAAATGCAGGAATGAAAACAAATACGTTATTGGTAGCAAGGGCTTGCTGCACGGACCCTTTTAGCAAAGCCCTGCGACCAATAACTTATATTGTCGTATCTCTTTTGTCCAGTGACCCACTCATTTATTTCTTGGTGACGGCCATACTATTCATAGCACGACTATATATTGTGCGCAGGGTCGGTGACTGATGCCAAAATCACACACCGTCACAGACATTAGTAGTTGCTGCTTTTGAAAATTAGAAGAATTTTTTTAAAAATATAAATGAATATATCTATATACTTTTTTCAATTAAAAACCGCTGACGGGAAGTTGCTGTACGTCCTAGGTGTAATTTTCTGGTTAGATCGGCTGGCCACATACATTCAGTGCTCTGGTCCTTTTCTTTTTCACATGCAGTGCTGTCGGAATGTAAGGCAATGTTTAACCTGCTGCTGTATTAATTTTCAGTGAGCTTGCGAGTCGTACAGGTATCAAACTTGGACACAACTTGTATCTGCACAACCCTAGATCGGTTCTGCGCCTGCCCTAGCCTGCTTGATACATGTACAATGGGCAACAACAGTTCCTCAAGTGAGCAGCCCGACCTACCCCCGGAATGGGCTGACGACAGCGCTGTGTCCACCCATCTACAGGCAAGTTGCAGACTGATATTATGTGTGCTGGTGATTCTGGACCTTGGGTACTAGACCAGTAAGAAAATTGGCTCTTTATCCTTGGGTGTGTTTCCTTCGAAAAAAAGGTCAAGCAGATTGGATTGCTTTGTCCTTCGACCATGATAGCCGGGTTCAAGGTTGGTGCCAGAATAGCTTGGCGCCTACAAGCGCCAAGCTATTCTGGCACCAACCTTGAATCATCATGGCCGATCTTCATCCTATCACTTCATCATTGCAGACCAAGATTCGAATTATGGGAGCCCTGTCACATGACTGTCGCACACGGCAAGAGGAGCGCGCGCACCTGCGGGAGCGATTGGCTGACCTCAAAGTCGAGAGGCGACGAATCAGCGTGGACCTTAGAGGGGATGGTGGTAAAGACAGCCAGTCGCGAGCCGTGACTCTTTCGACGTCGGGCGTCACACGTGACACAAACCAACCAACCAGTGCAGCAGTAAGACTTTTTACTGTGTGTGTGTCAGAAAGAAAGTGCGAAAGTGCAAAGAAAAACCCAAAAGTGTAATTCAGTGAGCGCTATAACTTTCAGTGCAGCTTAATGATAGAAGAGTTTTGCTGGAGCAAATTCATTTATAACTCGATTATGCTTGCACTATACCAAGGCCCTTAAAGCGGAATACCCGACTGGCCTTTTTGTTTCTCATGGTTGAGATTATAATTTTTTCTTACCCTTCGTGGCCAAATGAAAAATATTAACTCACAAACCAGATAGGTGAGGCTAGCGCTGGCAGAATTGTATGCAAACCAAGGGGAATCACAGCGCTGGACAGACAACAGTTAGATCCCCTGCCCCCGCCTATCAGGCACCCAATCGCCAGCCCACAGAGAAATACACAGGTATAGAATAAGACGATCATTTCCATCCTCAAACGAATGGATCAGGTCTCTTATATAACCCATGTCTTTCTCCGGAACTTAGGAAGTAGGCAGGAGAAACATACATACACAAACATGAAGGTGCGCTACTATATGTGGTCGGGTAAATACCTGATTTCCCACAGTAGATGCACAGAACATTACACAACAATGTTGTCTGTCCAGCGCTGTGATTCCCCTTGGTTTGCATACAATTCTGCCAGCGCTAGCCTCACCTATCTGGTTTGTGAGTATCTATAACTCGAGGCAAATTTGTATCGTTACATTGTTGTGTAATGTTCTGTGCATCTACTGTGGGAAATCAGGGTATTTACCCGACCACATATAGTAGCGCACCTTCATGTTTGTGTATGTATGTTTCTCCTGCCCACTTCCTAAGTTCCGGAGAAAGACATGGGTTATATAAGAGACCTGATCCATTCGTTTGAGGATGGAAATGATCGTCTTATTCTATACCTGTGTATTTCTCTGTGGGCTGGCGATTGGGTGCCTGATAGGCGGGTGCAGGGGATCTAACTGTTGTCTGTCCAGCGCTGTGATTCCCCTTGGTTTGCATACAATATGAAAAATATTAACGTCTAACCCCACTGCCGAATTTCCTAAATTTCGGAGATGTCACCTAACGACCACGTACCAGTTGCAAGGGATGGATCAACCCATGATAATTCAAGAGTAGTGCCAGATTAGGTTGGCGTCATTAGGCGCCAAGCTAACGTGGCATTACCCTTGAATTATTATGGTCTATCCACCTCCTGCTGTATTGAGTCGGGCCTTAATGGGTTAAGATAAACGGTCTGCGTGATTCCTCAAAAAGATGGTTGTTGAACCCTTTTAGGCCCAAGGTCCCATTTCTCAAATTTTGGAGGTGTTGCCTAACGACTATGTACCAGTTGTAGGAGATGAATTGATCATGATAATTCAAGGGTAGTGCCAGATGAGCTTGGCGCCTGAAGGCGCCAAGTTCATCTGGCACTACCCTTGAATTATCATGATCAATCCATCTCCTGCTGCAGGGTCCCGGGGCTAACAGGGTTAAGATGCCCAGTACTGATCGTAAGGTTTGCTTCTACGTGAAGGCAAAATACAGTAATTCAGTTTTGTCAAAAGCGAGATTGTTATTCTAAAGAAGGCGCCAAGCTCATCTGGCACTACCCTTGAATTATCACGATCAATCTATCTCCTGCTGCAGGGTCCCGGGGCTAAACGGGTTAACAAAACTTGAAAAGTCTGACACTATCTAACCAAAGACCCATTTCCTTACAGAGAACTGAACGAATCATACCCATGTTTTTTAAAATTTGTATTTGTATATAGGAACGACAATGCGGCATAGATAGAGGACCACTGCGAAAGGATTGAATAACACTTACTTTTTTCAGTACGAGAACGACAGCACCTGTACTCTGTGCGGACATGAAGCCAAGCGAGACCAGAACTACCCATGCCGGATATGCACCCGCATCTTTCACCAGGCCTGTCTAAAAAAGTGTGGCGAATGCCGACCAGCAGACTTGAAAGCTGCCGCACACGCCCTCGTTGACGAGGGATGGAGCTGTTTTCATTGTGTAAGAACCAAAAACAATAATAATTTTTAAAAAAATATATTAAAAAAATTAAAATAAAAAATTAAAAAAAAAGAAAAAAATCATTGATTCATTGATTGATTGATTCATTCATTCATTATTATTTATTTGTTTATTCATTCATTTATTCATTCATTGATTATGTCTGTTTTAATGGGTTTTAACCAACCAGAGTATCTGGAATGGACCCAGATCTCGCGTGGTAAACCACGGTTTACCAGTGGTGAAGAGTGGTTTACCGGGCATGACCTGGTCCATCCCAGATGCTCTGGCTGGGGTTTCAGCTAGACTTGATAGTGTAGATGGGGCGGTCCGTGGAGCAGCGGTAAAAGCGCCTGCCACCAATACTAGAGGTGCGAGGTTCGATACTCGGTTCCGGCGTCGGACTTTTCTCCTCTAGTAAGTGTCACCGTAATTCGGGCGGACCGTCGGGGGTGCATTCTCCGGGTACTCCGGCTCTTCTTCCCCCACGACTTTGCCCACTTTATCAAATTTCAAATATAAATGATTTGAATTTCCAAAACTTCAGTAGCTCGCTTGAGCTTGCCCTTAGCACCACGTGAATGTTCTGTGTTTATGTACAGTGTGTGAGTGAATGCGCGTGATTTACGTGAGCGTGCTTGTTGGGTTCGGTTCGCGGCGGCGCTTTGAGCCGATTTTCAATTGGGTAAAGCGCCTATTTAATGCGCTAATTTATTTATTATTATTTGTTAGATAGGCGCCTCTTGCAAAGGCTGCTGCCTTCGGCTTACACTGCTGAGGCCACAGCAGATGTTGTTAATGCAATGGTATGTTATTGACCCACGGTAAACTTTGAGCATAACAAATTGCATTCTGTGTAAAAACAAATCCTCTTGTTTTCCTCCCCACGTCACACGACCAGTCACTTTAGCGCAAACCGTACCATGTCACCGTGATATAAAAACCCCTGTAGCGAAAAATGGCGGACATTTTGTAGCCCTCTCGATGACGCATCTTGGATTCCAGTTTTGTTATATAAAAGATCGCTAAACGTTCTAAAGTACAAAGTTACTTAGTGTTGTTCGAAACAACAAGCTCACTCAGTACTGGAGACGGCAACGTTATGACATATTTTAAATTGCGTCATAAGTCTATTATGTATAAATGTATATGTCTTTGACGTCAGTCATGTCTGGCGTGCTCCAAGTCGCAAGACATGAGCTGTCTTCTTGATTTCTTTTACGAAAATAGTGGAGGAATGAAAACAAATACGTTATTGATCGGAGGGGTTCGCTGCACAGACCCTTGTAGGCCTTCGGCCTTCGGCTTTCGGGGTACAATGATTCCTTTGACCTCCCTCAGGCCTACAAAGGTCCGTGTAGCGAACCCCTCCGACCAATAACTTATATTGTAGGCCCACTACCGCCGTAACTGTTCAAAGATACACTTCTGTAACAGATGGTTACAAAACGCTACATACAGGTCTAGCTATGGTTCATTTAGACACAGGACAATCCAGCTGAGCTCGCGTCGTCTGTATATCAAGTAACCTGACAATGACTCCACTCCGTTCTAGAAATACCACGCTATCAGTGCGAGAAACAGCTACTTAAAATAGACTGACACGCTAAATGACAGCGCAGAATAAATAAGTGCGATCACGCGTGTGCTTTTGCTGCCTGTCCAAACTGCTGTTAAAGTTCATTAGGTGTGTCGACAAGGCATAACAAACACAAACGGTGCTGAAATGTGTCCTCAGAAGTATGCGTAATGGTACTTTAAATAAAATAAATAAATAAATAATGAATGAATGAATGAATGAATAAAATTAACCCATTTAGCCCCAATGATAATTCAAGGGCAGTGCCAGATTAATCTGGCACTGCCCTTGAATTATCATGGTCGAAAGATCTCTTCAACTTGTACAAAGTTGTTAGGTGGCACCTCCAAAACTTCGGAGATGCGGCCCTGGGGTTAAATGGGTTAAATGAAATTCCGTTTCTATGAGTTTGATGTTCTGCTCCTGTCCGTGCAGAGCAACCTGAGTTTGCTGCTGACAGAGGAGGAGATCGACCAGCTCATCAAAGACTTCGACGAGCTTGACAGAAACAAAGGTCAGCGGGAGCTCCATTTCCTCCTGGTCTCAATCTTTTCAACCTCACGCGTTTGGCTGCGTCCTAGTTCGGTTTTAAACCCTTATCACTGCCAGTGACAGTATTGCCCGGGTAACCCCTTATCACTGCTACTGACAGTATTGCTCGGCGGAAAGGACATGTATTTAACCCGTTCAACCCCAGGTGTCACCTGACTACTATGTACCAGTTGCAGGAAATGGATCGACCATGATAATTTAAGGGTAGTGCCAGATTAGCTTGGCGCCGTCAGGCGCCAAGCTAATCTGGCACTGCCCTTGAATTATCATGGTCGATCCATCTCAGAAGGGCGTCGGTGCTAAATAGGTTAAGCGTCTGTTCCGCTGAGCAGTATTGTCAGCAGATGTGAAGGTCTGACGGAAACCATAAGATTTTTACTGTATAGCAATAGGATAAGACTTGTAGGGAAACCTAAGAGTGACGCTTTCTTCACCTTTAGACAACGTGATTTCATGGGAGGAGTACCACAACACGCGGGGGCGGGGCAGGCGCATGTCAGAGCTGGAGGAACTCGCCCTCAAACTGGAGTTCAAAATGGCGGACCAGAACTCGGACAACGCGCTCGACTGGTGGGAGTTTCTCAACATGGCGTCGCAGCGGCTACTGGGCAAACGCAAAGAGGTGGGGCCTACTGACATCACAACTCCTGTCATAGTTCTTGTTTACGGAGTAATAAACTTATGGGTGCGCGCGTAACGCAGTGCCCCCAGATTTTACTCATGGTGCTTGGTTTCTAGGTCGAGTTGGTGGACCTGTTGTCAGAGAAGGAGGTGATCCGCGCAAAAAGTCTCTTCACCTTGCTGGATCAGGATCATGACGGTGTGGTGACGGGGATTGAAGCCCGGCGCGCTGTCAGGAAGTGGTGCCGGCAACTTCAAGCTGGACGATCCCCGTATGTAAACCTTTCTCTGTGAACCCATTTAGCCCCAACACTCTACAGCACGAGACGGCTTGACCATGATCATTCAAGGGTAGTGTCAGATTAGCTTGGCGCCTGAAGGCGCCAAGCTAATCTGGCACTACCCTTGAATAATCATGGTCCGTCCATCTCCTGCAACTGGTACATAATTGTTCAGTGACACCTCCAAAATTTAGGAAATGTGGACTTGGGGCTAAATGGGTTAAACCAAGGCATTCACGCCAACCTGGTGTACCATTTTGACTCGGTGAATCAGCTGAAATGTTTGAATTAAAAACTGAAGAATGAAGGTTGGAAAGAAACTAACACGATACCTGCCCTCTCCCCCTAAATGTATAGTCAGAACACGAGAATGCAATAGTATGCCTAAAGCGTGTAACCCCATGAATGCCAAGAACGGTACCGGAGTTAGGCGTGTTTCCGTCGGTAGGGGCGGTCCGCGGCGCAGTGGTTATGGCGCCTGCCACCCGTTGAATGCTAAAGGGGCGAGGTTCGATACCAGGTTCCGGCGTCGGACATTTTTCCTCTAGTAAGTGTCGCCGTTAATTCGGGCGGACCGTCGGGTTTTCTTTCTCCGGGTACTCCGGCTCTTCCTCCTCCCTCCCCTTAGTGGTACCGGTTTCAGGCGTCTTTATAAATTCCAAATACAAGCGATCAAAATTTCCGAAACCTCAGTAGCTGAGCTGACCCATCGCACCACTTGAATGTCCCATGTTTGTCTTGTACTGTGTTTGTCTTCAGAGTGAATGCGTGTGTCACGTGAGCGTGCTTGTTGGGTTCAGTTCGCGGCTCTTTGAGCCGATTGGCCGAATTGGGTAAAGCGCCTATATAATAACCGGTATTATTATTATTTATTAGCAGCAGTATCATCAGTGGCAGCCCACGGGAAAATAGAAAATGAGCGGTATGGGAGGAAATTAACTGATTTAGAGGTCTCATTATCAACGTCTGCAATCTGTTTAACCCGTTCAGCTCCAGGGCCGTATTTCCGGAAATTGTGGAGGTCTCACTTAACGGCTATGTATCCTTTGCAAGGGATGGATCGACCATGATAATTCAATGGTAGTCCCAGATTGGCGCCTGATTCAATTCAATTCAATTCAATAAACTTAATTTATCCCGCTAGGGGCAATTGAAGTGGTCCGACAGGCTCAGTGACTTAGATATATACAAAACTTACATTAAAATATATGCACACAATAATGATACAAACAATCGATTTAACGAAATCTAATGTATTTAAAAACAGCGCTGGTGCCAAACTAATTAGTCACTACCCTTGAATAACCATGGTCGATTCACCTCCTGCTGTATTGCGTCGGGGCGAAATGGGTTAACCCTTTTAGCCCCAAGGTTCAATTTTAGGATGTGTTGCCTAACGACTATGTACCAGTTGTAGGAGATGGATCGATCATGATAATTCAAGGGAAGCGCCAGATGAGCTTGGCGCCTGAAGGCGCCAAGCTCATCTGGCACTACCCTTGAATTATCATGATCAATCAATCTCCTGCTGCAGGGTCCCGGGGCTAACAGGGTTAAGATGCCGAGTACTGATCCTGAGGCTTGCTGGTGTGTGAAGGCAAAAGACAGTAACTCAGGTTTGTGAAAAGCGAGATTGTTATTCTAATACAAAGCAAATCTCGATATTCACAATATCAGACTTACTGCCTGTTGCCTTCATCGCATTGCGCAACCGACCACTTTGCCCAAGGGTCTGTATCGCAGTTTGTAAGATGGTTAATTCGTGGTTTAACGTCCACGGCACCAAAGTGATCATGGACGGCCCTGACAGGCGGGTTATGGGGGACAGGGAAATCTATTGCCTATGGAGTACGTACGACCTGAACACTGATCAACTCAGGCACACTCCAACTGTGCCACGTTTATTTACCAGGACCTTTCAACGGACGCGCTCTGGAACAAGCCCGTCTTTTCCCCCTGGATTGCGAGTCCAGCTACCGGGGCCGGGACGGGGATTCGAACCCACGACCCGGCGATTCCCTTCGCTCTCCTGCTCCGACGCTTAACCGCCTGAGCTATTTCGGACTCGTTGGGGCGATATGGGTTAACCCTTTTAGCCCCAAGGTCCCATTTTTGGAGGTGTTGCCCAACGACTATGTACCAGTTGTAGGATATGGATTGTTCATGATAATTCAAGGATAGTGCCAGATGAGCTTGGCGCCTTCAGGCGCCAAGCTCATCTGGCACTACCCTTGAATTATCACGATCAATCCATCTCCTGCCGCAGGGTCCCGGGGCTAACAGGGTTAAGATGCAGAGTACTGATCCTGAGGCTTGCTGTTCTGTGAAGGCAAAAGACAGTAGCAGTTTTGTGAAAAAGCGAGATTGTTATTTGAATACAATGAACATCTCGCTTTGCACAATATTAGTCTTACTGCCTGCTGTCTTCATTGCATTGCGCAACCAAACACTGTTCCCAAAGGCCTGTATCGCAGTTTGTAAGAGGAGTACTGCTGCTTTTTATTTCAGCGAGGGTGTGGCCAGGTTGTCTACCCGGATTGACCGTCACGTGGAGGTCAGAGCCCGGATGTTAGTGGATGGCGATTACCAGCATCGAGAGTGAGTAGTTTGGGTTTGTTACATTGCTAAATTAGTTCGTCACGAGCATTTGGTTAGTCAGTTAGCCCAGGACAAACAATGGTATCTCCTAGGGTCAGTTGCACGAGTGAGCTTAGTCCTGCGCCAGCCAGTAAGCAAGGTGCTTCGCTATAGCGCCACAACACTCGCCCCGCTATAGCGCCACAACACTCGCCCTGCTATAGCGCCACAACACTCATCCCGCTAAAGCGGCACAACACTCACCCCGCTATAGCGCCACAACACTCGCCCTGCTATAGATCCACAACACTCACCCCGCTATAGCGCCACAACACTCACCCCGCTGTAGCGCCACAACACTCGCCCCGCTATAGCGCCACAACACTCGCCCCGCTGTAGCGCCACAACACTCGCCCCGCTATAGCGGCACAACACTCACCCCGCTGTACCGCCACAACACTCGCCCCGCTATACCGCCACAACACTCGCCCCGCTATAGCGCCACAACACTCGCCCCGCTATAGCGCCACAACACTCGCCCCGCTATAGCGCCACAGCACTCACCCCTCTATAGCGCCACAACACTCGCCCCGCTATAGCGCCACAACACTCGCGCCGCTATAGCGCCACAACACTCGCCCCTCTATAGCGGAGCACCTTGCTTAGTGGCTGGCGCAGGACTAAGCTCACTCGTGCAACTGACCCTTTCATTAACTCCTTCTACCCCAGACACACCACAGCAAGATAAAGATCGACCATGATAGTTCAAAGGTGATGCCAGAATAGCTTGGCGCCTATGGGCGCCAAGCTATTCTGGCATCACCCAAGAACAATCATGACCCCACCCGGGTCTGCCCTGGGGGACTTGGGTGGGGTTAACTACTGTTTAGTTTCGAGGGTCGCCCTGGTCAGCCCCACAGGGTGGGTTTCCCCCTCTATTCTGGGGCATGTGTTTCTGTCTACCCTTGGTCCATTCACCTGTATTTTCCTTTTTTAAACTCTCCCTACTGCCTGCGCTGCCTGTAGCTCTTGATATTGGATGTCTGATGCTAAATGGCCTTAGCTTTATTTAGGCCTCGTGTCGTAGGTTTATTTAACGTATTGGACCGGCTGGTGACGTACATTCAATATTCTGTTTAGTTGTTTTTTGTTGTTGTTTTTGTTTTGTTTTGTTTTTCACTTACTAAGTCTAAATCTCTCTCTCTCTACATCTCTAACTTTCTTCTCTCTCCATATATCTTGTTATCTAGAACTTATCTTTTTTCTTTCTTTTTTTCACACGCAGTGCAGCCACGTCCTGAGAAAGTCTTGTTGCTGTCGGGACGTTAAGCAATGTACAATCAATCAATCAATTGAACTATCACGGTCGATCTGTGTCCTGCACTGCAACGCAGTCTTCAGAGGACGACTTTAAAATTTTGGGGATTTTGGTCTTGGGGTAGAATGAGTTAAAGAAGGGGTAAAGGGGGGGGTGGTGGTGGTAACAATTTGTTTGTTCAATGCTGAGTGATTTCCCTTGGTAAATGTATCAGATCTACCAGATCTTGCCTCAACTATTTCTTTGTGAGAGTTAGTTCACACGTTGCAGTCATCAGTATGAATGGAACTGAAGAGAGAGCGATACCACTAATTGAGTTTTTCTACCGTTCCGTTTATTTCTCTGTTTGTTGTTGGTTGGTTGTTTGCCTAATATTGGACTTATTTTTTCTGATATATTTCAGTATGGTGACATGGCCAGACTTCCTGTCCCAGCAGGCCCTCTACATCCTGTGTGCAAGACCCAACATGGCGCTAGGTTTATTGGAGAGTCTAAAGGAGTGATGATGTGGTGCACAAAGACGTATGATGTTTCTGCATCAGACGTGTAAACTCCATACGCTGAAGACGTGATATCACACGTACAGGAATAACAGATACAGAAAGACTGCAAACAAAATTTGGCTGATTGTGACACATCTTAGACTCACTTTCATTTTAGAATGTTTGCTTGCCTGTGAAATCGATCAGGTTCAAATCATACCATAAATGATGTATACATTTTCAGTTTTGTGGGGCGGATTCCGGTTAGTACTACTTATCAGAAGCACTATGTGTTGGTATCACTCTGGCCATTACATCTACATATCAAGGTATGAGATCTTCAGAGAGAAAGTAAGAGATCTAGACAGAGAATGTAAGAGCTCTAGACAGAAAAAGATACAGTTCTAGACAACAAGATATATGGAGAGAGAAGAAAATTAGAGATCTTGAGAGAGAAAGTTAGAGATGTAGAGAAAGAGTTAGACAGAGAGAGTTATTGATCTAGAGAGAGAAAGTAACAGATCGAGATCGAGAGAGAGAGAGTGAGATGATGATGATGAAACGTTTTATTGACAGGATAGAGAGATGATGAATCTTTATTTATTCAGGATAAAGCTATTAGGCAACTCAATGCCTGTCTTACAAGCTGTCCTGTAAACAAACAACATAACAGGAACATAAACATAGCATGCAAATAATAATAATAAGAAGAAAAACTACGGAAAAAACAAACACAATAGGTGAATCAATGAAAGGAAAAAATAAAAATTCATTAATAAAAAATTAGAGAGAGAGAGAGAGAGAGAGAGAGAGAGAGAGAGAGAGAGAGAGAGAGAGAGAGAGAGAGAGAGAGATTTGGAGAGAGAGAAAGTAAGAGATCTAGTGAGGGATAGTAGGAGATCTAGGCAGAAAGTTAAAGGTCTAGATAGAGATCTAGAGAAAGAAAGTAAAAGATCTAGTGAAAGTTAGAGATCTAGACTGAGCGAAAGTAAAGATCTGGGGAGAGAGAAAGTAAGAGATCTAGACAGAGAAATGTATCTAGAACTAACAGATCTAGACAAAGAAAGTTATAGACAGAAATTTAGAAATCTAGACAGAGAAAGTAAAAGATCTAGACAGAGAATGCTAATTTTAGATCTATAAATCTTTCTGTGGTGGCTGTTTGTAATGAATTGAAGGAATTGAGGATTGTTGAAACGAATATTAATTGCACACTACATTCTCTACATGTATGCTAGACTGTTATTTTTGACCTGACAACATGGAGTCGTAATGTCCAAAATCGCAGACCAGCTCATTACATGCATATTTACTGCATGCATATTTTCATATAGGTACATTATAGTATTGCACATTTTAGATAAAATGGAAAAAAACGACTGATTTCAGCAAAAAGCTATGATGTATATTTGATTGCATCCCCCCATGTGATGTGATAATCAAGATTACAATATTTGTGTATGTTATTGTATATCTTTAAGATAAAGTTTGTTACATACACAATTCTGACAATTTTCCCTTTGGCTGTAGTCCGAGAGCCAGACCTGATTATCGTGCATCCCCTCCCCAAGTACTCTTATAAGATGGGATTCAAAGTGTACCTTAGTATGTCCTGCGATGTTTAAGCCATGTTCCCCACAAAATCCTTAGGAACACACAAGAGATATAGCCGATTTCGCAAGGGTACCTCCATTCGGGATCTTTGCGGATGCTAAAATGGGATTCAGAAACCAGAAACACCTTCCTCTTAAAAAAAATCAGAATTTATCCTAGAAGCCAAAATCATTATCGTGCTAAGTCACACCTTCTGCCTCCTCTGCGAACGACAGATTGAAAAAGATATTGAATATCTGGCTCACCGTGACGGTATTTGTGCACCCAACACACAAAATAACGTATCAATACATTCTCTGTAGCACTGGCAGTCCATTTTTTGACTAGGTGATGCTGTGATCCATGTGCGTGCCACAGTGGCTGATTTTGTATACCTATCCCCATATTGTAAAATGCAGAAAATTAATAAGAAAATATTACTACAGCCATTCCCCTTCATTTTTACCTTTCTTTACCTACCAAGTTGCAGTAATGTGAACATAACGTGCAAGAAAATAATTAATGTTGCTGTAACAAACCCGGTTCTCTCGCACTCTCACAAAGAAGGAAGACAAGGCAGAAGTTTAAGTTTTTAGATACTCACAAACCAGATAGGTCTAGCGCTGGCAGAATTGTACACAATTGGGATTCCCCTTGGTTTGTGTATAAGGTTTTAGAGTTTTGAGTATTAAAAAATTCTGAATTTTGTTTAGACTCTGAATTTAGTTTAGAACCGAACCGAGTTTACAATTTCACCGATTTATGAAGACCAGGCCCACACATTTCAGACAGTTCTTCACAACAACCAACGGCTAGCCACCGGCACCGACCCGGTCACCGTGCTCCAGTCCCGCTCTGCTGATGCGAAGATGGATCGCAGCGTCGAGCTCACCAACGGATGGCCTCAGTTACCGTTTAGGTCACCTAGCTCCAATCCCGCTTTGTTTCACACGACGCTGATCCCTGCTGCCCGGCCAGCCCGGTCCTACAGTAACCCTCTTCGAACCTGTCTTCTTCTGTCTGCTTCCATCAACGCGTCTCCTAGCTCACCGACGTCACAGCATAATTCGCGTCATCGGAACTTAGAACGTGGCGTCATCATGACGGAATGGCCCCACGCGCATGTTGGCGGTGAAAGCCTGAAACCTAAATCTTTGGAACTATAGGAACAGCGCACTCTGTTACAGTTGCCATCCTTTACGATAAATTAGCCCTTTCCCCCTTAAAATGCCGAGTTGGGAAACATACGTTGTTTCCGATGCCCTCAGAAAATTTGCATACAACTGGCAGGTCTTTTCTAGCTTAAATCGTTAGGATATAGTGCCACAGTTACTCCTAACTTGATTTTATGATGTTGTGGTGCATTTAAGGATCACAAAGGCTGATTCTGCTGCCCTACCCCCACTTTACCATTACGCATAGGAATACAAAATGCACTTAAAATATGCGTACGCCATACTCCTCTATTTAGATTTTAAAAAAAGAAACCACATTGTTTTTAGCAAAGTATGCATATTGTGCATACACAAATGTGGAAATTGGTCTTTTCACCGATTTGATTGTGATCCGTCAATTTAATAGTAACTCTTTTTAATTAAGAAAATAAAAAATGGGGGAAAAGTCTGTAAATAGGGGCTGCTGCTGAATCTTCTACCGTCTGGAGTGGTAGGCATGATGTACTGATGGCTGAAAGCCTTCGTCTTCAACAGAATAGCAAGACTGAAATCGACGGCACACTCAGCAGTTTTGCCAAGCTCGGGAGAGATGTACCTCAGGGAGGTGTTGTGTCCTCAACGCTGTTCTTGGTCTACATTAATGAATGCAGTGCCAAGTCTCGTCTCGAACACCCTCCATCTTGACGACTTTGCAGTGTGGAGTTCATTAGAACACACAGAAATAGCAGGCTGCAGAATCCAGGATGCTGCCAACAGAGTCAGCAGCTGGATAGAAAGATGGCCACTCAAACTGCACTAGACCAATACTGTCACCACGCTCTCGTCTCTTTCCACAAAAGGTCACCTTGAAAACTGGAGACCTTCAAGTGCCACAGACAGACGCGCCAACTTTACTCGCCCCCCCCAAAAAAAAAAAACAAACAAACAAAAAAAAAAACAAACAAACAAACAAACAAACAAACAAACAAAAAACCCCAAAAAAAACCAAACAAACAAACAAACAAAAAACAAACAAAAACACACAACAACAACAAACAAACCACTGGATTCACGTGGAGGCCTCACAACGAAGCCATGGGAGCTAGAGCTGTGTGAAAACTCTCTCTGATGTGAAACTGGTGGGGACCACACTGGCGCAAACCCAAGCATTCTGGCGCAAGAAAACACCGGCTCTGTCAGACCAGACGTGGGGCACCGATATACTTCAACAACATGAAACACTGCCTCCAAAACCATCAAAGTCATGCTTGACGAGGTGCAGAACTGCAGAACATGGGTCTGATGTGCTGTCATTATTAGAGCCACGTGGAGCACCACGATTTAGGAAATGGAGAAAACTGGAACCACTGGAGCACAAAACAGCATATATGATGAGGAGACTCACAACACACCCACAGTACTGGAGATTAAACCACCAACTGAAAGACTTGCCCAGAGCTCATGTTGACGTCCTGCGGACCCCAAGATGTGTGAAGAGCTCCCCCCAGACAGCTGGACATCTCGAAAGAGCCTTCTAGACAATATAAACGATGTCCAGGACCCACTGGTCGTGGCACTGCAAAAGGTCCTCTCGCTGGAGATTATGCACGAGCAGCAGTGCTCGCATCTACACAGGCAGCTTCCCACAAGACGCTGTGCGGAACGGAGGAATCGTTTGTGCAGACCACACTACTACCTCCATAAACTTAGCAGCTGGCGACCGCAGCTCCAACTATCGAGCAGATCTGCAGGCACTCGTCACAGCAAAATAGCACTAGCTAGGGTGAGGAAGCAGAAGACAGAACATTGTCTTTCTCACCCACTCGCTGTCAGCCCTCCAAACCCTCGTGATCTACTGATCTCCTCACCAGGAAGCTTCAAGACAGACTGGGTGCCCTATCCAGCAGCCACAAAGTAGTGCTGCAGTGGATTCCAGCGCATTCTGAAGTACCTGGGAACGAGGAGGTTGACAGGCTGGCCAAAGCAGGCGCTAGGCTACTTCAGGATCACAACCTCCTGTAATGAAACCAAGACACTACTCAAGTACAAGCAACAAAGTGATTGGTAACAGCGAACGGCTGCTATAACCCGTGGGCAGACGACATCAACAGGCTGATTAGGAAGCCAGACCACCATCTTCCATCTACGCACTGATCACTGCGGGCTCACCTCAAGAGACCGGGTCTTGCAGACACAGCTCTATGCGAATGTGGCACAGAAAAGCAGTCTCCTAAGCAGTTTGACAAGACTGCAGTGCCGTCGTTTGTCACTCTTGCTGTTCTGTTGAATAGCAATGGATCACATAGTCAGGTTAGGAGTAACTGTGGTACTGTTTCCTAACTATTTAAGCCTAAATACGACCTACCAGATGTATACACAATTTCTGCGGGCATCGGAAACAACGTACGTTTTGGCATTTTAAGGAGGAAAAGGCTATCATTCACAACGAATTCATCGTAAAGGACGGCAACTTTCTTTATTTTCTTGCACATTATGCTCACATTATTGAAACATAATAGGTCAAGTGAGGTAAAATTAATGGGGAATGGCTGTAGTATTTCTTTTCTAATTATTTTCGTGCATTTTTACAATTTGGGGGTAGGGATACAAAATCAGCCACTGTGGCACTCACAGTGATCATAGTATCACCTGTTCAAGTTTAGAGTAATTCTGACATACTGTTCTAATGATGTGAGAATAACAATGGATTGCCAGTGGTATAAAAAAATGTCTGAAGGCATCTGATGCATTATTTTTAAGTCCCTTCAATTGGGCGAATTTAATAGCATGTCCATGATGTCAAAGGCGGGCAGGCTAAACCTCTAACAATTCAAGTAACAAGATAAAAATTACGTCATATCTAATTACGCTAACCTCGCTGCTGAACGTACATTTGGCGCGAAGTGCCGTATGTGAGTATGTATGTATGTATGTATCTTTGTATGTATGTCTGTGCGTAAACAAGAGAATCTCCGATATTTCTGTACACACAAGCTTGAAACTTGGCGAAATACTTTCTGAAGTGGGTGGCTAAGAGAGCCTCCGAGCATATTGTAATTGTGTGTCTGATTGAAGACATAAACAACCGTTTATAGGAAGTCGGTGGACCCAGATTAGAGTCCGTAATTTTTGTCATATTTACTTGAACTTTTGCATATAACTAGTTTGGAGAAATACATTGGATGAGTTCGTTGGCCAGCTTTGTATCCTTTCAACTTCTTTAGTAAAAATTAATTATTTTCCGAAAATAGTTCAAACAGTAAAAAATCTTGACTTCTAGAGAAAGTCAGACAGTGGCGGTGACGTAAAAGAAGCAACGCCGTCACCCCGCAGACATATGACGTAATTCTCTCTCTCTCTCTCTCTCTCTCTCTCTCTCTCTCTCTCTCTCTCTCTCTCTCTCTCTCTCTCTCTCTCTCTAACCCCACCCGGGTCTGCCCTGGGGGACTTGGGTGGGGTTAGGTATTTTTTAGTTCCCAGGGTCACCCTGGTCAGCCCCACAGGGTGGGTTTTCCTCTTCATTCTGGGGCATGTGTTTCTGTCTACCCTTTGTCCATTCACCTGTATTTGCCTTTTTAAAACTCGCCCTACTGTCTGCACTGCCTGTAGCTCTTGATATTGGATGTTTGTTGCTAAATGGTCTTAGCTTTATTTAGCCCCATGTGTTAGGTTTATTTAACGTATTTGACCGGCTGGCGACATACATTCAATGTTCTGTTTTTTTTTTTTTCACAAGCAGTGCAGGCACGTCCTGAGAAAGCCTTGTTGCTGTCGGGACGTTAAGCAATGTACAATCAATCAATCAATCAATCAATCAATCTCTCTCTCTCTCTCTCTCTCTCTCTCTCTCTCTCTCTCTCTCTCTCTCTCTCTCTCTCTCTCTCTCTCTCTCTAACTTTTTAATGTTTAATGTTCGTTGTTTTGCTTGGTGTGTGTGTGTGTGTGTGTGTTGTGTTGTGTGTGTGTGTGTGTGTGTGTGTGTGTGTGTGTGTGTGTGTGTGTGTGTGTGTGTGCGTGCGTGTGTGTGTGTGTGTGTGTGTGTGTGTGTGGTGTAATGTGAGCATTGATTATTTGAAATGGAATTATTGTTGCCTGTACTTTTCACCATTATTGTTACGATTGTGGTTGTGTTATTCTGTGAGAGCATGCATGTGTTAATCGTAGGAAGCGATCCGATATTTATTTGAGCTATCATGGTTATGTATCACGTACCTTTTCAGTAAGATTCTTTATTGTTCGCGAAGATAGCGGAATTGGCTTTGTTATGATACGCTAAGTTTAGTCCGGAAGCTTTTAGCAAAGTCGCACGGAGGATAGCGGTAGTAGAGCTGCTCTATTTTTAGCCATAGTTGTTCCCTGTGCGCGTGAAATTAGCAACCGTTCTTTGCGTGTTATGAAAGGTCGTGAACGGTGTGCCATACTGTTGCGTGACGTCATTACACACTAGGATTTGGGGCTGAAATGAGCAGTCAAATTTTTGTAGACTATTGTAATTATTTTAGACAGTTCATTTCTTTTAACATTTATGAGTTTCAGTTACGTGTTCTGTTCTGATTGGTTGCGTTGTGTGAAATCCTTGGATTATTCTGGAAAGTTGTTTTACTATAAAAGTTGGTGCTAGGAAGCACGTGTGTACATTGTCATGCATTGTCAGTTGTAGGGACACACAGTTTATCGTAGGTACGTGGCCCGTATAGGGTGTACATTGTGAGAGACGCAGCGTAACGGTGGTGTACGTTGTACGAGGAATTTTGTGTGGCCGGTGTTAACATTTGCAGAAGAGACATTGTATCAGTGTTGGTACATTTGGGAATGCATTGTGTGGAGATCGCATCGCTGAATTAAAATATTGTTGGAACTGTTACTCCAGTGTAGCCTACATCCTTAAGCCACGTGTGACGGGTTGCAGCTGAGTGAAGTTTCTTTAAAAGAACCTTACGTGCGTGCGTCTGGTGTGTTTATCATACTACGACTACGACTCTACACGTAACACTACGACTACGACTCTACCACGTAACAATTATGTATACTTTTTTTTATATATAAAATTAATGTGTATGTGTGTTGTTTACGCGCGTGCTATAGTTTACCATGGACATGATTGAAAAAAGGTCATTGAAGGTACCTAATCATTTATCCTTGAAATATAAAGTTTCGTTTCTCTCTCTCTCTCTCTCTCTCTCTCTCTCTCTCTCTCTCTCTCTCTCTCTCTCTCTCTCTCTCTCTCTCTCTCTCTCTCTCTCCCCCCCCCACCCGGGTCTGCCCTGGGGGACTTGGGTGGGGTTAACTACTTTTTAGTTCCCAGGGTCACCCTGGTCAGCCCCACTGGGGTATGTGTTTCTGTCTACCCTTGGTCCATTCACCTGTATTTGTCTTTTTAAAACTCTCCCAACTGTCTGCACTGCCTGTAGCTCTTGATATTGGATGTGTGTTGCTAAATGGTCTTAGCTTTATTTAGCCCTCATGGCGTAGGTTTATTTAACGTATTGGACCGGCTGGCGACATACATTCAATATTCTGTTTATTTATTTATTTTGATTTTTTAATTTTATATATCTATATCTCTCTCTCTCTCTCTCTCTCTCTCTCTCTCTCTCTCTCTCTCTCTCTCTCTCTCTCTCTCTATATATATATATATATATATATATATATATATATATATATATATATATATATATATATATATATATATATATATATATATAAAATTTTTTCACAAGCAGTGCAGGCACGTCCTGAGAAAGCCTTGTTGCTGTCGGGACGTTAAGCAATGTACAATCAATCAATCAATCAATCAATCTCTCTCTCTCTCTCTCTCTCTCTCTCTCTCTCTCTCTCTCTCTCTCTCTCTCTCTCTCTCTCTCTCTCTCTCTCTCTCTCTCCAGCCGCACAGGGTGGGTTTTCCCCTCTATTCTGGGGCATAGTGTTTCTGTCTACCCTTGGTCCATTCACCTGTATTTTTCTTTTTTAAACTCTCCCTACTGTCTGCGCTGCCTGTAGCTCTTGATATTGGATGTGTGTTGCTAAATGGTCTTAGCTTTATTTAGGCCCCATGTCGTAGGTTTATTTAACGTATTGAACCGGCTGGCGACATACATTCAATATTCTGTTTATTTATTTATTTATTTATTTTCTTCACAAGCAGTGCAGGTACGTCCTGAGAAAGTCTTGTTGCTGTCGGGACGTTAAGCAATATACAATCAATCAATCAATCTCTCTCTCTCTCTCTCTCTCTCTCTCTCTCTCTCTCTCTCTCTCTTTTGCGCACATCTCCAAGAGGCATAGATCCTCATGTGCCCGGAGGACACATGAACACCTATGCCTCTTGAGGATGTTTGAAGCGCGCGCATGCACTCACGCACACGCATACACATACACACATCGACGCGCGGCTTTCAGAAGAGCATGCAGGTGTACTTAGTATAGCATGTAGCTAGGTAAAGTCAACCAGATTTCTCACAAATTATAGCAAGACTGAAATTGTACCGTGAAATTCTAGTTTGGTCACCATTTTCGCAATTCTTGAATCGAAATCGAAACTCATATCACGTTAAATATAAAATTACGTAAAAACCAAAACAACAACAAACAAAAAAATGCATCATGACAAATGATGTTTGAAAACCAATGACACATGCGCGCATCTCCAAGAAGCATAGATCTTCGTGCCCGGAGGGTGCATGAACATCCATGCCTCTTGAGGATGTTTGCAGCGCACACGCACACATCGACGCGCTTTCAGGAGAAAATGCAGGTGTACTTATTATAGCATGTAGCTAGGTAAAGAAAACCTGATTTCACACAAATTATAGCAAGACTGAAATTATACCGTGAAATTCTAGTTTTGACACCATTTTCCCCCAAGTCATGAAGCGAAAGCGAATCTCATATCACGTTAAATATAAAATTACGTAAAAGCAAAAAAAAAAAAAAAAAAAAAAAATACGTCAAGACAAATGAGGTTTGACAAACCAATGACGCTTATGCACTGCGCGCGCCGACTTATAGAGTTCTCTATGGCGCATTGGCACATCTGCAAGGCTGTTTAAAAAGGAGATATTTCAATATCAGAATCAAGTCAAAGACAAAAGGAAGAGACCCTTGACTGCAAAGACAGCTCTCATATAGAAGGGACTTTGTGGGTTATGGTTCATCCCATCTTGTTGTCTTTTTGTTTTGCGATTTCGTGGAATTGGCCGTGTTCTTGGTGCACAAATGCCGTCACCGTGAGCCAGAGATTGAACATTTTGTCATTCTGTTTTTTGGCAGAGGATGCAGAAGGTGTGCCTTAGCACGATAGTGCCTGATTTTGGCTTCTAGAATGAAATCTGATTTTGCTTTTAAAGAGGAAGGTGTTTCTGAAGCTCATTTCAGCATCCGCGATCGACTATATCTCTGGTGTGTTCTTACACATTTTATGGAAACATGGCTTAACACATTCGCGGCCAGCCACATATGGATGCGCGGCATAAGCCGCGCATCCGGATGCGGCTTGCCGCGAATGAGTTAAACATGGCAGGACATATTAAGGTACACTTTAAACCCCATCTTATAGAGTACTTGGGGGGATGCACGGTAGTCGAGTCTGGCTCATGGAGTCCTGCGGGAATCATGGCGACGACAAGCGCTACCAACAGCCAAAGTTTGACATGGTAAATAAATTGTATGAATAATGACTGCAGCCAATAACTGCAAGCCTCAATATGTTTTTAAAATTAAGTACAATCTGTATCCTTTCTTTAGCGTGCACATGCACACACACCCCAAGCACGCGAGCGCGCGCGCACACACACACACACACACACACACACACACACACACACACACACACACACACACACACACACACACACACACACACAAACACACACACACACACACACACACATATATACATACACACACGTGCGCGCGCATCCTATCCTGTTACTTCCACGCTGTCCGTTTCTTTCTCCACACGATAAAATTCACGTCACGTGACAGTTCTTGTTCAGTGAGAGCTCTGCCCGTCGGGTCGTCAACAGCCTCATAACCCATCTGCTGCAGGAGGGAGCCCGTTTCTTTGAACGTATCCGGGTTCTGGGTGGGTGACCAGTGCATGAAGACGTAGGGGATGTAAATCTCTTTGAAGAATCTGAAGAAATAACATAAAATTGAAAAGTGGAGGCCTTGGTATGTTGTGTGCAAACAACTGTTGTGGTCAGACCGATAAGTTTGCTTTAAACCCCCAAACAAACAACATGTATGTGTGTGCAAACAATATTAGTTGTACTACGAGTTAGTCTTTGCCAGTTGATTTTGTCGCCTCGAGGGTCCGGTCAGGGGGCTCAGTGTCGGAGGTAAGAGTCTGACCTCCGACATTGACGCCTCTGACCGGACCCGAGATTTTGTCTTCAACTGTAAAAAGTATAAGCGTGAAATGTACCTTCAAACGATCCCAAACTTTACGTGTGACGTAGAGATTCAAGGGACGTAAATCTCCACACTTACGACTATCAGTCAACAACCTCACGCGAACTGCATCCGCCTGAAAGTTCTCTACCTGGTATTTTTTTTAAATTTAGTACATTTTCAGTCATTCTTTTGCATAAAAATTGGTAATTTAGACCGAACACAACTCGTGCATACAGTTATTTTGTTGCCTAAGAGCTGTTCTTAATTGGACGAACTTTTGATCGGCAAACCTAGATCGGAGAAGATCGGCGATCTTTTGGCTTGTTTCTTAATTGAGGTTGAACGAACCTAGGCAAACTTCAGCAAACCAGGTTTGCCATGGTTCTCTTTCTTAACTGAAGTGCTTGATTCGGCGTACTTACTGTCTGCGAAGGTGTTCAAAATGGCTGCCGCTATCCCGCTTCGCGATTTGGACGATTTTTGTTTTTGTACTCTTTGTAGTAGCGACCCCACAAACAGCGTTGCGCCTCCCACAAATCAATAAAAATAGGTCTTGTTCTTCGCACAAATGAAATATCGCCGTCCACTATAGTTGTTTGAATCGGTGACTATCTTCTTATCTCCAACGCAGAAGAGGGTAAAAGTTTTGACCAATCAGAGAAAAGGTTCGCCTTGGATCGCTCGACATGTCGAGCGGACGTTTTCCGACGGCAAACTATGGTTTGCCGAGGTTCGTGAACTACTTCGAACTAGGTTCGCCGTATCTTTAGATCGTCCAATTAAGAAACAACCTGGTTCGCCTGAGATCTTGAAATCTAGATCGTCAGAGTTCGCGAACTAAAGTTCGTTTAGTTAAGAATATGCTTAACCCTTTCAATTTTTATTTATCCAGTTTTTTTTTTCTTCGTCGTTTTCGAATACGGTCAGTACGTGATGGGGCCTTCGCTTCATCCCCACCCGGGTCTGTCCTGGGGGACTTGGGTGGGGTTAACTACTTTTTCGTTCCCAGGGTCACCCTGGTCAGCCCCACAGGTGGGTTTTCCCCTCTATTCTGGGGCATGTGTTTCTGTCTACCCTTGGTCCATTCACCTGTATTTTCCTTTTTAAAATTCTCCCTACTGTCTGCGCTGCCTGTAGCTCTTGATATTGGATGTGTGTTGCTAAATGGCCTTGGGTTTATTTAGCGTATTAGACCGGCTGGCGACATACGTTCAATATTCTGTTTAGTTTTTTCATAAGCAGTGCAGGCACGTCCTGACAAAGTCTTGTTGCTGTCGGGACGTTAAGCAATGTACAACCAACCAAGCTTCGCTTCAGTTGAATTTTCCTGTCGTTCATGTTATCTAACTTATCCAATTATTCATTTATGTAGTTTTTTTTAATTTTTATTTTTTATTTTATTTAAAAAAAAATGAAACTGGTACCAGCGGCATCACAGAACATCTACATATAAATTATAGTTCTTTGTGTTGTGAAGCCCGCTAAATTATTGATTTATTGGTATATTTTTGTTAGTTAGAGGTTTGAATGAATGAAGATTAGGGTATGTTCGTACCGAGAAATGTGATTGGTCAAAGATTTATTTTGGAGACAAAGCTGTGTTTAGTGAGTAACTTTGTCATCGTAACGGGCGACCAGGGGAAAAATCGAATAGAGCCAGGCCAATGAGAAAAAGTATAAAGAAACTGAAAGCAGACAAACATTATTGTGCCACCACCCTCACAGTCTTCAAACCCATCTTTTCCCATCTTGATTATCAGTGTTCATGTATTTAGTGATTTTCTGTTCTTTTGTGTAATTGTGCATGTGGCTTTGGTTTTGTCACTTTTTGTGTAATATTTTTCTTGTTCATAATTATGTACGGCGCCTAGAGCATCTTACCATGTATAGGCGCCTTATAAATCTTCCTTATTATTATTATTATTATTATTATTATTATTATTATTATTATTATTATTATTATTATTATTATTATTATTGTCAAACCCAGGAGCACGAAATGGCCAGGTCTGTTATCTTCACGAACAGTTTTTCCTAGCAGATCACGGTCGGCAGGAAGAAGATAGAACACCCTGAGCAAAAGGTCCTCGGGGCCGACTGTGAGCGTTGACAAATGCGTATAGTCGGCCCGAAGACCTTTTTGCTTACTGTGGTGGCGGTTTGTCTGGAGGTGTTTTGTTTGTCTTGTCATATCTACACCCACCCACCACCCTCCTCCCTTTAATTCAATACACCCGCCCATTCTCCCTCCACCCCCACCCCTTTAACTCATTCTACCCCAGACACACCACAGCAAGATAAGGATCGACCATGATAGTTCAAGGGTGATGCCAGAATAGCTTGGCGCCTATGGGCGCCAAGCTATTCTGGCATCACCCTTGAACTATCATGGTCGATCTGTGTCCTGCACTGCAATGCAGTCTTCAGAGGACAACGGCAAAATTTTGGGATTTCGGTCTTGGGGTACAATGAGTTAAAGTTCCTCGTACGTTCAAGGAACAAGGACCCAGGGGAAAAGGACGGGCTTGTGCCACAGCATGTCCGTTGAAAGGTCCTGTTAAATCAAAGGGCCACAGTTGCAGTGCGCCTGAATTGATCAGTGTTCAGGTCGTACTCCATAGGAAATAGATTTCCCTGTCCCCCATAAACCCGCCCGTCAGGGCCGTCAAATTATCACTTCGGTGCCGTGGACGTTAAACCCCGAACTAACCAACCAAGGAACAAGGATACAAAGTGGGCTCAACAACAGGTATAGATATTCATAAGCCCCCGCGACTGCGGGGGCTCATGAGGATCTACGCCTCTTGCATTTGCGCTCTGCTCGTTGTTTTGGCTGTGTAGGGGCTGCAGTTTGAAATCCACCCAAAACTCACTTCGCTCCCCCTCGCAGCACCAAATTCTCATCTCCTTGCACGTCCAGTTTCAGCACGGCGTGTTTTAGTGACGTCACGGCTAGCAGGTCGTCCAGCGTGACGATTTTCACAAGACTGGCCACGTCATCCGCGTGCACGTCCGACAGCGGCAGGGGTTTGACGTAGACAGCGCCCATGTTACCTGAGGTTTGGGGGTAGTAGAGCCGCCCCACCCCCACACTCTCCCCCAGGGCGTCGATAACTAGGGTCACCAGATCGGTCCCACTGATCATGAAGAAATAATCAATCAATCAATCAATCAATCAATCAATCAATCAATCAATCAATCAATCAATCAATCAATCAATCAATCAATCAATCAATCAATCATCAATCAATCAAGCAATCGATCAATCAAAATAAATCCATATGCATGCAGCTACAGTACTGTTTACATTGCCAGTGGCTTCATGCACAAGAGGGTTTCATTAAACATTCTGCCCGCGAAACACCACAGCAAGATATGGCTCGACCATGATAGTTCAAGGGTGGTGGCAGAATAGCCTGGCGCCTATAGGCGCCAGGCTATTCTGCCACCACCTCTTGAATTATCATGGTCGATCTGTCTCCTGAATTGTAATGCAGTCCTCAGAGGCCAACTCCAAAATGTGGGTATTTCGTACCTCGGGCTCGACGAGTTCATATATGTAGTTAAGCACAACTCATATATCCTTAACTCATTCAGCCCGACGGCCGTATTTCCTCCAAATATCGGAGGCGTCATCTAATGACTATGCACCAGTTGCAGGAGAGGATAGATCGACCATGATAATTCAAGGGCAGTGCCAGATTAGCTTGGCGCCGACAGGCGCCAAGCTAATCTGGCACTTCCCTTGAATTATCATGGTCGACCCATCTCTTGATGTGCGTCAGGGCTGAATGGGTTAATAAGGTCAGAAGATGCATAAAGCTCGCATATATCTTGAATTTAGCTAGCCTGCTTCAACTGCAAGAGGTATCGTTTCTCGTGAGCCCTTGTAGTTGCGGGGGCTTTTGAGAATATTTGCCTCTGGCTGGCACGGCGTGACATGATTTACACCCCAGTTTCAGGTGCTTTTAAGCCAATTAGCCCCGAGTCCCTATAGCAGGAGATGGCTTGACCATGGTAATTCAAGGGTAGTGCCAGATTAGCTTGGCGCCTGAATCATGGTCAATCCACCTCCTGCAACTGGTGCACAGTCATTAGGCAACACCTCCAAATGACTTGAGAAATGGGACCTTGGGGCTAGAAGGGTTAACTGTACGAATTATATGAGAACTGTGCAGTCCGCAGTGATCGCGGGTAGCAAGCGAGACGGTCCTTGTATACTTTTGCACTGACCATAGTCATCTCAGTGTTCTTGTATGCCTGCGAGTCATGGACCCTCACAGCAGACCTTGAAAGGAGGATACAAGTCACTGAAATGAGATGTTTTCGAAGGCTGCTTGGCATTTCATACAGAGATCACATCACGAACGAGGAAGTGGGAAGCAGAATCAGGCAAGCCATCGGGCCCTATGAAGACCTATTAGCCATTGTGAAAAAACGCAAACTGAAGTTGTATGGGCATGTCACGCGTTCAGCAGGGCTTGGCAAAACAATCCTGCAAGGCACTGTGCAAGAAGGGCGAAGGAGAGGAAGACAGAGGAAAAGATGGGAGGACAATATCTCAGAGTGGACAGGACTGAGGCTGGGCGATACGCTGAGAATGGCAGAGAACAGAGGGGAATGGAGGGAGCTGGTTGCAAAGTCATCAGTGGTGCCCCAACGGTCGGCACGACTACGGGATATAGATAGATAGATAGATAGATAGATAGATAGATAGATAGATAGATAGATAGATAGATAGAAAGATAAGATAAGATAAGATAAGATAAGATAAGATAAGATAAGATAAGATAAGATAAGATCAGATCAGATCAGATCAGATGAGATCAGATGAGATCAGATGAGATGAGATGAGATGAGATGAGATGAGATTAGACAGAGAGAGAGACAGACAGACAGACAGACAGACAGACAGACAGACAGACAGATAGATAGATAGATGATAGACAGATAGACAGACAGACAGATAGATAGATAGATAGATAGATAGATAGATAGATAGATAGATAGATAGATAGATAGATAGATAGATAGATAGATAGATAGATAGATAGATAGATAGATTTTAGATTAGATTAGACAGACAGACAGACAGATAGGATTAGATTAGATTAGATTAGATTAGATTAGATTAGATGGATGGATGGATGGATGGATGGATGGACGGACGGACGGACGGACGGACGGACGGACGGACAGACAGACAGACAGACAGACAGACAAGACAAGACAAGACAAGACAAGACAGACAGACAGACAGACAGACAGACAGATAGATAGATAGATAGATAGATAGATAGATAGATAGATAGATAGATAGATAGATAGATAGATAGACAGATAGACAGATAGATAGATAGATAGATAGATAGATAGATAGATTCCAACGGTTTTTATTTTTCACGTACTGAGCTTTAGCTTTTTTGCATAGCGTGATGAGCATAATCTCAAACGCAGTCCCGAATGCTTTTTGGTCAGCACAACGTCATTACAAGTGACCAAATTGCCTCACCATTTCTCACACTAAACGACTGCCCAGAATGCTAGAGGGGTTTCCCGTGATCCGTTAAACAGTCGAGGCATTTAAAGTAAGCACGTTTAGTTCAAAGAACTTTATTCAAAAGTATCGGTTGCTGCAAACGGCTTCGTTTTGTTTTCTGGGTCATAGGTCAGTTTCCCTCAAAATGACATTTCGCGTTTTCTGGGTGTACATTGAGATGCTGGTGCAGGTCTAAGCTAGGACCCAGCACTGGTGAGCCATCCAGTTCAGAAAGCGTTCAGCACGTGATTTTCGTGAAGTCCGCCGGCAAGTTATGACGAGTTTGATCTTGTTAGTTCATTGTGCCTATGTTTTGTTGAAAAAAGGCGGACGAGGCTAGCAGTGACAGGGTTGGTTATCTGGCAATAATTATAACCTGTTACCCTCGTCGCCTATTCACGAACTCCGCCGTTGCCCGGATGAGAAAGGAGGAGGGAAAACCCACGCCAAAACTACAACTGAAGGAAAACTACGCCCAAAACTGTTTAAGACCACGCTAAAATTCTAGTCCCCGATCACTCCTAGTGCCAGTGGGACAGTAAACTGGAACAAAGCAAGCAAGTCTATTCACGCAGTGAGGGTGAGCGTGTGGTCAGACTACAAGCGGGACAAAATGTCGGACGTATATTGGGATATTGCCGAGCATTTGTTTTTAAAGGAAATGACGAAGAACGACGTAAACTGGCTTCGAAATTTCAGGCACAAAATAGGACGCGCGCCACCTTGTTGTTCTGAAGGGCATGCGCCGTGAAATGCGTTTTGAAAGTTACGGTAAGTTTGTCCTTGTACTGACGCTGCTGAATATTTGAACACTACTGACGACACCGCGCAGCGGAAAAGACGCGTAACTACGTCACTAGCTAACTACGTCACTAGCTAACTACGTCACTACGAGTCTTTTTCGCTGAGCGGTATCGTCAATAACAGATAAGGAGTTAATTAACGTCACTTAACCCTTTTAGCCCCAAGGTCCCAGTTCTCAAATTTCGGAGGTGTGATGACTATGTACCAGTTGCAGGAGATGGATTGACCATGATAATTCAAGGGTAGTGCCAGATGAGCTTGGCGCCTGAAGGTCACGTTATACATTTAAATTTGGAAGTTCAGGCAGTAAGAGGCCCCGTGTTTTTAAAAATAATTTTTGCCTTGTTTGAAAATTTGCAGTTGGGCTGAATGTTGGAATTTGCTGGAAATGTGTGGTTAGCTGAGAGGAGACATGTTTGGTGCTTTGATTCATACCATCCTGAGCTTATCCAGTGGACATTTGTGGGCCTATGTTGAGTTGCCTTTGACGTAGTGATTTGAGGGGCACGCTGATTTCAGCTGTGCTTGGGTGTGGGGTTGGTAAGGAACCAGTTTCATAGCCAAGAAATGAGACGGGTCATGTGCTGTTTTTTTTTTTTTTTTTTTTTTTATTTTATGCATGGCAAATGTGCAGCTGGTGGGCGATAGTGTTTTTTTAGGGAATTGAACAATTAGGGGATGACTGGGACTGACTAAGGCTAAGAGACTGGACAGTACGGAAACACCACTATGGTCCGTGGCCTGTCAGGTGCACCACATGTCATATGCGACATAGACCGGAAACTGGTTTAGTGTAACCAGATCATTGAGTTTGGATGTTTGCAGTTGGAAAAGTAAGAAAATCGTGAAAAATTTGAAATTTTGCCAAAAAATCGCTGTGCATGCAGTTTTATAGGCGTTTTGGCATGTTTTGCGTGGCAAAACCCTGTTTACCTGCTCTGTGAGCTAGGTTTACTGTGTTTGCTCATTTATTTTTTGTCTTACAGGTAGTCATGAGTCTTTCCTTCGACCATGAGCTGTGACCTTTGACCTTGACCTTGAAAGGGGTGGGGTTTGGGGTGTTCAGTTTGATAAATGCGTTAAAAAAAATTCACTCTTTCAGTTATTGAAGTTGTGTGGGGTGGGTGTAGGGTGGGGTGGGTAGGGGTCTGGGTTAGAGGTGGGGGGGGGGGGGTTGGGGGCTTAAGGTCAAAGGTTAAGATAAAAACTACAGTGAAACAGTGTTAGCATGTGCATTTCATCAGACAGCTGACCTCAGAGTGAAATAAGCGGCCAAAATAATGTGACATGCAGATGTGTTATTTTGCATGGTACTGCTACACTGGTTGCATCTGAGGTGTCATTCTGCTGTAATTGTCATGAGGGATGTCTCTGGTGTCTATTCTAAACCAAACACAAGCACTTGTACACTGAGTAAAGCTCATTTGAGTGCATTGTTATGGGACCAGCAGTTGCAGGTACCAGTAGAAGGTTTGACAGGAGTGTTCACAAGTTTGGCACACACATGCCTACTGCATCTGCAAGATGAGCTGAGGTGTTTTGAGACTCTGACAAGTGTGTTTTATATAAAAATGCACATAACCATTTTTCTATGCTACCTCCTAAATCAGCACTCCAGACACTTGTTAGCGAATGCGGCGTGTCCCGCGTAGAGCATAGTTTTGGTTGTTTTGTGTAGTCTTTTTCCTGTGGGATAGCTCAATAGACTTAATGTTTAAATTGCAGAGCTGTTTCATGACCCCTTTTGCCTAGGGAAAGAGTGCCAGCAGCATATAGGGCATGGCAGCTGGTTACAGGCCTCTTCCAGCTTGTTGTCACCAGTCAACAGGGTCAATGAGGATGCCTGGGTGTTGTCTTTTGGGCTGCCCTAAGATACACAAGGAAATGGCCTTGGGTCTGAAAGCTCATTTTTCATCAGTGTCAGTGTCATGGTAACTTTTTAAAGTTGTCCAGCCCACCAGAAGTCAGTTTGACTGTATTGCATGCGTGTGTAAACTTGGAAAATCAGAAAAAGTAGGGGGGTAGGCAATGGAAAAATATGAAAAAAAAACCACTTTCATGTGCCTGTGTCTCAAATGCAACATTTCTGAAGATCAGATATATTACTTGATGTACATGCCAATTTTGGAGGCATTCTGACCATATCTAGGCTGTTTTTCATGGCACCAGATATGCATGATCCAACACATCAACAGCATTGTAAACGCCACATCAAGGCACTTCACATAATGGGCCATAACATAAAGATGCAGCAACTTTCAAGGGTGTCACTTTGGGTTTGATTTAGCTATTGTCTAAGGGTTGCACTGATGGCAGACTGAATGGTGTTCAGGTGGGACAAGTTTCTCTGACAGGTCACGTTATACATTTAAATTTGGAAGTTCAGGCAGTAAGAGGCCCCGTGTTTTTAAAAATAATTTTTGCCTTGTTTGAAAATTTGCAGTTGGGCTGAATGTTGGAATTTGCTGGAAATGTGTGGTTAGCTGAGAGGAGACATGTTTGGTGCTTTGATTCATACCATCCTGAGCTTATCCAGTGGACATTTGTGGGCCTATGTTGAGTTGCCTTTGACGTAGTGATTTGAGGGGCACGCTGATTTCAGCTGTGCTTGGGTGTGGGGTTGGTAAGGAACCAGTTTCATAGCCAAGAAATGAGACGGGTCATGTGCTGTTTTTTTTTTTTTGTATTTTATGCATGGCAAATGTGCAGCTGGTGGGCGATAGTGTTTTTTAGGGAATTGAACAATTAGGGGATGACTGGGACTGACTAAGGCTAAGAGACTGGACAGTACGGAAACACCACTATGGTCCGTGGCCTGTCAGGTGCACCACATGTCATATGCGACATAGACCGGAAACTGGTTTAGTGTAACCAGATCATTGAGTTTGGATGTTTGCAGTTGGAAAAGTAAGAAAATCGTGAAAAATTTGAAATTTTGCCAAAAAATCGCTGTGCATGCAGTTTTATAGGCGTTTTGGCATGTTTTGCGTGGCAAAACCCTGTTTACCTGCACTGTGAGCTAGGTTTACTGTGTTTGCTCATTTATTTTTTGTCTTACAGGTAGTCATGAGTCTTTCCTTCGACCATGAGCTGTGACCTTTGACCTTGACCTTGAAAGGGGTGGGGTTTGGGGTGTTCAGTTTGATAAATACGTTAAAAAAAATTCACTCTTTCAGTTATTGAAGTTGTGTGGGGTGGGTGTAGGGTGGGGTGGGTAGGGGTCTGGGTTAGAGGTGGGGGGGGGGGGGGGTTGGGGGCTTAAGGTCAAAGGTTAAGATAAAAACTACAGTGAAACAGTGTTAGCATGTGCATTTCATCAGACAGCTGACCTCAGAGTGAAATAAGCGGCCAAAATAATGTGACATGCAGATGTGTTATTTTGCATGGTACTGCTACACTGGTTGCATCTGAGGTGTCATTCTGCTGTAATTGTCATGAGGGATGTCTCTGGTGTCTATTCTAAACCAAACACAAGCACTTGTACACTGAGTAAAGCTCATTTGAGTGCATTGTTATGGGACCAGCAGTTGCAGGTACCAGCAGAAGGTTTGACAGGAGTGTTCACAAGTTTGGCACACACATGCCTACTGCATCTGCAAGATGAGCTGAGGTGTTTTGAGACTCTGACAAGTGTGTTTTATATAAAAATGCACATAACCATTTTTCTATGCTACCTCCTAAATCAGCACTCCAGACACTTGTTAGCGAATGCGGCGTGTCCCGCGTAGAGCATAGTTTTGGTTGTTTTGTGTAGTCTTTTTCCTGTGGGATAGCTCAATAGACTTAATGTTTAAATTGCAGAGCTGTTTCATGACCCCTTTTGCCTAGGGAAAGAGTGCCAGCAGCATATAGGGCATGGCAGCTGGTTACAGGCCTCTTCCAGCTTGTTGTCACCAGTCAACAGGGTCAATGAGGATGCCTGGGTGTTGTCTTTTGGGCTGCCCTAAGATACACAAGGAAATGGCCTTGGGTCTGAAAGCTCATTTTTCATCAGTGTCAGTGTCATGGTAACTTTTTAAAGTTGTCCAGCCCACCAGAAGTCAGTTTGACTGTATTGCATGCGTGTGTAAACTTGGAAAATCAGAAAAAGTAAGGGGGTAGGCAATGGAAAAATATGAAAAAAAAAACCCACTTTCATGTGCCTGTCTCAAATGCAACATTTCTGAAGATCAGATATATTACTTGATGTACATGCCAATTTTGGAGGCATTCTGACCATATCTAGGCTGTTTTTCATGGCACCAGATATGCATGATCCAACACATCAACAGCATTGTAAACGCCACATCAAGGCACTTCACATAATGGGCCATAACATAAAGATGCAGCAACTTTCAAGGGTGTCACTTTGGGTTTGATTTAGCTATTGTCTAAGGGTTGCACTGATGGCAGACTGAATGGTGTTCAGGTGGGACAAGTTTCTCTGACAGGTCACGTTATACATTTAAATTTGGAAGTTCAGGCAGTAAGAGGCCCCGTGTTTTTAAAAATAATTTTTGCCTTGTTTGAAAATTTGCAGTTGGGCTGAATGTTGGAATTTGCTGGAAATGTGTGGTTAGCTGAGAGGAGACATGTTTGGTGCTTTGATTCATACCATCCTGAGCTTATCCAGTGGACATTTGTGGGCCTATGTTGAGTTGCCTTTGACGTAGTGATTTGAGGGGCACGCTGATTTCAGCTGTGCTTGGGTGTGGGGTTGGTAAGGAACCAGTTTCATAGCCAAGAAATGAGACGGGTCGTGTGCTGTTTTTTTTTTTTTTTTTTTTTTTGTATTTTGTGCATGGCAAATGTGCAGCTGGTGGGCGATAGTGTTTTTTAGGGAATTGAACAATTAGGGGATGACTGGGACTGACTAAGGCTAAGAGACTGGACAGTACGGAAACACCACTGTGGTCCGTGGCCTGAAGGCGCCAAGCTCATCTGGCACTCCCCTTGAATTATCATGATCAATCCATCTCCCACAACTGGTACATAGTCGTTAGGCAACACCTTGGGACCTTGGGTGCTAAGAGGGTTAATACCTTTGATTGTCCGACTCAAGGGCACACAACTCTTGCCATAACTGCCAGCTGCCATTATTTCGGTATTCACCCCCTGTGTCAGAAGCACGTGTTTCCGTAAACATGACAGGAAGCGGATCAAGGGTAAGGGTGGGGTTAGGGAATGAACTGTTCTGGAAACTGCCCTACCCCTGATCTATGAAAATTAGAAAATGAAATGTAATCGTCTCTTTGTGAAAGTGGAAATCGCACACTCCTCTAACCCCCCCCCCCCCTCCCACGCCACCCACCCCACCCCCACCCCTCCCCAGCCCCCTCCTCCTTGCTAGCAAAGAGTGCCCCTCGTGCCATACCCATCCCCGTCGTTTACTTTTAGTTTTGGTTAATGGCAAGGTCCTCTCAAGGAGGATGCAAGTCACTGAAATGAGATGTTTTCGAAGGCTGCTTGGCATTTCATACAGAGATCACATAAAGAACGAGAAAGTGGGAAGCAGAATCAGGCAAGCCATCGGGCCCTATGAAGACCTATTAGCCATTATGAAAAAACACAAACTGAAATGGTATGGGCATGTCACGCGTTCAGCAGTGCTTGCCAAAACAATCCTGCAAGGCACTGTGCAAGGAGGACGAAGGAGCCGAGGAAGACAGAGGAAAAGATGGGAGGACAATATCTCAGAGTGGACAGGACTGAGGCTGGGCGATACGCTAAGAATGGCAGAGAACAGAGAGGAATGGAGGGAGCTGGTTGCCAAGTCATCAGTGGTGCCCCAACGGTCGGCAAGACTACGGGATATAGATAGATAGCTCTCTTCACCCCCCCCCCCCCTACCCCCCCACCCCCCCCCCCCCCCATATTAATGGGAGATAAGTGATTCAGCCCTCCATGCTCATAACAAGGCGACTGCTGACTAGTTCGTTTCATTTTCGTATAGGACGAAAGGAGGACACTATAATAAGTCATGCAAGAAGATGTTGATGCTGAGCCCTGGTGACCGGCGTCTCGGCTGACATTTTTTTTCTGCAACTAGCATGGTCCAAAAGTGAGTGAACATGCTAACCCCTTCACAGCGGAGAATAGTTAACACGATTGAGCTGCAAGAGACATAGATCCTCATGAGCCCCCGCGACTGCGGGAGCTCATGCGGATCTATGCCTCTCGTTGAGACCTATTTCTATCTAAGTCCATTGGAACAATAAACAATGAACGTAAGAGAAAGACAAAGCATCAATGGAGCAAACATTCTTTTTGAGTGTACACCCCCCCCCCCCCTCTCCGTTTTGGTGGAGCCAACGGGTGAAGCCGTAAGGTCCAGAATCACAGACCAGGCAGACGTAACAATATATGCACACGAGATAAGTAACCCTGAGAACATGTCGTGTCAATAAGTACAAACGCGTTACAAAATCAGAGATTATCTCGTCACCTGTTGAGCTGCATGGTCTTGTGAAACAGTCGGTAGTTGTCCCGGAGGGGTTCCACGGCCAACACCCTCCTGCCCTCCGCCACGGCCGCCAGCGTGTACACCCCCAGGCCTGCCCCCAGGTCCACCAGCCCCAGCGAGCTGTCCGCCTTACAACAATTTTCAGGAGAAAGTAAGAGGTAGGTATGACAAGGCAGGGCGAGAAGTGTGCATTATAGACAGGAGAAAGTAAGAGGTAGGTATGACAAGGCAGGGCGAGAAGTGTGCATTATAGACAGGAGAAAGTAAGAGGTAGGTATGACAAGGCAGGGCGAGAAGTGTGCATTATAGACAGGAGAAAGTAAGAGGTAGGTATGACAAGGCAGGGCGAGAAGTGTGCATTATAGACAGGAGAATGTAAGAGGTAGGTATGACAAGGCAGGGCGAGAAGTGTGCATTATAGACAGGAGAATGTAAGAGGTAGGTATGACAAGGCAGGGCGAGAAGTGTGCATTATAGACAGGAGAAAGTAAGAGGTAGGTATGACAGGGCAGGGCGAGAAGTGTGCATTATAGACAGTAGAAAGTAAGAGGTAGGTATGACAAGGCAGGGCGAGAAGTGTGCATTATAGACAGGAGAAAGTAAGAGGTAGGTATGACAAGGCAGGGCGAGAAGTGTGCATTATAGACAGGAGAAAGTAAGAGGTAGGCATGACAAGGCAGGGCGAGAAGTGTGCATTATAGACCAAGCCCCTTAAACAAAACGTCTTCGGGCCGTTGTCGGCTGCAGTGGGTCCGCGCACGGCCGTGCGCGGACCCACTGCAGCCGACAACGGCCCGAGTTATTGTTTTCTTTCTTAACGGGATGAACGTAAAAAAAAGATTTTTGGTCAAATTATGATCGTGAGTTTGATGTTGCGGGGAGCCATCAGTGTGGGCGTGAGGGGGGAGGGGGGGGGGGAGTCACAATACCCAACAGCCGCAAATTTGTGCTGGTTTATGATTCTTGACCTTGCGGCTTGCAGCCGTAAGGTCCAAAATAACAGACCAGCACACCTATTGAAAGCTGTCCGTTCACGCATCAGTGTCACGTATGCTTGTTCTTACAACCGTACAAAAAAAGATCGATGGTTGAAAGGATTTACAGAGACGTCAAAGTTAAGACGTGGGCATGAATATTTCCGATTGACGTATTTGTACATGTAAACAAGTGTCTTACATTGGTATCGCATGTTGTCGACCATTATGAAATTCAGTGTTAAACATGACTCATAGTCACGTGTAAAGTTTCCCACCACCCCCCCCCCCTACGCTCCCTCACACACACATAGAGGCACACAAGCACGCGCAATACACACCTGAGCTCTAATCGGCCTCTCCCTCCCCTCCTCCCTGCCGCCCTTACCTGCCCCCCCCCCCCCTCTCCCCAATTCACCCATTGCAGAGAAAATTTCCCTTATTCTAAGAAGTAGAGGTTACCCCAAAATCAGAATTTGGTCGGAAAATTCACAATGTTCTCACATTCACTGGATTCAGCCAGTCTGCTTCATGTGCACTGCCTATTTATGTTGACCCCACCCGGGACTGCCCTGGGGGACTTGGGTGGGGTTAACTACTTTTTCGTTCCCAGGGTCACCCTGGTCAGCCCCACAGGGTGGGGTTTCCATTCTCCTTGGTCTATTCACCTGTATTTTCCTTTTTTAACTCTCCCTACTGTCTGCGCTGCCTGTAGCTCTTGATATTGGATGTGTGTTGCTAAATGGTCTTAGATTTATTTAGCGTATCAGACCGGCTGGCGACAAACATTCACAATATTCTGTTTAGTTTTTTTTTTCATAAGCAGTGCAGGCACGTCCTGAGAAAGTCTTGTTGCTGTCGGGACGTTAAGCAATGTACAATCAATCTATTTATGTTGACACTATTCTGAGTTCTATTAGAAGGTGAGAGAAAATAGGTAGGTGGAAATAGAAACAGCTCTTATTTTAACTCATTCTACCCCAGACACACCACAGCAAGATGAGGATCGACCATGATAGTTCAAGGGTGATGCCGGAATAGCTGGCATCACGCTTGAACTATCATGGTCGATCTGTGTCCTGCACTGCGATGCAGTCTTCAGAGGACAACGGCAACATTTGGGGATTTCGGTCTTGGGGTACAATGACTTAAACACCTCTCTCCTGTGAAGACAAAAGCCAGAAAGTCCGTTTTTTGTCAAAAGCGAGATTTACACTGTAATACAATGACAATCTCGCTGTTTACAAACATGTACCCATTTATCCCCGTGGCACTCCAGTAGGAGATGGATCGACCAGCTATTTCAAGGGTAGTGCCAGATTAGCTTGGCGCCTTCAGGCGCCAAGCTAATCTGGCACCACCCTTGAATTATCATGGTCGAGCCTTCACCTGTAACTGGAGCATGGGAGTTAGGGGACACCTCCAAAATTCGGCCGTGGGGTTACATGGGTTAACATATTAACTCTTTTGTCTTCACGGGGCGGACGCACTCGCTACCAACCTTCAGAGTCCTTCTGAGTAGCTCCATCTCCAGCTCTTCCCACTTGCCGTACGTGGCGATCTGATGGGACTGCCCGGAATCCTTGCCTCCTGAATGGACGCAGATGTTCCTTGTGTACACGCTCAGCGTCATAGGCACACACTCGAACGTTCCAGACGGCGGCTGCTTCAGGTCGTACACGTGGAGGTTAAACAGAGGCGGCTTCACGGGCGCTTTATCCTGAAACCGGTTGAGAGGTTGCAGGTCTTGTTCCTGTTTGGGAAAGTTCTGAATGCTGTTGTCGTCTGCTGCGTTCAAGCCAATTAATTTCGCCCCGCCGTCGTTTGCCGCCATTCCGATGTCGTTGTGTTGGCCCGCTTGTCCGAAAGCACCTGTGTTAATGCGCTGTACTATTAATATGAGTAGTAGTAATAGTAGTAGGCGATGGGACCGAAACTGGTTCTGTTATAGCTGAATTTCTTTTTTTAAAGCGAAGTAATTAACATTGAGCATGGGTGGCTGGACTTCCAAAATGGCGTTGTTATATCTGACGTTTTCTTATGTATTAACCAATTCTGCCCTGACGCACTACAGCAGGAGATGGATCGACCCTGATAATTCAAGGGTAGCGCCAGATTAGCTTGGCGCCTGTCGGCGCCAAGCTAATCTGGCACTGCCCTTGAATTATCAAGGTCGATCCATCTCCTGCAACTGGTGCATAGTCATTAGATGACGCCTCCAAAATTTGGGAAATACGGCCGTCGGGATGAATGAGTTATTATTATTATTATTATTATTTTTATTATTATTATTATTATTATTATTGTTATATTATTATTACATTTATTTATTTTTATTTTTAAGCTTGTCTTTATTTAGAAATTGTGAGCATCTGAAGCACATCATCATTAGATGACGCCTCCAAAATTTGGGAAATACGTACTTCGGGCTGAATTTATTATTATTATTATTATTATTATTATTATTATTATTATTATTATTATTATTTATATTATTTATATTATTATTATTATTGTTATATTATTATTATATTTATTTATTTATTATTTTTAAGCTTGTCTTTATTTAGAGATTGTGAGCTTCTGAAGCACATATTTACGCTGTCTTTTCCATGTCCAATGCCGAAGAAGTATCAACCATGATAGTTCAAGGGTAGTGCCTGATTAGCTTGGCACCCCCAGGCGGCAAGCTAATCTAGGCACTACCCTTGAAGTGTCATGACCCAAAAGTTCCCGAAAGTCAGTCTTCGTGAAATCACTATGGTGAGGTTACAAAGCGAACAACTACAGCTAGATCGAGATGGATACCAGGCGCACAGCTGATCAGGCACTGCCCTCGAGGAACCACGGTTGATCCGTCAGCGACGATTTGTAAACATTGCTCAGCAGACGACTCTTAAATGCGGGCTGGTCTGTGATTTTGAACCTGACGGTCTTTAACTTGAAGATCGAAAACCGCAGACCAGTCTGATCCATGTTGATTACATTTGTAATATTTAGTTCATTTAACCGTGACATCATACAATATATAGAGCGGATCGAACATGATAGTTCAAGGGTGGTGACAGAATGGCTAGGCGCCTGTAGGCGCCTAGCTATTCTGGCACCATCCTTGAACTATCACGATCGATTACCCCCTAAACTGTATCGTAATCTTCAGAATAATTTCCATACATTTTCGGTACCCCTGCGTCCGCAGTCAGTATTTCTCAAGTCTAATCGGTATCGTCTACTGGCTGTTTACATTCTGGTTAACTCGAACACTGTTGAATCTCATTAACACACTAGCTCACCATCTCTGTTAATGGCGTCCCCAGCACCCCGATCGTTCTTGGGAGCCGCTATGACCCATTCGCGATCCCAGCCCGCGTTTTGTCCTCTTTGGGAGTGCCCGAGGCCCACGTTGTGCGAAGGATTGTCCAGACCTCTTTTTCCGGTGTTGATTCCGGCTGGATCCCAAGGCGCTAGCACTTGCTGTCTGTTAAAGTCATTTTGTCTGGCCACAGCAGGCATTTGCTGACCCTTCATTCTTGCCTGCTCGAAGAGTTTCTCCGCATCTACGAGATCATTTTGAGAATCGAGGCCAGGTGCAGCCCCTACACGGTTGTCAGGCTGCGCTGGAGGCCCGTGTCCATCAGGAAGGATCTGGCCAGGAGCTTTATTTCTGGCTTCTGCGAACATCCTATCAGCATCAGCCACTGGAGGGTTTAGTGGTGGCTGCTGTAGTGGAACATTCTCTTTTTGTTGAGGAAAATTCCCTTGTTGTGCAAAGTTCTCTCTTGGTGGAAAATTCCCTTGTTGAAAATCTCTTTGCTGTGGAATATTTCCCGGCGGAGAATCGCCTGGCAGTCTAGGTGGAAAGTTCTCTTTGGGGAAATGTCCTTGTTGGGGAGCGTGTGCTTGTTGGTTGTTCAGCAGCTTTTCCTGCAGCTGCTGGAGAACCTTGGCCTGTTGCTGGATCAGCTCCTCCTGCTGCTGTAGACGCTTTTCCAGTTTCCCGTGTTGGAGCCCGTCACCGTCGTCTCCCTCTTCTCTTGACGCATAGCCTGCCTCTCCCGCCTCGGTACCGCTCTCCGAGGGGCGTTCAAACGCATCTTCGTGTGGCGCATCACTGGTAGCCTGCATTTTCTCAGACTGACCTCCTCCATTGCCACCGCCATCATCATCAAAGTCTGCAAAATCATCGCCATTTTCTTCCTCTGCGTCAAAGTTACCCATGTTGCCTAAGTTTGGGTCAACCCGGCCATCTCCACGACCGCGAAACAACTGAAACGTGTTTCCTGAGTCTTTTCTAGCGGAGTCTTTTATCTTAGGTTTGCTTTCAACCAGCAAGTTTATTTTCCTGTTGTCATTGGCTTGGTCGGCAATGCTCCATACCTCATTAGTCATCAAGCTTGGTCTGTAATGGCGAGAATAGAAATAGTACGTGGCAGCCAGCGCTGTTAACGCCACCACAAAGGCAACAATACGCTTGACTTTCATCCTGAACGTGTTCATATCGGGCTTGCGTCTCAACCCGTCCCGCTCGAATCGCACGTTCAGAGTAGGTACGTGCATCACAGTACGCCGACTGACTGGTGTTCCTGATTTATCAATTTTCCTCGGTTACATTATCCGCAACTAGATCTGTGCGTATCAACGTGTCACACGTGACACGTCGATACGCGTAGAGCTACTGGCATAGAGCTACTGGCTTAGAGCTACTGGCATAGAGCTAGTGGCATTGAGCTACTTGCGTAGAAGTTTGTTCCCGATCAATGACGGCCTTCGTGCAAAAAATCGAAAGTTTAAACCATGTGTTCCTTGCGGTTTTAGTTTAGTGCACGTGATCTTAGTTTATGGCCCCTTGGGCCCGCGACGGTCGCAGTGGGCCCGCGCACGGCTGTGCGCGGGCCCACTGCGGCCGTCGTGGACCCGAAGACCTTTTGCTGACTGGGGTTAATAGTTCAAGACATCTGCTATATTATGAAATGTTCGATTACGACTTCAGATAATGCTGCGCAGAAGGCGAACCAATTCTGCTTTGTGACGTTTGAATGCCGTAAAACGAATGACGTGTCTGTCGTTCTTCTCCTCTGCTACGTAGAAGGCAGCAGTGATTATAATATCTGTTGTGTGCCTGCTCAGACGACTTGTGGAAAGATGGGTAGAAAACGTATTTAAGGCAGGGCACACAATTGAGATTCCGTTTCATTGGCGACGCTGAATTTTATCACTCAAAGTCAACTTTAACTTGACTATTTAAGATAAGATAAGATAAGATAAGATAGTTTATTGCCATATGTTTCCATGTACAAAACAATAAAAACATTGGCATTTGTCTTGATGTCAGTTACTAAGACTAAAATCACACACACACACACACACACACACACACACACACACACACACACACACACACACACAAACACACACACACACACATACACACACGCACACACACACACACGCACACACACACACACACACACACACACACACACACACACACACACACACACACACACACACACAGACAAACAGTAACATCTGATTCAGTTAAAAGCTGACTGTACACATTCGTTCTCACTCGCCACTCGCGCTCTCTCCAATCAGTCCGGTTGATCAGAGAGATTTTTGCTCGGAATTCTAGAATATTAAAAAATAGTCAAGTTAAAGTAGCATTACGCGTAAAACTGAAGCCACATTTCAGCACCATTTGTGTTTGTTATGCCGTGTCGACACACCTAATGAACTTTAACAGCAGTTGGGACACGCAGCAAAAGAGTACAATACATAATTGCACATATGTATTCTGCGCAGGCGTTTTTTTAATAGCGTGTCGATGTATTTTTAGCTGTTTCTTCTGCTGATAACGTTGTATTTCTAGAACGGAGTGGAGTCATCGTCAGGTTAATTGATATAAAGACGAGCTGAACTGGATTGCCCTGTGTCTAAATGAACCATAACTATATCTTTGTGTAGCGTTTTGTATTTCAGAAGTGTATCTTTGAACATTTACGGCGGTAGTGGGCCTTTAAAGTTGTCTTCTAATGTTTAGAGTATATGTATGTGATGGCCTGACTGAGGGCGCTCATGAGAATCTATGTCTTACGTATAGGCCTAAATATATTCGTTTCTGGTAACAGTCTGTACAATCTGTTTAGAGCAGGGGAGAAAAGGAGGGGGGGGGGGGTGTGTGTGCGGGAGGGGGGGTGTGTGTGTCAGGGAAAGTCAAGCTCATCTTGAAGTGCAGGCGCATGCGCGCATGCGTGCAGCGCTATTGACCAAGGGGTATGGGGACGGTGTCGATATTAGGGTTAGATTAACTAAACTGTGCACAGATGTTCGTAACACACGACACAACGCACGTACTCGCTGTCACAGAGTACTACAGCGGCGTCATTTTGTCAGACTACTGTATGTACATATATGTACATAGCTGAGGCATTAGATTTGTATCCTCTGGTGGATAAATCCACCTCTCCAGGAGCCAGGCAGTTGCCTTGAGCTGTCCTGCCGGTCTGTCCCATACATTTGCGGTAGTCGCTTTTAGCCCTTGCGTGGTAAACTCTTTTTGACCTGAGCCTCTCAGCTCACTGGAAGTGAGAGGACAGTTTAGAAGATACGACCTGGCCTTTAAAAACCGCATCAATCAAAATGTGACAGCTTGCCTGTGTACATAACATAACGCATGTTTTCAAAGATCTCGTCAGGCAGGTCTGAAAGCAAGCATTCGTGCAGAGCAGAAGACATGGCGGCGTTGAAAGACCTCGCCAGTCAAATTTTTAAGCATGTCAGGATGGGTGCAGGGCAGTCAAGTTGGTTGGTTGGTTGGTTAGTTCAGGTTTAACGTCCACGGCACCGAAGTGATAATGGACGGCCCTGACGGGCGGGTTATGGGGGACAGGGAAATCTATTGCCTATGGAGTACGACCTGAACACTGATCAACTCAGGCGCACTCCAACTGTGCCACTTTGATTTACCAGGACCTTTCAACGGACATGCCATTGAACAAGCCCGTCTTTTCCCCCTGGATTGCGAGTCCAGCTACCGGGGCGGGACGGGGATTCGAACCCACGACCCGGCGATTCCCTTCGCTCTCCTGCTCCGACGCTTAACCGCCTGAGCTATTTCGGACTCTGGGCAGTCAAGTGTTGGTTGGTTAGTTCGGGTTTAACGTCCACAGCACCGAGGTGATCATGGACGGCCCTGACGGGCGGGTTATGGGGGACAGGGAAATCTATTACCTATGGAGCACGACCTGAACACTGATCAACTCAGGCGCACTCCAACTGTGCCACTTTGATTTACCAGGACCTTTCAGCGGACATGCCATTGAACAAATCCGTTTCCCCCCCTGGATTGTGAGTCCAGCTACCGGGGCCGGGACTGAATTCGAACCCACGACCCGGCGATTCCCTTCGGCTCGCTTGCTCCGACGTTTAACCGCCTGAGCTATTTCGGACTCAAGTGTATTTGACCGTGGGGTTTATAGGCAGGGTTGGGTGTGTGTGTGTGTGTGTGTGTGTGTGTGTGTGTGTGTGTGTGTGTGTGTGTGGGGGGGGGGGGGTAGGAGTAGGGGGCTCTCCAGCTCAACTACACCGTTGTGTGCAGCCACCGTTAGTACTACGCCATATGCCACGTGTTGAAAGGCAGGTATATAAAAATTACAAACTGCGCTTCGAACCACACATAACCTGGGCAACACAATTTACGTCAGACCCCTTCGCTGTTGAGAAAATTGAACACCACCCACTGCAATGGGCAAAGATCCTCATGAGCCCCCGCAGTTGCCGGGGCTGATGAGGATCTGTGCCTCTTGATAAAACCACGCTGTTTTCATGTTCCTCAGTTGGACGGCTGAGAATCTTTTGAGTGTACACTGTGGTTTCAAAAACACAGGTCGATCATTTGGAGGCGATCTTAGCTCGAGTAATCTAGAATACTTTAATATATTCTTTATCAATCACATAAGGGGGTGTAAAAGATTTTTTTAAAAGCTTAGTTAGGGTCTATGTTCGAATGCGCCCCTACAGCTGTTGGGACTCGTATGAATTTTATTTAATTAATTAATTAATTTATTTATTTTTGCAGAAGAAGGAGAGATGACCACACAAGGGCTTGATAGTTAGGGTCTATGTTCGAATGCGCCCCTACAGCTGTTGGGACTCGTATGAATTTTATTTATTTATTTATTTATTTATTTATTTTTTGTTGTTGAAGAAAGAGAGATGGCTACCCAAGGGCTTGATAAGACGGCGGCCTGTACTTAACCCCTTCGCTACCAGTCATCGCCAAACGACCGCATACTCACCACCAGCATTCGCCTAAAGAACACAGATGTAAATGAGACTAAAATAGGCGTCAAAAACAGGACTAACAAGAGACATAAATCCTCATGAGCCCCCGCGACTGCGGGGGCTCATGAGGGTTTATGTTTCTTGCAGATGGGTGGCGTTCGCTTTGCCATTTAATGCGGGTTTTTTTTTTTGTTTTTTTTTTTTGCAATTGTCAGTCGTGAGCCAAGGTCACTTTTTCCGTTTAGTTGACACAGATATAAGGTTATATTTCTCTTGAGTGATATGAAGTTTCAGTTTCAGTTTAGTTTCAGTTTAGTTTCAGTTTCAGTTTATTTCCATCTCGGGCCCACTGGAGGCATGTGAGAAATAACAAACGAAAAGAACATACATATTTAATGTGCTCCAGAAATAAGTACAATGTATTACAAAACACAGAGGATTGACATGTATACATAGATCGTAATCAGATCATCCAGTTCAGTCTCTCTCTCTCTCTCTCTCTCTCTCTCTCTCCTCTCTCTCTCTCTCTCTCTCTCTCTCTCTCCCCCCACCCGGGTCTGCCCTGGGGGACTTGGGTGGGGTTAACTACTTTTTAGTTCCCAGGGTCACCCTGGTCAGCCCTACAGGGTGGGTTTTCCTCTCTATTCTGGGGCATGCGTTTCTGTCTACCCTTGGTCCATTCACCTGTATTTTCCTATTTTAAACTCCCCCTACTGTCTGCGCTGCCTGTAGCTCTTGATATTGGATGTGTGTTGCTAAATGGTCTTAGCTTTATTTAGGCCCCATATCGTAGGTTTATTTAATGTATTAGACCGGCTGGCGACATACATTCAATATTCTGTTTTTTTTTTTTTGTTTTTTTTTTCACAAGCAGTGCAGGCACGTCCTGAGAAAGCCTTGTTGCTGTCTGGACGTTAAGCAATGTACAATCAATCAATCAATCAATCAATCTCTCTCTCTCTCTCTCTCTCTCTCTCTCTCTCTCTCTCTCTCTCTCTCTCTCTCTCTCTCTCTCAGCACTTTGAGGAACAGTCTCGTCATTGAATGGCCCCAAATTGACTTGTTTAAATCCAGCCTTTCGTACGCGGGTGCCTATTTATGGAACTTACTTCCTCCACATATACAGTAAACCAGACATCTTCCATCGTTTAGGACTAAAGCTTTTAAATACATCTCTGAGCAAACTTGATAGAAACATAGATAATATGTCCAAAAGAGCCATATCAATGATTTCCTATGGTCCTCCGTTTTGCAATTGTTAGTTTTTACATAATATCTCTCTTTATCGTAGTGTTTTGCTTGCTCACTAAATTCCTACACATGAGTAGCTGTATCATAAGCGTGCAGTCGCTTTCTATAAACACACTTTACATCACGCACCCTCCCTCCCCCCCCCCAAGACCCTGTCATTTTGCTGTGTGTGTGTGTGTGTGTGTGTGTGTGTGTGTGTGTGTGTGTGTGTGTAATCTTCAGCGACTTTGGAACTTGTATCGGAATGTAACACAAGTGACCTGTGGGTGTAGCCGCTTGTTTTGTGCTGTTAACATATTGTTTTAATGTTGCTTTTAATGTTGTAGTTTAGCAAGGACAAACATGAAAAGAGGCCTGTGCGCCTATTGTTTCCATCCTTGAGAAATAAAGTATCATTGATTCATTATCTCTCTCTCTCTCTCTCTCTCTCTCTCTCTCTCTCTCTCTCTCTCTCTCTCTCTCTCTCTCTCTCTCTCTCTCTCTCTCTCCCCCTCTCTCTCTCTCTGACGTGCGATAGCTGAAGCGGTGTGCACATATAGTACGACTCTACTGTGCACCATTGACACTTATAGAGTGTACTTCCTCTATTTCCTTTTTTTAATTATTATTTTATTTGGTTAACGTAAAAAAAAAATCAAAAATCATATTAGCTTCTAGTGCGCTGCAGTTTAGGGTTGCTTTCGTTAATGAAAATGAAGCACCCAGCAAAGAAGCAGTGCAACCTAAAAATCGGTCATCTGAATATCTACCACCTCTTCAATAAGGTGTCCGATTTAAACGTTTACTTAAACGCACCAGAACCGTTCCACTTGTTTGGTTTAAGTGAAACACGTTTAAACCCTGATATGAGTAACGATGCCATCAGTATTCCCAACTTTAGTATTGTTCGGCGAGACCCCTCTATGCCTGGTCGGACTGGTATTGCCGTTTACATACATAACTCTGTCCAAACACTCGTTCGTCGACGTGAAGACTTAGAAACCCCTGACGTAGAGTGTATCTGGCTTGAGCTCAAAGGCCCTAAAACCAGACCAGTCATTATATTTTTTTTCTATCGTAACCCGTCTGCCTCGTATGAATGGTATGACGACTTCCTGCAATCCATTGAACATGTTGATTTGTCTAATAGCGATGTCTTATTGCTAGGCGACTTCAATATTGATATGCTTAAATCTCACGCAGCATGGGATTGTGTTACGACACAGCTTGGTCTAAAACAACTAGTTTCTTCCCCTACTAGAATTACTCCCACATCAGCAACACTCATAGATCACATTTACTCTAACCGTCCCCAAAACGTATATAACGTTAGTGTTGCTGACCTCAGTATCAGTGACCACTATCCCACTGTATGTTTATGGTCATCAAAACTACCAGCGCAGCCTAAGCTTGGACACACCACCATCTCTTATCGCTCCTTTAAACACTTCTGTGAGTCGGCCTTTCTAGCTGATCTTAACCAAACACAATTTGACATTGTACACAATGAAGACAATCCTGACACTGCTTTGGATCTCTGGTATAATCTTTTCAACAGTGTGCTTAATAAGCATGCCCCTTTACGAAAAAAGAGAGTAAAAAATCATACGTTACCGACTTGGTTAACACAAGATATTATCCAAGCGATGGAACTTCGTAATAACTTAAGAAAACAAAAACAGTTTTCTGAGTACAAGCGCCAACGAAACCGTGTCAAATCAATGGTGCGAAGGGCTCAAAAAACTCTGTTCGAACGAATGGTAAGGGAGAACAGAGAAACATCTTCTCTCTGGCGAGCGCTTAATCTTATCACCAGAGGCAACAGTAGAAGATCATCCGCTATCCCCTCTCAGCTCAACGCAGACACTTTTAACGAACACTTTCTGTCGGTTGCCCAGTCAGTAAACTCCTCATCCAAAACGTCAAGTACATATTCGTGTCCTGAGGCTCTACTTAACTTTTGTTCGCAAAGGACAGTGGATAAGTCATCCTTTTGTATTCCCCCTTTAGCAGTGCACGAGGTTGGCAAGCTTATAAATTCACTAAAAAAACAAGAAATCGTCCGGACCTGATGAGATTAGCCCCAAAATACTTAAACTTTCCCTTCCTTACACAATTGAATCACTAACCTACATTTATAATTTGTGTATTCAACACAACACGTTTCCTACTGAGCTTAAACATGCTAAAGTAATACCCCTGCCCAAATCTAAAGATCTTACGGACGTGAATAACTACAGACCTATATCCCTTTTGTCTTCCTTGTCAAAACCACTTGAAAGACATGTTCACAAACATCTCTACCAGTACCTTGATACCTGTAATCTTCTACATACCCATCAGTCAGGCTTTAGACCAAAACATTCGTGCCATACGGCATTAACAAGACTTGTTGACACCTGGTTAACTTCTATAAATCAATGTCAAATGATTGGGACAGTCTATCTCGATTTCAAAAAAGCCTTTGATCTTGTAGACCACAGCATCCTTTTGTCTAAACTTCAAGCATATTTATGCAATGCAGATGCCGTATCGTTTTTTAATTCCTACCTCAGCGGTAGGAGGCAAAGAGTTTTCTTAAATGGTAACTACTCGTCCCACGGTATTGTCACGAGCGGCGTGCCTCAAGGCTCTGTCCTCGGGCCATTGCTCTTCTGTGTCTTCATAAATGATCTACCACTGCACCTGAGTAGTAACCAAACCTCGTGTGATTTGTTTGCGGATGACGCAACTCTTCATACGCCTGATCATAGTGTTAATGCGATTAATACACGTCTGCAAAAATGCATGCAGGAGGTTTCTCACTGGTGCGATTCTAATTCAATGGTTCTTAATCCATCTAAAACAGAATGCATGGTGATAGCCACACGTCAAAGACATCAGCTGCGCCCACTTTCTCTTGATCTAACATTAAACGGCAAACCAGTCCAACAGGTATCTCAACACCGTCTCCTTGGGGTCACGGTAGATGATCAACTTAAGTGGAAAACTCACATTAGCAGCGTATGTAAACGTGTCTCAAAAAACCTTTATATGCTATCAAAGTTGAAATTCATTACCGATGTAGAGACGCGTACAATTTTCTATAACGCCCATGTAAAGTCGCACATAGACTACGCATCAACAGTGTGGGATGGTTCAAGTGAAGTGCATTTAAAGAGGCTGAATACTTTACACAGGAGGGCTGCTAAACTTATCCTACCGGATCCTCAAATAGCAACGGAAAAAAAACTTGAAGTTCTTGGTATGCTTCCCCTGAAGCAGCACCTTATATGTAACAAAGCCATTTTTATGTATAAGCTGTGTAAACAAAAAGGGCCCCGTTATCTTGACCCATTTTTTTCAGTAATTTCCTCACGACATCCCAGACTGGGGCGGCACTATCAGGTTCCGCGGCCTCGCATTGACATCTTTAAATCTAGCTTAACATACTCAGGTAGTACTCTCTGGAATTCGATTCCATGTAACCTTAGAAGTATGTCCCTGCCCTCCTTTAAAGACGGCCTCTTCAAATATCTAAAATAATCCAGCTTTACATGCGGAAAACTGCATGTTCTTAGAATACATACCATGTATCGGCATGTGCATTGACTCCATGTCTGACAAGTAATACCTGCCTTGATGTACTGGCACGCGTATGGCGTGCGTGTGTTTGTGCGTATGTGTGTGTGTGTATGTGTGGCTGTGTGCATTCGTGCGTATGGGTGTGTGATCGTGTGTGTGTGTGTGTGTGTGTGTGTGTGTGTGTGTGTGTGTGGGTGCGTGCGTCTGTGTGCGTGTGTGCGTTCATGCGTGTGGTCACGTTATGTGATCGTGTGCGTGTGTGCGTGGTGTGTGCGTGGTCTGTCATAATGTGGCAGATTGCACACGCGTACGCGCACGCACGCACGCACGCATGAGCGCAAGCACGCGCACACCATGTGCGCGATTTATGCAATTTATATGTTGGAATTTTTTATTCATAATTTTTTTTAAATTCTCTTTAAAGGTTTTTTTAACACATTTTCTTTCTTTTCTATCGCGCTATATTCATCAGTATTTTGTTTGCTAGCACATAATTGAATTCCTTAGAGTAGTGTGTGTGTGTGTGTTTGCGAGTGAACATGCGTGCGTGTGTATGTGTTTGACCTAGTTATGTTTTAGACCATTGTTTTGTTTATGAAAACGTTGATAAGTAGTTTGTAGCAACGGCAAGTTTGAAAATTGGTCTTGTAACCAAATACTTCTACCGTTGTAAAATAAAAGTTCATTGTTCATTGTTCATTGTTCATTGTTCTCTCACTCTCTCTCTCTCTCTCTCTCTCTCTCTCTCTCTCTCTCTCTCTCTCTCTCTGTTTGTAAAAATGGCTGCCGTAAGCGTTTTATTCCTGCTGAGTGCGGTGTTTCTCCATCTTGACGTGGGTACTGAGTTAGAAAAGACTGGGCCTGTATCAGGGCATTCTGTGGATGATGAACACGACACTCAAATAAAGTGGACAGTTGAGGACATTAGTGAAACGAGGCATCAGGACCCAGCGACGCTATTTGACGATGGGCTTGACACAGCACCGGAAATGAATGTTGACAGCGAGACGCACGCAGAGGCGTTTGTCGACAACGAGCAGGACTCAACATGGAGACCGACAGTCGAGCTGGACAACAGTGACCAGAAGGATTCCTAGCTCTCTGCAGCATGAAGCCACCGGTGCAATACACAGTGTTGTAAACAGTCGCCATGGCCGCTTGCACAAGGGAGATGACGTCTACCTGGTACTGAACCTCATGTCGGAGCGCATGGACAAACTGTCAGAGACTGTGGAGCACCAGACTGGAAAAATCCAGACCCTGCACACGGCAGTTTCTACACTCCAGACAGATAACAGACGCCTGGAATCACAGCTACTGATGTCCCAGGACACTGCCCGCCAACAGGCCACCACCATTGACACTTTAAAGGACTAAGCCGGCAAACAGGTCGCCACCATTGACACTTTCAAAGACGAAGCCCAACAGGCCGCCACCATTGACACTTTAACTCACTCTACCCCAGACACACCACAGCAAGATATGGATCGACCATGATAGTTCAAGGGTGATGCCAGAATAGCTTGGCGCCTATGGGCGCCAAGCTATTCTGGCATCACCCTTGAACTATCATGGTCGATCTGATCCTGCACTGCAAGGCAGTCTTCAGAGGGCAACGGCAACATTGGGGGATTTCGGCGTTGGGGTACAATGAGTTAAAGGACGAAGCCCGTCTTCCTTACTGATGCCATGTCTGTCCTTGAGGCAGCAACAGCAAGCAAACTGCCACGTCTACAAGAGGCACTGCAAAACATCAAGTGCACCAGACTGGTGCTGCAGTGGATCCCTTCACACTGTGGCATCTACGGCAATGAAGAAGCCGACAGAATGGCAAAAGTGGGCGCAGAGAAAGAACAAGATGAAAATGGAGTCAGCTTCACAGAGATGAAGACCATCATTAAGTCTGTGTACAGACCACCACAACGGCCCCTAGACAGTTACCATCAGCTGTCCAGACAAGAGCAGGTGACCATCTTTCGTCTGAGGACCGGGCACAACCGACTCAATTTCCACCTGCACAGACGCTTCCACCTCGTGCCATCTCCCCTGTGCCCTTGTGGAGAAGCAGAGCAGACCGCAGAGCACATCCTCCAGGACTGTGGGAACCACCAGCCGCTGAGGGAGGAGATATGGCCGAAGCCCGCCACTCTACAAGAGAAACTGTACGGGCCTGTGGAGGCGCTACAGAAGACCACAGATTTCATTTTGAGAGCCAAACTCCAAGTGTGACGGCGTTCGAGAAGAAGAAGAAGAAGGACGAAGCCCGCCAACAGGCCGCCACCATTGACACTTTAAAGGACGAAGCCCGCCAACAGGCCGCCACCATTGACACTTTAAAGGACGAAGCCCGCCAACAGGCCGCCACCATTGACACTTTAACCTTTTGACACCGTAGTCTGCCAACTTGATTTTTCCCTGCTACCGTAGTAATTTTGACAAATTTCATTGGCCTTGTCTGTTGTAAAAATCTTATCATACCCCAACATATTTGGTATCAGTGGAAAAAGCAATTCAAGGTGAACTCGTAGATACTATGCTGAAGAAAATATTTTGTAATGTTAAGATTTTACAGGTGTATAAAGAAGATGGGGTAAGAAGCCAAAAATCAAAAACAGTTTCACACTGGGTTCCACTGAAACTGAACATGCTGTTAGTGTATTAGTTAGCCAGAGTGTGAAAATTACACTCACCTAGCATTCCAGAGACATATTCTAGTGTGTCACCAGTAAATAATCCAGAAAGAAAGGCACAACAGAAAAGTTTCTTAACACATAAAAGTTTTTACACCAAAATCCGCCATTTTTTTTTGCACATGGGGACGTTTTGTATTAGAGCTTCTAATTCGTTGGTTTCAGCCCATACAAACAAGAAAAGTCACTCTACAAGTAAAGAAATGAGTGCTTGAAATATTATAGTAGATTGCTTCCCTTAGACCATACTGCCGGTATTGGCAATAGGGAAACTAGGCCAGCGCACATATGTGTGTGTCCCGTCGGCAACGGAGCTTTGCTTGGGGCACACATATGTGTGTTCCGTCGTCAAAAGGTTAAAGGACGAAGCCCGCCAACAGGCCGCCACCATTGACACTTTAAAGGACGAAGCCCGCCAACAGGCCGCCACCATTGACACTTTAAAGGACGAAGCCCGCAAACGAGAGACAAAGATGTGCAGGCTGACTGACGCGGTTGCCGATTTACAAAAAGACGTATCTCGAATAAAACGTCAGCCACAGACACGCGCTTGGATAATGTAGATGAGGACATCCGGATGGCCTTTTGCGCACTGGAAAGCCCTGTACCACCGTAGCCGTTCAAAGAAGCGTTTGTGCAACGGATTATTACGAAACGCTACGTGCAGGTCTAGCTATGGTTTACTTAGATACAGGCGAATGCAGTTCAGGACGCGTCGTCTTAATATCAAGCAACTTGACGATTACCTCCCTTAACGCTATCTGATAAGCATTGCACAACAGTTGTTTAAAGACCTGCTTTGCACGCGTGCGAAAAATAAATGACTCAGAAGATTTGGCCCTGTCAACTACTACAATGGAACGTGGATACAGTCAGCCTTCTCATATTGTATGCAGAACAACTGCCAGAATGCTTCATGTAATTAATATATATTTACTTACTTATTTATATATTGATAATTTATTTGTATCTTTTAATAAAATACATTACAAGTACAGCCGACTTTAAATTAATTTGAAATACCCTTACCCCCCCCCCTCCCCCGCCCCCCACCTCCGCCCCTTTTTCAGTGCGGCTGGCGTTTGGTGGAGCCCATCAAATCTGAGAACACAGAGACATAGACTGGCATGGGTCTTACAGCTGCACTGGCTAATGTGAATATATTTCTCTCGCACCCCCCCCCCCCCACCCGGGTCTGCCCTGGGGGACTTGGGTGGGGTTAACTACTTTTTATTTCCCAGGGTCACCCTGGTCAGCCCCACAGGGTGGGTTTTCCCCTCTATTCTGGGGCATGTGTTTCTGTCTACCCTTGGTCCATTCTCCTGTAGTTTCCTTTTTAAAACTCTCCATTCTGTCTGCGCTGCCTGTAGCTCTTGATATTGGATGTGTGTTGCTAAATGGTCTTAGCTTTATTAGGCCCCATGTCGTAGGTTTATTTAACGTATTTGACCGGCTGGCGACATACATTCAATATTCTGTTTTTTTCCCCACAAGCATTGCAGGCATGTCCTGAGAAAGCCTTGTTGCTGTCGGGACGTTAAGCAATAATCAATTAATCTATTTCTCTCGCAGATATAAGGGAGCATGAAGACGGATTTGATTTTTTTAAATTCTCACTGCAGATCTTTAACATGCAGATTCAGTTAGGGCACGGAAAACGTGCTGGTCTGTGACTCTGGACCTTACACCTCTAAGCCGTATGGTGCAAAATCACAGACCAGCACACAATCACGCTGCCACTGATTAGGACCTTTTTACAGTTAACAGGGAAGTAATTTCCCCTAGGAGCTTTCAAAGATGGCCGCCTTGAGTGTTGTATTTCTGTTGTGCGCGGGGTTTCTCCGCCTGTTCGTGGGGACGGAGAAGACTGGCCCCATACCACCACATTTACTGGATGACAAAAATGACATCCAGACAACGCGGACAGTTGAGGGAAACGGTGTTAAAAACAGTAGCCATGGCCGCTTGCACAAGGGAGATGACGTCCACTTGCTACTGAACCTCATGTCGGAGCGGATGGACAAACTGTCAGAGACTGTGGAGCACCAGACTATTAGAATCACCAGCCTCGAGACACACGTGTCTACACTGCAGACAGTGAACAGACGCCTGGAATCGCAGCTACTGATGTCCCAGGAAACTGCCCGCCAACAGGCCGCCACCATTGACGTTTTAAAGGACGAAGCCCGCGAACGAGAGACAAAGATGTACACGCTGGCTGACGCGGTTGACGATTTACAAAAGGACGTATCTCGACTGAAACATCAGCAGGCCGCCACAGACATGCGCTTGGATAATGTGAATAAGGACATCAGCACACTGGACGATGCTGTGGACAAGACGAACAAGAAAGTAACCGACTTGGACCAGAAGTCCACAAAACTGCGCGCAGACGTTAGAGCTCTAGAATCCAAGACTCAGAAGCTGACAGAAGGCGTCGACAATCTTCAGAAGGTGGACGAACTAATCGTCCATGAAGCAAATCATTTGAAGACAATGGTGGACAAACAATCCAACGAGCTGAATTCGGACGTCAAAGTACTCGCCTCTTGGAATGCCAGACTGTCTGAGGACGTGGGGGATCTCCGGAAAACAGACGAGAAACTGTCACGTGATACAGCAGAACTGAAGAGTGAGGTTTCTTCTATCAATTTCTGGATAGGTGAGCTAACTAACCTCCCATACAAATAAGCAACAAGGAAAAACACGCTTCGGGAAAAAGAGATTAAACAGTGTAACCCACCTGACCGCAAGGCCGCATTTCTCACATTGTGTAACTATGTGCCAGATGCAGGAGGATGATAAACCATGATAATTCAAGGGTAGTGCCCAGTTAGCCCTGATTGTGCCCAGCTAATCGGACACTATCCTTAAATTATCATGGTCGAGCCATCTTTTGCTGTACTGCGTCAGGGCTACGTGGGTTACAATATCCGTGTTGTCTTTGTTTTCCGAAGCGTATCGCATTCTTTGATGGTTATACAAAACTTTTTTATCTTATTTTTCTGTTTGTTTGTTTTGTTCGTATAACACCGCTCTGTCTTCGCTTTCCCAAAGTGTGTTTCTGTCATTGTTGGTTATTTACTAACTTTGCATGTTTGCTCAAAAAAGTAACGGTAAAAAAAGTACTCACTCCATGTTATTTCCCTTTTTTTAAACTTCATTTACCAAAAGTCCATTCTCCAAAGTTTGACAAAAATTTGTTGGGGGTCCTTAACTGAAGTCAGTGATAAAAAAAAAAAAACGCAATGGCGGGCTGGTGGTGTTGATTGTATATTAACTCAGTTAAGACTTGCCGCCTCCGGATACGCGGCTAATGCCGCGTATCCAGAGGCGGCACGTCTCGAATGAATTAATATGTAAATGCAGATAGCAGCGTCACCTAGAAATTATTTGCTGTCAAAATATTCAACGTCTTCAAGCTTGTTGTTCTTTGTGAAACAGCACCGCGGCCAGATGCCAGCCCACTCGTGTTTGGAATTGGTACATATTTTATCTTACGCAGCCGGGTGCAACAAAATTTAGGCTATCCTGACCAAAAAGGTGACTGCCAAGCGTGTAAAAATGCAAAGAAGTACCCAATGGAGAAAGAAGCACGCTTAGAAAAGACGGGTACAACACAATTTATTAATATTTCGGGTAAACACCCTTTGTCAAAATAGACAAACAAACAGAGAGATTAGCCGCTACTTATCTTCATTCGCAGAAGGAATGTGGCAACTGAAGGAGGTGACGTAAAATAAAATAAAATAAAATAAAATAAAAGGAAGAACAAAAGTGTGGAAAAAGTAAAAATGACGTCACGAAAAAATCATGAGAGAGAGAGACTCGGAGAGAAACTGAACACGAGAGACAAGAGTGTGTGTAAGCACGCGCAGGAGCGAGCAAAAGTAAATGCGTGTATGTGAGGACAGAGAGAGAGAGAGAGAGAGATGATGATGATGACACTGAATCTTTATTTATTCAGGATAAAGCTATTAGGCAACTCAATGCCTGTCTTACAAGCTGTCCTGTAAACAAACAACATAACAGGAAAATAAACAGAGCATGCAAATACTAACAATAATAATAATAATAAGAAGAAGAAGAAGAAGAGGAAGAAAAACTACGGGGAAAAAAACGCAATGGAGAATTTGTAACTGCCTCCGATGCAAAAAGCAAGAGAACGAAACGCGTGCACAGCATTAATATTATACTCATCTAAGACAGTGTCATAGAATCAGCAGCATCAATAGCGTATAGTGACACCGACAACACAATAGATGAGCAGGTAGCAAATTTAAGGAGAAAGAGAAAAAATTTGACGTTTACGTGTTATCAGCAGAATTATTTTTATATGGCAAACTGTGAAGTCACGCTGATTGGAAGTGAGTGTGCAAGGCACGTTTAAAATGGATTTTATCGCAAAATGATTTAATGATTTAATTTAAGAGAGAGAGAGAGAGAGAGAGAGAGAGAGAGAGAGAGAGAGAGAGAGAGAGAGAGAGAGAGAGAGAGAGAGAGAGAGAGAGAGAGAGAGAGAGAGAGAGAGAGAAAGAGAGACAGAGACAGAACGAACGGGGAGTACCCTTTTGCACGAAGTAGGCTGAGTGTCTAATACACAACGCCTGCTAAGCACCAACCCGAAGGCAAACTTTATATCACCTTCAAGTTGAGGACTACCTCGGGGAAAAACGGGAGGACCCCGGGAAAAAAAACCCAGCATTTAGCACGGTACACAACAAGTAATAAGTCATTGAAACAAAGCAAATAATCAAATTCAGTAAGAGAATATTGGTATAAGTGGAGAGTAGGTAGTTGTGAACCTGTCTTCAAGGGTAACTAAAGAAAAAAAAAATGGGGGTGGGGAGAGAGAGAGAGAGAGAGAGAGAGAGAGAGAGAGAGAGAGAGAGAGAGAGAGAGAGAGAGAGAGAGAGAGAGAGAGAATCAATGAATCAATGAATCTTTATTTTACAACGGTGAAGATATTAACACAGTCAGTGACTATGTCATTTTTCGTACCTGCCGTTGCTACAACTACGACTAACTAAGTACAAAATATACATAAAAAAGAGACATCAAAGCACAGTAATACAAAATAGATAGTCCACTAAACACAATGACAGAGAGAGAGAGAGAGAGAGAGAGAGAGAGAGAGAGCGAGAGAGAGAGAGAGAGAGAGAGAGACGGGGGCCCGCGGGGCGGGGGGGGGGGGGAGGGGGGAAGGAGGAAGGGGAAGAAGGGTAAAGGAAAAAGCGTAAAGAGAGAAAGAGGGCTAGGGAGAAGTGTTAAGGGGGGGGGGGGAGGGGGAGGAAGAGAGAACGAACGAACGAACGAACGAACGAAACTTTATTTTCCAAGGATTGAGATATTAGGCGCGCAGGCCTTTCTTACTGAGAGAAAGAGGGAGAGAGAGAGAGAGAGAGAAAAAAAAAAGAGAAGGGGGGGGGGGGGGAAGACAATCAGCCAGAGCCACCAGCCCCACCCAACAGGCACCCACCAGCCCACAGAAAAACACACAGGCACGCAAGAAGACGACCACATACATCCCCAAGGGATGCACACGATCGCCCGCCCCACAACCACGCATCACTCCGTGGGCCGGAGACCGGGCGCCCGACAGGGAAGGGCAAGGGATCCAACTAAACGTTCGGCCAGCGCTGTGAAAGTCCCCAAGGGATATGTACATATCAACCAGCGCCAGCCTCACCTATCTGGTTAGTGAGTAGTAAAACAAAAGCGACACAGTGGTACAGTTAGCAGACACAAGCAAGATAAAAAATGTTAATCTTTCATATTCATCCCGAGTGGCGCCACAGTGCCCAGTTTATTAATCAGAAATTTTTCACGGTCTTTCCTGGCCCAGACAGTGCTGGCTTGCATAAGCCAGAGGCCTTTAACCCGAATGTCCGAGACGGAGTGGTCGGCCTGATTGAAATGTCGTCCGACCGGCCTGTTGTATTGGTACTTGACAGACTGAAGATGTTCTTTGAAACGGTCGTTGATGGTTCTTTCCGTCTCTCCAACATAGAGTTGGCCGCATTTCACACAGGAGATGACATAAATCACGTTGGTGGTTTGACACGTGAAGTATCTGTCTATGTTGAATTTGTAACGTGGACCATTCACCACGGTGGAAGGGCAAATAAAAGGACACGTCTTGCAATTAGGAACATTGCACGGAGTGGAGCCGGAGGGTCTGGTGGTATGACGAGGCTTGAGAGTAGAGCGAACAAGCATGTCCCGTAAATTAATATCCCTCTTGAAAGCTACCAACGGAGGTTCAGAAAAGATAGCAGCAGATTCTTGACTGGATGACAAAAGACCCCAGTTAGAAAGAAGGATTTTACGAACCGGATTGGTGTGGGGATGGTAGAGCATGGTGACGATAGGCCTGTCACTATCAGCGGTAGGTTTAGTCTGCAGTATACTCGCGCGACTAAGTTTTTGTACCGTTTGGAGAGATCCTTGAACAACAGTATGTGGGTAATGTCTGTCGATGAAAAATCCAGCCATTTCTTTGGATTGAACATCAAAATCTGATTCTTCGGAACATATTCTTTTTAGCCGAAGAAACTGGGAATATGGGATGCTGTTTTTAGTTTTGGGGTTGTGAGAAGATCGGTAGTCGAGGTAGGAATGTGAGTCGGTAGGTTTGTAATGTATTGAAGTTTTCAACATTCCGCAGTCAATCCTGATGTTCATGTCCAGAAAGTCGACTGAAGTAGTTGATATAGTGTATGTGAACTTGATGGATGGGTGGAAGTCCTGCACGAAGTGAATGAAGTCTAAAAGTGCAGCTTGGGTCATGTGTGTAGCTCCTAAACCGTCATCGATGTAGCGTTTATACATCTCAGGGACAGGCCCGGTGTATTGCTGAAGTATTTGTTGCTCAAGGAAACCCATGAAGAGGCAAGCATAGCTGGGTCCCATTTTTGTGCCCATCGCTACGCCACTGCACTGAGCGAAGGTGACGCCATCAAAGGTGAAACTGTTAAGAGAGAGAACCAATTCAGCCAGACGTAGAAGTGTATGAGTAGGAGGTTGGTTATGACTTCTTTGGTTGAGGAAGTATGCAAGTGCATTGAGGCCGTCATTGTGCGGTATGACAGCATATAGTGAAGTAACATCAAGGGAAAACAACAGTTCAGGTTTGAAAAGTTGTTTCTGGTTGACTTGGTCTATGATCTCTAGAGCATGGTTGGTGTCTTTAATGTAGGTAGGTAGAGATTGGACAAAGGGTTGTCTCCGGCCCACGGAGTTATGCGCGGTTGTGGGGCGGGGCGATCGTGTGCATCCCTTGGGGATGTATGTGGTCGTCTTGTTGCGTGCCTGTGTGTTTTTCTGTGGGCTGGTGGGTGCCTGTTGGGTGGGGCTGATGGCTCTGGCTGATTGTCTCCCCCCCCCCCTTTCTCTTTTTTTCCCCTCTCTCTCTATCTCTCACCCTCTTTCTCTCTCTTCCTCCCCCCTTCCCCCCCTCCTTAACACTTCTCTCTAGCCCTCTTTCTCTCTTTACGCTTTTTCCTTTACCCTTCTTCCCCTTCCTCCTTCCCCCCCCCACTCTCCCCCCCCCCGCCCCCGTCTCTCTCTCTCTCTCTCTTTCTCTCTCTCTCTCCCCCCCCCCCCCTTATTATTTTTTTTTTTAGTTACCCTTGAAGACGGTTTCACAACTACCTACTCTCCACTTATACCAATATTCTCTTACTGAATTTGATTATTTGCTTTGTTTCAATGACTTATTACTTGTTGTGTACCGTGCTAAATGTTGGTTTTTTTCCCGGGGTCCTCCCGTTTTTCCCCGAGGTAGTCCTTAACTTGAAGGTGATATAAAGTTTGGTTTCGGGTTGGTGTTTAGCAGGCTTTGTGTATTAGACACTCAGCCTACTTCGTGCCCAAGGGTACTCCCCGTTCGTTCTCTCTCTCTCTCTCTCTCTCTCTCTCTCTCTCTCTCTCTCTCTCTCTCTCTCTCTCTCTCTATCTCTCTCTCTCTCTCTCTCTCTCTCTCTCTCTCTCTCTCTCTCTCTCTCTCTCTCTCTCCCTTTCTCTCTCTCGCTGTCTCTCTCTCTCTCTCTCTCTCTCTCTCTCTCTCTCTCTCTCTCTCTCTCTCTCTCTCTCTTTTGCCTGTTATTATATGTCAGTAGATGTAGCAAGGACAGATTGGAAGAAAGGCCTGTGCGCCTAATATCTCAATCCTTGATAAATAAAGTTTCAGTCAGTCAGTCAGTCTCTTTCTGGCCTCACACACACGCATTTACTTTTGCTCGCTCCTGCGCGTGCTTACACACACTCTTGCCTCTCGTGTTCAATTTCTCTCCGAGTCTCTCTCTTATGAGTTTTTCGTTGACGTCATTTTTACTTTTTCCGCACTTTTGTTCTTCCTTTTCTTTTCTTTTATTTTATTTTACGTCACCTCCTTCAGTTGCCACATTCCTTCTGCGAATGAAGATAAGTAGCGGCTAATCTCTCTGTTTGTTTGTCTATTTTGACAAAGGGTGTTTACCCGATATAGTAATAAATTGTGTTGTACCCGTCTTTTCTAAGCGTGTTTCTTTCTCCGTTGGGTACTTCTTTAAATTTAGGCTGGCTAGTTGTGATCACACGTCCTTTTTTTTCGGTGTTGTGTCTCGGTAGTTCCAAAACTGAAACATGCGCAGACTTGCACCTCAGATGTTTACATTGGCGTCGACTGATGTGTGCTCAGAGCTGGCTTAACCCATTTCGCCCCCCCCCCCCCCCCTCCGGCCGCATTTCCCAAATTTTGGCGCTGTTATTCAACGACTACGTACCAGAAGCATGAGATGGACCTGCCCATGAACAATGAAAAATGAACTTTTATTTTACAACGGTAAAAGCATTGGGTTGCAAGGCCAATTTTCAAACTTGCCGTTGCTACATCTAAACTACAGACTACATATACACATATAATTCAAGAAAAGTGCCAGATTAGCTTGGCGCCCGAAGGGTCAATCCATCTCTTACTGTTGGGCGTTGGGGCGTTGTGTTAATAAAATAGAACATTTTGGATTACGTCCCGTATTTTCCCTCACTTGTCGGTGAAAGAGACAGTTACGTGGGCAAGATTCCTTACTAACAATTTTCAGTGATTATTAACTAACCGTTTGGCTGTCGCTAGTGTTTGATTCTTGGAGGAATCGTCTCCACCAAACACGCCACCAACAGCCATAGGGTTAATGCGTGTTTGCTGGTATGCGGTTGTAGACGTTACGGGCTAAGGCCCGAGATCACGGATCAGTACACTTATTGCCGACGGCCGTATTGCCCAAATTTTGGGAGGCGTCATCTAATGACTATGCACTAGTTCCAGGAGATGGATCGACTATGATAATTCAAGGGAGTTGCCAGATTAGCTTGGCGCCGACAGGCGCCAAGCTAATCTGGCACTCCCCTTGAATTATCATGGTCGACCCATCTCCCTCTGTAGTGCGTCAGGGCCGAGTGGGTTCATTGTAACTCTGTGTTGTGGTTGCCGGTTAGGTTTCAGGGTTAATTTTAATCTAAAACTAGTAGATTGGTCAGTTGGTTGGCTTGCTGATTGTTGGTTAGCTGGCTTGGTGGTTTGATTCCTTGCCTGGTTGGCAGGTTGCTTGCTGCTTGCTTGTTGGGTTGTCCCAGGCCTACAATAACGAGCTTCCTTCCAATGTTGGTGTACAGGTCTGTTCATATTCCTGATGATGCTCCGGGCGTGGGTCGCCGATCAATAAGGGTACGGACAGCAACAAAGTGAGAGACTGACGCTGACCTACTCAAGACCCCGCTGGTGAGAACGGATGGTGGTAGCTCACACAAGACTACGTGGGTGTGAAGTGCCAGATTCTGCTGCTAACGATGCCCGCAATGACCCTGACGCACAGACTGTTTATAGTGATTTTAAACCTGTGCTGAGTGCTTACATAACCCGCGAATGGCAGTTCGAGTGGGACAAAGAGAAAGCTAACAACCTCTATGAGGCTTTTCCTGAGATTCTGCAGGACAGGCCGATAATGAGCCGGAAGGATGTTTTCTAGGTCAGTCATGTGACCATGAACTGACTAACTGCCTAAGAGGTTTTTTTCAAGATCGCCGGCGGCTACTTTCGATATGGTCATTAAAAATCAGTATCGTTTTAACTGTCAAAATGCGGGTTTGTAAACACTAGCGATGATTCCTGTTTATCTTCATAGCAAATATCGGGTCCCATAAGCGCTCAACTCTTCGCATTTCAAACTGGATGACAGTACGACCCATTGCAAATCAGTACGAAACACAACACTGCACATCTCAGCATATAGTAAGAATTCGGATGTTTCAGTCATTGTTTTTATTGGCTCACATGCAAAGCAACAGTGAGTCAATGTTCTCACAAAGGTCAAGGTCACAGGGGATCAAGAAATATATCAAAAATAGCTATTTTGGGACATAATTTATTTTCTCACAAATACTATTCACAACTTCAAACCCAAACTTGATACAAAGAGACCTAATGGTAAGACCCTTATACGCACACTAATTTGGTCGATCCCTCGGTAAGGTCAATGGTCACAAGAGATAAGAAATAGGTCCAAAATAGCCATATTTTGACAAAAGATGTTTTTCTCAATTACTATAATAATAATAATAATAATAATAATAATAATAATAATGATGATGATGAGTATTTATATAGCGCTTAATCTTAATCAAAAGATCTAAGTTCGTTACAAAAATGTGCACAAAAATAAAAATACAATGACACAATTATGCACATAACAAACAAAACACAAATACCCGAACACACCAGTATTACAATGAACTAAACAACAATGCATACATAAAATGTTCTAATTAGCATTCAGTCTAAACAAGCAGGATTACAGAACTACAACTAAGGCATCAAACACTGGCAGTTATTCAAAGTAAAGTTTGAAGAGTTGAGTTTTCAACGACCTCTTGAAGTCGGAGACAGTCTCTCTGTTTCTGACCTCAAGAGGAAGTGTATTCCATAACACTGGGGCCTGATAAACAAAAATGCGCTGACTAAATGTTTTAGTTTGGACAGAAGGTACACACAACTTCCATTTATCAGAAGAGGAGCGGAGCTCACGAGAGGGTGTATATACGTGCAGCAAAGAGGACAAGTATTCTGGGCTGGTGTCTGAAAGGCAGTTAAAACAGACTGACATAACTTTGTATTAAATACGTGAGGACACAGGTAGCCACCGAAGGGACTTCAAGATGGGTGTGACATGCTCAGTCTTGCGGACTCTCACAGCAGGCCGGGATGCATTGTTCTGAATCTTTTGGAGGTGATCAATGAGATACTGAGGGCAGCCACAAAGCAAAGAGTTTCAATAATCTAGCTTGGACAGCACAAATGCACAAACTAATGTTTTAGTGGATTCCACGGTGAGTAGGTGACGAAATGAACTAATGCCACGAAGTTCCAGATAAGATGATCTACACACTGCACTGACATGCTGTGACATAGATAACCCGCTGTCAAGTGTAACACGCAGGTTTCTCACACTCACTAAGAAGCCAATGAGTGTTCCTTCCACAGACAATGATGACGGTAAAGGCAGGGGCGAAAATAATCTTGGATTAGCTACCAACATTGCTTCAGTTTTGCCATCATTTGACATCAGTTTGTTGTTGGTCATCCATGATTTGACATGGTCAATGCACTGGCCTATGCTTTGGACGGCATTCACAGCTCGCTCAACAGTATCACTTTTGTACATCTGCGTATCGTCTGCAAATGCATGATGGGAAATGTAGCGACTGCTAATCAGGTCGGACAGGGGCTGAATATACAGTAAGAACAATACAGGTCCTAGGAACGAGCCCTGGGGCACACCAAACCGAAGAGGTGATGGCTCAGAACGATAGCCGTCAACAGAAACAATCTAGGATCGTTCAGTCAGGTATAAACTAAACCATGCCAGGACTGTGCCTTCAATGCCAAATACAGATTAAAGACGGCACAGCAAAAGTTCATGGTCAATAGTGTCGAACGCACTGAACAGGTCCAGCAAAGCAAGGACTATGATCTTACGCTCGTCCAAAGCACAAAGCATGCCATTGAATATCTTCAGCAAAGCTGTTTCAGTGCTACGATGGGGACGATATGCAGACTGGAATAAACTGAGTACCACCCGGGTCTGCCCTGGGGGACTTGGGTGGGGTTAACTACTTTTTAGTTCCTAGGATCAACCTGGTCAGCCCCACAGGGTGGGTTTTCCCCTCTATTCTGGGGCATGTGTTTCTGTCTACCCTTGGTCCATTCACCTGTAGTTTCCTTTTTTAAACTCTCCCTACTGTCTGCACTGACTGTAGCTCTTGATATTGGATGTGTGTTGATAAATGGTCTTGGCTTTATTTAGGCCCCATGTCGTAGGTTTATTTAACGTATTGGACCGGCTGGCGACATTGATTCAGTATTTTGTTTAGTTTTTTTCACACGCAGTACAGGCACGTCCTAAGAAAGTCTTGTTGCTGTCGGGACGTTAAGCAATGTACAATCAATCAATGGAATACACTGAACAGATTATTAGAGTTGACATGCTTCAAAGTTTGGGCAAGGACAATTTTCTCAAGAATCATTGATAGGAACGTAAGATAGGAAACTGGGCGATAGTTTTCAGTACATTTGGGTCCAAAGATGGTTTCTTCAATAGGGGTTTCAAAAGTGCAGTCTTGAAGCTTTCAGGAAAAATACCAGTTGAGAGAGAGAGAGTTGTTTACACCCAAACTTGCTACAGGGACATATGATGGTAAGACCTTTCTATGCATACTAATTTGGTTGATCCCTCGGTCATGTGTCACAGGAGCTCAAGAAATAGATCCAAAATGGCCATATTTTGACAAAAGTTGTTTTTTTCTCAATTACTATTCACAACTTCAAACCAAACTTGCTACGGATTTCACAGATGTGTGAAAACTGATTAAAATTTGAGAAAACATGGATTTTGTTAGTGCAGAAGCCATCCCTTTTCTTATTGTGGATCGGTCATGCATGTGAGCCATAAGGGCTTTGCCTTTCTTGTTTTCAATGTAATCATGTCCTGTATATGTATCCTCTCATTCTAAGATCCACCAGCACTTGAAAATCGAGGGTTTATCTGATTTTAGGAAAACAAAAAGATTACATACACTTTTCAAAGCCCTCAAATGCACGCACTAACTGGTGTTATGAACTGCAGGACTGTTTGAAGGCATGAGCCTGTGAAAAGGTAAAAGTAAAGTGACAAAAAGACATGTCTCTGAGTTATGCAAACAGTTCAGCATTTCTGTAAAATTTTAATCTGAGTTGATTAAATGCACAATCTAAAGTTCAATATACTGTCCAAAATGTACACATAAATAAATAAATCTGCTGTACTTTCCAATCAATGTCAACTCGGACCTTTTCACTTCATGCGCTTAGGCATACTAACAGGCTGAGCTTCGAGTCTATTGATTTGTTCCATGTCAACTCTGTACATTTCTTCTGATGTCCCACGCATAACTTAGAAAGTAGGAAAACAGATTTACTTATGCATTAGAAAATAGTTACAAGCAGTTCATGCATTACATTGACATACTGATACGTGCACATGTGAACATGATGATTTACGCACATACATTTTTATTTCATGTGATCAAATTGTTATACACACAGCCACATCCTGCATCCTATATACTGTGCCAAAAATAAACCGATTGAGATTTTAACATGAAAGGTTTAGAATTTACCAAATAAAATAATGAGATACCAACGATTCGCAACGCCAATGACCTACACCATTGGTTGTGTTGTGTGGGTCACATAGATTGGGAGCAATGAATATGGCGTTGGCATCCTGTGGTAAGTCACATGCAGGTCATTTCTGTGAAGTCGTGTCAGTGTTATTTTCGTTTGTCTTGTGAAACAGTGATCATGGTCATGCGAACCATTACAACTAGTCTTGTATCAGAATATTAGGCAGCAGGCTATAGACAACTTAGCACAGTTTAAGCTGATCAGCAGCAAACCAGAAGTAGTTCGTTTTTACATCCATATATATATATATATATATATATATATATATATATATATTATATATATATATATATATATATATATATATATATATATATATATATATATATATATATATATATATATATATAAATATATATATATATATATATATATATATATATATAAAATATATATATATATATATATATATATATATATAAATATATATAATATATATATATATATATATATATATATATATATATATATATATATATATATATATATATATATATATAATATATATATATATATATATATATTATAAGTTATTGGTCGGAGAGGTTCGCTACACGGACCTTTTGTAGGCCTGAGGGAGGTCAAAGGAATCACTGTACCCCGAAGGCCTTCGGCCTTCGGGGTACAATGATTCCTTTGACCTCCCGAAGGCCTACAAAGGTCCGTGTAGCGAACCCCTCCGAGCAATAACGTATTTGTTTTCATTCCTCCGTTTATTGTTTAGAAAAAATCCGGTTTATGAAGACGGCCGCTTCTGTGGCGGATTGGTGACACCATTGAATATACATGTTCTGCCGGGGATTCCCAGAGTGTGACGTAGCACGATTCCGTGTCAGAAGCGCAAGTTTCGCGAGTAAAAAGCTACTAATCTTGGCTTGTGTACAGAATGATTCAAGCTGCAATGTCTACAAAAGGTCGTTAAAGTATGACAGTGACAGTGCTTCTTGACTGCTGTGTGCTTCAGAAAAATTAAGAACTTTTTGATGAAGCGATCGGCATTTGACCACTGTCCGATGTGACAGCTTGTGCAAGTTAGCATGGTGCCTCGTGCTCAGTTTTAGATTCAAGATGACTGAAGGGGATGCTTCGAGTGTGCAGCAGACTGTCGTTGTTATATCCTAAAGTGTCATGTGTGTTGGGATATGTGGAAAAGGGAATACCAAAAAAAAAAAAAAAAAAAACCGCTCGTTGTTAACAGCAGGACTAGTGCTGAGATGGATTTTAAGGTAAGATTTTATTTTACAGCGTTGCCATGATGTCAGATAGTCTTCGAACTTTCGTGAGATGTTTTTCTTCAGATAGTCCCGCATTGAGTGACGTGAAGAGAGAACTTTGACAATAGCGTGCTTTGTGTATGTTGCTGGGTGTGTATTTTCGTTTTAGTTCTTGAATTTGTTGCTCTGTGCTTTGTTGAAATTGTGGCATGTTGGTGGCTGAGCAGACGACAGTGTGTTGCCGGTTTGCAAGGATTGCTGTCTGATTGGTTAAAAGAAAACAAACTCAGAAGCTATTTTTGTTCCGTGGTTTCCCGAACTTTGAAAATGTCTCGGTGCATGGCGATGAGATGGATTTGGCGAAGGCTTTTGCTGTTTGCGCTGTGTAATTAGTGGTGAAATATTGTTTAAGTTGGCTCCTCACGTCGTAAAAAAATAGGCAGAGGATGTGTATTACGTGAAATAAGACTACTTTAGTGCGTTATTTTTTTCTGCTATTTTGTCGAACCGAGTTGCGATCAAGACTCGAAAACGAGGTCCTAACGCGTCATCGAGAGGGCTACAAAACGTCCGCCATTTTTCGCTACAGTGGTTTTTATATCACGGTTACATGGTACAGTTTGCGCTAAAGTGACTGGTCGTGTGACGTAGGGAGGAAAACATATATATATATATATATATATATATATATTATATATATATATATATATATATATATATATATTATATATATATATATATATATATATATTATATATATATATATATATATATATATATATATATATATATATATATATATATATATATATATATATTCTTTAATTTTAACAAAGGCGTCGCCCAAAGCAACAACAACAAAAAAATGCACTCAGATTAGCTCCAAGGGCACGTAATTTTTCATTCAATTCTGAGAATGCTGTGCTAATGCCATGGAATCCCAGGCTAATAGCTTGCATTGTGTCATCAGCTGTTCTTTTTGTGACTGCATCGCTCACTAGTTCTAGAAAGGAGAGGGTAGTGGGAGAGAGAAGGAATGACAGACCCATCATTTTGAGCCTTCCACTGAACACCTACTACATGAAGCAGTAGGGACTACCCCCAGGTGTCCCGCCATCCGCTGGAGAATATCCAGACCTCCCCCCAAGGGGGGATGCTAGAAAATATTTCCTAACAGATATACTGCTGAGTAGATTTAAGGTTTTAACCGCCTACGACCGGTTTCGCCCCAAGGGGGGGGGGGGGGGAGGGGGGCACTTCAGGTAGGCATACGGCGTAACCTGAAATTGCAAACACAACGCATGTACTAGAAGCCGCCTCCAGAATTTACTGGTAGCACCACTAGTACAGCGCGGATTGCATCCCTAAAGCTTTATGAGGTGTTGCAGTGAAAGAAGACAGACTAATTTTGAAAAGGCAACACCTAGGCAATTTTGTGGTACAATTATTCTTTACTTTTAACAAAGGCGTCGCCCAAAGCCAAAACGAAATGCACTCAATCAGATTAGCTCAAAGGGACGTAATTTTTCATTCAATTCTGAAAATGCTGTGCTAATGCCATGCCATGGAATTCCAGGCTGGTAAGCTTTGATTGTGTCATCAGGACATCAGCTGTCCTTTTTGTGACTGCATCGCTCACTAGTTCTAGAAAGGAGAGGGTAGTGGGAGAGAAGGATTGACAGACCTATCATATTATATATATATATATATATATATATATATATATATATATATATATATATATATATATATATATATATATATATATATAGGGATATCGCTACCAGTGATCACGAAACGACCGCATACTCACCACCAGCATTCGCCTGAAGAACACAGATGTAAATGAGACTAAAATAGGCGTCAAAAACAGGACTAACAAGAGACATAAATCCTCATGAGCCCCTGCGATTGCGAGGGCTCATGAGGGTTTATGTCTCTTGCAGATGGGTGGCGTTCGCCTTGCCAGTTAATGCGTGTTTTTTGTTTGTTTGTTTGTTTGTTTGTTTGTTTTTGGTTTGTTTGTTTGCCGTTGTCGTGAGCCAAGGTCAATTTTTTTTCCGTTTAGTTGACACAGGTATAAGGTTATTATTCTCTTTAGTGATAGGACGTTTCAGTTTCAGTTTAGTTTCAGTTTAGTTTCAGTGTCAGTTTATTTCCATCTCGGGCCCACTGGAGGCATGTGAGAAATAACAAACAAACTGAACATACATATTTAATGCGCTCCAGAAATAAAAACAACGTATTACAACACAGAATGATTGACATGTATACATAAATAGTAATCAGATCATCCAGTTTACCTCTCTCTCTCTCTCTCTCTCTCTCTCTCTCTCTCTCTCTCTCTCTCTCTCTCTCTCTCTCTCTCTCTCTTTCAATTGAAATTGAACCTCACTGGTGCCTTGGGGGAGGGGGGGGGGGGGGTCGTGTGAGTGTATGTATGCGTGGTGTGTACTGTGTGTGCGTTGGTGTGTGTGTGTGTATATATGTGTTTGCGTGTGTTGCAGTATGTGCGTGTGTGTATGTGTGTGGTGTACAATGTGAGTGTTTGTGCCTGTGAGCTTTTATTTACTTTCATGTGAAACTGTTTTGTTTGTGATAGTGTTCAATGGTAGTTCTTAGCTTAATGGTAGTAATAGCAAGTTTGAAAATTGGTCCTTTTACCAAATACTTTTACCGTTATAAAATAAAGGTTCATTGTTCATTGTTCTCTCTCTCTCTCTCTCTCTCTCTCTCTCTCTCTCTCTCTCTCTCTCTCTCTCTCTCTCTCTCTCTCTCTCTCTCTCTCTTTCTCTCTCTCTCCCCTCTCTCTGTCTGTGTATGTGTGTGTGTGTGTGTGTGTGTGTGTGTGTGTGTGTGTGTGTGCGTGCGTGCGTGCGTGCGTGTGTGTGTGTGTGTGCGTAAAAATGGCCGCCGTAAGCGTTTTATTCCTGCTGAGTGCGGGGGTTTCTCCATCTTGACGTTGGTACTGAGTTTGACAAGACTGGTCCTGTATCAAGGCATTCTGTAGATGATGAACACGACACTCGAACAAAGTGGACAGTCGCGACGCTATTTGGCGATGGGCTGGACACAGCACCGGAAATGAATGTTGACCGCGAGACGCACGCAGAGGAGTTTGTCGACAACGAAAATGACTTAACATGGAGACCGACAGTCGAGCTGGACAAAAGTGACCAGGAAGTGGGGATTCCTAGCCCGCTGCAGCATGCAGCCATCGGTGTTGTAAACAGTCGCCATGGCCGCTTGCACAAGGGAGATGACGTCCACTTGCTACTGGACCTCATGTCGGAGCGCATGGACAAACTGTCAGAGACTGTGGAGCACCAGACTGGAAAAATCCAGACCCTGGACACGGCAGTTTCTACACTCCAGACAGATAACAGACGTTTGGAATCACAGCTACTGATGTCCCAGGACACTGCTAGCAAACAGGCCCCCACCATTGACACTTTAAAGGACAGCGCAACAGGCCCCGCCAAACAGCCACGCCGCCACCATTGACACTTTAAACGACGCACACGAAGATCGCCGCGCAATAGCAGGCCGCCTACGCACATTGGATCACCTTTAAAGGGACGAAGCCCGCACAACAGGGCCGGCCACGCATTGGACACTGTTAAAGGACGAAGCCCAACAGGCCGCCACCATTGACACTTTAAAGGACGAAGCCCGCAAACGAGAGACAGATGTGCAGGCTGACTGACGCGGTGACCTATTTACAAAAAGACGTACCTCGAATAAAACGTCAGCAGGCCACCATAGACACGCGCTTGGATACTGTGGATGAGGACATCGATGGCCTTTTGCGCATTGGGAAGCCCTGTACCGCCGTAGCCGTTCAAAGACGCGTTCGTGCAACGGATTATTACGAAACGCTACGTGCAGGTCTAGCTATGGTTTACTTAGATACAGGCGAATGCAGTTCAGGACGCGTCGTCTTAATATCAAGCAACTTGACAATTACCTCCCTTAACGCTATCTGATAAGCACTGCACACCAGTTGTTTAAAGATCTGCTTTGCACGCGTGCGAAAAATAAATGACTCAGAATATTTGGCCCTGTGAATATCAACTACTACAATGGAACGTGCGAAGTGCTATTGACAGCGATTATTGCCAGTGACATGGCTACTTGTTCATAGATACAGTCAGCCTTCTCATATTGTATGCAGAACAACTGCCAGAATGCTTCATGTAATTATTATATATTTACTTACTTATTTATGTATTGATAAATTTATTTGTATCTTTTAATAAAATACTTTACAAGTACAGCCGAGTTTTAAATTAATTTGAAATACCCTTACCCCCCCCCCCCCTCCCCACCCCCACCTCCGCCCCTTTTTCTGTGCGGCCGGCTTTTGGTGGAGCCCATCAAATCAGAGGACACAGAGGCATAGACTGGCATGGGCCTTACAGCTGCACTGGCTAATGTGAATATATTTCTCTCGCCCCCCACCCGGGTCTGCCCTGGGGGACTTGGGTGGGGTTAACTACTTTTTATTTCCCAGGGTCACCCTGGTCAGCCCCACAGGGTGGGTTTTCCCCTCTATTCTGGGGCATGTGTTTCTGTCTACCCTTGGTCCATTCTGTAGTTTCTTTTTTTAACCTCTCCCAACTGTCTGCGCTGCCTGTAGCTCTTGATATTGGATGTGTGTTGCTAAATGGTCTTAACTTTATTTAGGCCCCATGTCGTAGGTGTATTTAACGTATTGGACCGGCTGGCGACATACATTCAATATTCTGTGGGTTTTTTTCCACAAGCAGTGCAGGCACGTCCTGAGAAAGCCTTGTTGCTGTCGGGACGTTAAGCAATGTACAATCAATCAATCAATTTCTCTCGCAGATGTAAGGGAGCATGAAGACGGACATCTGATTTTTTAAAATTCTCACTGCAGATCTTTAACATGCAGGTTCAGTTAGGGCACGGAAAACGTGCTCGTCTGTGACTCTGGACCTGACGCTTCTAAGCCGTATGGTGCAAATCACAGACCAGCACACAATCACGCTGCCACTGATTAGGACCTTTTTACAGTTAACACGGAAGTAATTTCCCCTAGGAGCTTTCAAAGATGGCCGCCTTGAGTGTTGTATTTCTGTTGTGCGCGGGGTTTCTCCACCTGTTCGTGGGGACGGAGACGAAGAAGACTGGCCCCATATCACGACATTCAACGGATGACGAAAATGACATCCAAGCAACGCGGACAGTTGAGGGAAACGGTGTTAAAAACAGTCGCCATGGCCGCTTGCACAAGGGAGATGACGTCCACTTGCTACTGAACCTCATGTCGGAGCGGATGGACAAACTGTCAGAGACTGTGGAGCACCAGACTATTAGAATCACCAGCCTCGAGACGAACGTTTCTACACTGCAGACAGTGAACAGTCGCCTGGAATCACAGCTACTGATGTCCCAGGAAACTGCCCGGAAACAGGCCGCCACCATTGACACTTTAAAGGACGAAGCCCGCAAACGAGAGACAAAGATGTACACGCTGGCTGAAGCGGTTGCCGATTTACAAAAAGACGTATCTCGACTGAAACGTCAGCAGGCCGCCACAGACACGCGCTTGGATACTGTGAATAAGGACATCAGCAAACTGGAAAATGCTGTGGACAAGACGAACAAGAAAGTAACCGACTTGGACCAGAAGTCCACAAAACTGCGCTCAGACGTTAGAGCTCTAGAATCCAAGACTCAGAAGCTGACAGAAGGCGTCGACAATCTTCAGAAGGTGGACGAACTAATCGTCCATGAAGCAAATCATTTGAAGACAATGGTGGACAAAAAATCCAACGAGCTGAAGTCGGACGTCAAAGTACTCGCCTCTTGGAATGCCAGACTGTCTGAGGACGTGGGGGATCTCCGGAAAACAGACGAGAAACTGTCACGTGATACAGCAGAATTGAAGAAAGAGGTTTCTTCTATCAGTGGCTGGATAGGTGAGCTATCTAATCTTCCATACAAATAAGCAACAAGGAAAAACACGCTTCGGGAAAAAGAGATTATTCAGTGTAACCCATCTGACCACAAGGTCGCATTTCTCACATTGTGGAACTATGTGCCAGATGCAGGAGGTCGATAAACCATGATAATTCAAGGGTAGTGCCCAGTTAGCCCTGATTGTGCCCAGCTAATCGGACAATATCCTTAAATTATCATGGTCGATCCATCTTTTGTTGTACTGCGCGAGGGCTAAATGGGTTACAATAACCGTGTTGTCTTTGTTTTCCGAAGCGTATCTCTTTCTTTGGTGGTTATACAAAACTTTTTATCCTTATTTTCCGTTTGTTTGTTGTTTGTTTTGTTCGCATAACGCTGCGTTGTTTTCGCTCTCCCAAAGTGTGTTTCTGTCATTCGCTAGTTCAAGGTGATGCCAGATAGCTTGGCGCCTGGCGCCAGTTTCTGGCTCACCTGAACAACTGCTCTCCAAGTGTGTTTCTGTCATTGTTGGTTATTTTCTAACTTTGCATGTTTGTTCAAAATAGTAACGGTAAAATAAAGTACTCGCTCCATGATATTTCCCTTTCTTTTTTTACTCCATTTACCAAAAGTTCATTCTCCAAAGTTTGACAAAGATTTGTTGGGGGTCCTTAACTCATTCTACCCCAGATACACTTCAGCAATATATGGATCGACCATGATAGTTCAAGGGTGCTGCCAGAATAGCTTGGCGCCTGTGGGCCAGTGCAGTCTTCAGAGGACAACGGCAACAGTTGGGGATTTCGGTGTTGGGGTAGAATGAGTTAATTAAATGAAGTCAGTGATAAACAAAATACGCAATGTTAGGCTGGTTACTGTATATTAACTCATTCAAGACTTGTCGCCTCCGGATTCGCCGCTTATGCCGCGTATCCGGAGGCGGCACGTCTCGAATGAGTTAACATGTAAAGGCAGTGTCGAAAGCAGCGTCACCTAGACCTTATTTGCTGTCAAAATATTGAACGTCCTCAAACTTGTTGTTCTATGTGAAAGAATGCCAGCCCACTGTTGTTTGGAATTGGGGCATATTTTATCTTACGCAGCCGGGTGCAACTAAATATGAGGCTGGCTAGTTGTGATCACTCGTCTTCTTTAAAAAAAAATCTTTTCGGTGTTGGGTCTCCTCGGTAGTTCCAAAACTGAAACATGCGCAGACTTGCGCCTCAGATGTTTACATTGGCGTCGACTGATGTGTGCTCAGAGCTGGCTTAACCCATTTCGCCCCCCCCCCCTTCCTTCAACCCGGCCGCATTTTCCCAATTTCGGAGCTGTTATTCAACGACTACGTACCAGTTGCTTGAGATGGACTGACCATGATAATTTAAGGGTAGTGCCAGATTAGCTTGGCGCCTGAAGGCGCCAAGCTAATCTGGCCCTACCCTTGAATTATCATGGTTAATCCGTCTCTTAAGTTTGGGCGTCGGGGCTAAATGGGTTAATAAGATAGAATATTTTGGATTACGTCCCGTATTTTCCGTCACTAGTCGGTGAAAATGACAGTTACGTGGGCAAGATTCCTAACTAACAATTTTCAGTGATTATTATCTAACCTTTCGGCTGTCGCTGTCGCTAGTGTTTGATTCTTGAAGGAATCGTCTCCACCGAACACGCTCCCAACAGCCATAGGGTTAATGCGCGTTTGCTGGTATGCGGTCGTAGACGTAACGGCCTAAGGCCCGGGATCACGGATCAGTACACTTAACTCATTCAGCCCGACGGCCGTATTTCCCAAATGTTTGGAGGCGTCATCTAATGACTATGCACCAGTAGCAGGAGACCATGATAATTCAAGGACAGTGCCAGATTAGCTTAGCGCCGATAGGCGCCAAGCTAATCTGGCACTACCCTTGAATTATCATGGTCGACCCATCTCCCTCTGTAGTGCGTCAGGGCCGAGTGGGTTCATTGTAACTCTGTGTTGTGGTTGGTTAGGTTTCAGGGTTCATTTCAATCGAAAACTAGTAGATTGGTTAGTTGGTTGGCTTGCTGGTGGTTGGTTAACTGGCTTGGTGGTTTGATTGCTTGCCTGGTTGGCAGGTTGCTTGCTGCTTGCTTGTTGGGTTGTCCCAGGCCTACAATAACGAGCTTCCTTCCAATGTTGGTGTACAGGTCTGTTCGTATTGCTGGTCATTCTCGGGGCGTGTGGCGCCGGTAAACAAAGGAACGGACAGCAACAACGTGAGAGACTGACGCTGACCTACTCAAGACCCCGTTGGTGAGAACGAATGGTGGTAGCTCACACAAGACTACGTGGGTGTGAAGTGCCAGATTCTTCTGCTAAGGCGATGCCCGCAATGACCCTGACGCACAGACTGTTTATTGTGATTTTAAACCTGTGTTCAGTGCTTACATAACCCAGGATTAGCAGTCCGAGTGGGACAAAGAGAAAGCTAACAACCTCCATGGAGCGTTTTTTAAGGTTCTGCAGGACAGGCCGATAATGAGCCGGAAGGATATTTTCCAGGTCAGTCATGTGACCATGAACTGACCAACTGCCAAAGAGGATTTTTTTTCAAGATGGCGGGTACTTTCGATATTGTCATTAAAAATCAGTATCGTTTTAACGGTCAAAATCCGGGTGTGTAAACACTAGCGATGATTCCTGTTTATCTTCATAGCAAATATCGGGTCTCATAAGTGCTTCAACTCGTCGCATTTCAAACTGGATGACAGTACGACCCATTGCAAATCAGTACGAAACACAACACTGCGTATCTCAGCATATAGTAAGAGTCCGGATATTTCAGTAATTGTTTTTATTGGCTCACATGAAAAGCAAAAGTGAGTCTATGTTCTCACAAAGGTCACGGTCACAGGGGATCAGGATATATATCAAAAAATAGCTATTTTGGGAACATAATTTATTTTGTTCTCAAATACTATTCACAACTTCAAACCCAAACTTGGTACAAAGAGACCTGATGGTAAGACCTTTATACGCACACTAATTTGGTTGATCCCTCGGTAAGGTCAATGGTCACAAGAGCTCAAGAAATAGGCCCCAAATAGCCATATTTTGACCAAAAAAAAATTTCTCATTACTATAATAATAATAATAATAATGATGAGTATTTATATAGCGCTTAATCTTAATCAAAAGCTCAAAGCGCTTTACAATATGTGCACAAAAATAAAAATACAATGAAATAATTATGCACATAACAAACAAAACACAATACCCGAACACACCAGTATTACAATGAACTAAACAACCATGTATAAAAAAAATGTTCTAATTAGCATTCAGTCTAAACAAAGAGGGATTACAGAACTACAAACTAAGGCATCAAACACTGGCAGTTATTCAAAGTAAAGTTTGAAGAGGTGAGTTTTCAACGACCTCTTGAAGTCAGAGACGGTCTCACCTGTTTCTGACCTCAAGAGGGAGTGTATTCCATAACACTGGGGCTTGATAAACAAAAGTGCGCTGACATAATAATAATAATAATAATAATAATTACGGTATTTATAATGCGCTTATCTTATAATAATTATAACTCTAAGCGCGCACTCACAACTCGCGCACGCATGCGCACGCTTTAGACAACGACTTAACGTACAACAAATGGTGAAATACATTGCGACAGTCAGCTTTTGTGGGGAGCGTGGTGATATCGTGCTAGAACTGTTGAAAGAGGTGAGTTTTGAGGGCGGACTGAAAGGAGGAGAGAGAGTCTTTCTGACGGAGAGAGAGTAGGAGAGTGTTTCAGGTGTATGGATCATAAACTGAGAAGGAGCGGGGGCCGAAAGTGCTGAGTTTGGTGCGGGGAATGTGGAGACGGAGAGGGTTGGAGGCGGAGCGGAGGGAGCGGGAAGGAGTGTAGGGGTGAAGTAAGTTGGAGAGATAGGCAGGAGCGCAGTTGTTCAGGGATTTGTAGCAGAGAGACAGAATCTTGTATTGGATGCGTTGTGGGATGGGAAGCCAGTGAAGGAGTTTGAGCAGGAGAGTGATGTGGTCGGATTTTTTCTTTCTGAGGACGAGGCGGGCAGCATTGTTCTGGATTGAGTGGAAGTGGTGGAGTGAGGGAGGCCGAAAAGGAGAGAGTTGCAATAGTCGATGCGAGATGGCAGCTTCGGTGGTGAGGTATTTTCTGATCTGACTGATGCGGCGGAGGTGGAAGTAGCATGCCTGGGCAGTGGCGGAGACGAAGCTGGTCATGGTAAGAGAGGAATCAAGGATAACGCCAAGGTTTTTGGCCGAGTCACTGAGGGAGATCGGGGTGCTGTCGAGTTGAAGGTGGAGAGAGGGAGGGAGCTGGGAAAGTTTCTGGCGAGTGCTTACCAGCATGGCTTCCGTTTTGTCGTCGTTCAGTTTAAGCTTGTTTGCTGTCATCCAGTTTTTCACGTCTTCATAGCAGTCAGCCGTGCGAGTCAGTAGTGACTGAGTGTTGTCGAGTTTGTCTTTGTCTAGTAGTTGTGAGTCGTCAGCGAAGAGGTGGTGGCGTATGTGGTGAGACTGTATGATGTTGGACAGGGGGGAGGTGTAGAGTGTGAAAAGGACCGGGCCCAGGACGGACCCCTGTGGTACTCCGCAGGAGAGCGTGACTGGGTTGGAGGAGACGCCGTCAATGGTGACGGGACAGCTGGTCTGTCGGAGAGGTAGGAGGAGAGAAACCAGGAAGTGTGCGCAGAGTCCAGTGATGCCAAAGGAGTGACGGAAGGCGATGGAGGAGGATAGAGTGGTCTATGGTGTCAAAGGCGGCAGAGAGGTCGAGTAGCGTAAGAAGGGAGATGTTGCCCGAGTCGGTGGAGAGAAGCAGGTCGTTTAAGATGTGTAGAAGGGCTGTTTCAGTGCTGTGGTGTTTGCGATAGGCAGACTGGAAGGGACTGAGGAGGTTGTTGTCTGCAAGGTGGAGGTTGAGCTGGTTGAGAACAACCTTCTCAAGAAGCTTGGACAGGAAAGAGAGATTGGAGACTGGCCGATAGTTTTTGAGTTCGTTTGGGTCGAGGTTGTGTTTTTTGAGGAGAGGACGGACGATGGCGGACTTGAAGATATCAGGGACTGAACCGTTCTCTAGAGATGTGTTGATGATGTCGATAATGAAGGGCAGAAGTTTTGGAAGGCCGTCCCGGTAGAGAGAAGCTGGGAGGGGGTCTAGTTCGCAGGTTTTGAGAGGCATGGACTTTATGGTCTTGAGGACTTCTTCCTGAGAGACGGGGCGGAAGGACGAGAGGGGGGTGCCGGAAAAGGGGGTGTCGGGAGGGCAAGGAGGAGAAGGCAGAGAGTCGAGTGTGTTGCGCAGAGTTTGAATTTTGTCGGAAAAGTAGGTGGAAAAAGCGGACGGGAGTTCTTCTCTGCTGTGTGTGTTGGGGAGAGGAGTGTCTTTAGGAGTGCCTAGGAGTGTGTTCATGGTAGCGTAGAGGGTTTTGTAAGAAGTAGATTCCAGGATGACCAAATGTTTTAGTTTGGATAGAAGGTACACACAACTTCTGTTTATCAGAAGAAGAGCGGAGCTCACGAGAGGGTGTATACACGTGCAGCAAATACGACAAGTATTCTGGGCTGGTACCTGAAAGGCTGTTAAAACAGATTGACATAACTTTGTATTAAATACGTGAGTACGCAGGTAGCCAATGAAGGGACTTCAAGATGGGTGTGACATGCTCAGTCTTGCGAACTCTCACAGCAAGCCGGGCTTCATTGTTCTGAGTCTTTTGGAGGCGATCAATGAGATACTGAGGGCAGCCGCAAAGCAAAGAGTTACAATAATCTAGGTTGGACAGCACAATGCACAAACTAATGTTTTAGTGGCTTCCACGGTGAGTAGGTAACGAACTGAACTAATGCGACGAAGTTCCCGATAAGCTGATCTACACACTGCACTGACATGCTGTGACATAGATAACCCGCTGTCAAGTGTAACACCCAGGTTTCTCACACTCGCAGAAAAGCCAATGAGTGTTTCATCCACAGACAATGATGACGGTAATGGCAGGGACGAAGATAATCTTGGATTAGCTACCAACATTGCTTCAGTTTTGCCATCATTTAACATCAGTTTGTTGGTGGTCATCCATGATTTGACATGGTCAATGCACTGGCCTATGCTTTGGACGGCATTCACAGCTCGCTCGACAGTATCACTTTTGTACATCTGCGTATCTGCAAATGCATGATGGGAAATGGAGCGACTACTAATCAGGTCGGACAGAAGCTGAACATACAGTAAGAACAATACAGGTCCTAGGACCGAGCCCTGGGATACACCAAACCGAAGAGGTGATGGCTCAGAACGACAGCCGTCAACAGAAATACTCTAGGATCGTTCAGTCAGTTATGAACTAAACCATGCCAAGACTGTACTGCTGTGCCTTCAATGCCAAATACAGACTGAAGACGGCACAGCAAAATTTCAAGGTAAAACGCGTCGAACGCACTGGACAGGTCCAGCAAAGCAAAGACTGATCTTACGCTCGTCCAAAGCACAAATCAGGTCATTGAATATCATCAGCAAAGCTGTTTCAGTGCTACGATGGGGACGATATGCAGACTGGAATACACTGAACAGACTATTAGAGTTGACATGCTTTACAGTTTGGGCAAGGACAATTTTCTCAAGAATCTTTGATAGGAATGTAAGATTGGAAACTGGGCGATAGTTTTTCAGTACATTTGTGTCCAAAGATGGTTTCTTCAATAGGGGTTTCAAAAGTGCAGTCTTGAAGCTTTCAGGAAAAATACCAGTGGAGAGAGAGTTGTTTAAGCCCAAACTTGCTACAGGGACATCTGATGGTAAGACCTTTCTATGCATACTAATTTGGTTGTTCCCTCGGAAAGGTCAAGGGTCACAGGGGCTCAAGAAATCGATTCAGAATAGCCATATTTTGACAGAAGATGTTTTTTTTCTCAATTACTATTCACAACTTTAAACCCAAACTTGCTACAGAGATACCTTATGGTAAGACCTATCTATGCATACTAATTTGGATTTCACAGATGTGCGAAAACTGATTAAAATTTGAGAAAACATGGATTTTGTTAGTGCAGAAGCCATCCCTTTACTTATTGTCAGACGTGTGGATCGGTCAAACATGTAAGCCATAAGGGCTTTGCCTTTCTTGTTTTCAGTGTACTCATATCCTGTATATCCTCTCATTCTAAGATCCACCAGCACTTGAAAATCGAGGGTTTATCAGTTATTTAGAAAAAGAAAACAGATTACATACACTTTTCAAAGCCCTCAAATGCACGCACTACCTGGTGTTATGAACTGCAGGACTGTTTAAGGCATGAGCCTGTGAAAAGGCAAAAGTAAAGTGACAAAAAGACATATGTCTCTCAGTTATGCAAAAATCCCAGCATTTCTGTAAAATTTTAATCTGCAGTTGATTAAGTGCACAATCTAAAGTTCAATATATTGTCCAAAATATACACATAAATGAATATTAGGTGATTAAATGTGCTGTACATCCCAATGTCAACTCGGACCTTTTCGCTTCATGCGCTTAGGCATACTAACAGGCTGAGCATCGAGTCTATTGATTTGTTCCATGTCAACTCTGTACGTTTGTTCTGATGTCCCACACATATCTTAGAAAGTAGGAAAACAGATTTACTTATGCATTAGATAATAGTTACAAGCAGTTCATGCATTACATTGACATACTGATACATGCACATGTGAACATAATTATTTACGCACATACATTTTTATTTCATGTGATAAAATTTGTATACACGCAGCCACATCCTGTATCGTATATACTGTGCCAAAAATAGAGCTATTGAGATATTAACATGAAAGGTTTAGAATTTACCAAATAAAATAATGAGATACCACCGATTCGCCACGCCATTGGCCTACATCATTGGTTGTGTTGTGCGGGTCACATAGCATTCAGAATCACCATCAAACCCAGTCAGACAAAGATGGACAGAGGTACTGTTTCAGTGCGCTACAGCTGACAATACGCCAGAGGTACTGTTGCAGTGCGCTACAGCTGACAATACGACAGAGGTACTGTTGCAGTGCGCTACAGCTGACAATACGACAGAGTTACTGTTGCAGTGCGCTACAGCGGCTGACAATACGACAGAGGTACTGTTGCAGTGCGCTACAGCTGACAATACGACAGAGGTACTGTTGCAGTGCGCTACAGCTGACAATACGACAGAGGTACTGTTGCAGTGCGCTACAGCTGAGAGGACAGTTTCATTTTTTATCCCCACAGTTAATAACATGTCATCGGAGCGCTACAAATAAACATACACATTTGAAATTACTAATGAACTTCATCAGAATATTGTGACCCATGTGCATCCAGAAATACAAGAGACATCCAGAAAAAGTATGGACACAATTTATATTTCAAATGTACTTTTAAAAAACGCCTTTTGACTTCATACTGTTATAGTGTAGTTCGTAGAGAGCAGAATGAAAACACCAGTCAAATGCACAGTGCAAGCTGAACGCCTTGTTCTAAGAATATGCATGGAACGTGAGAACTGGCAGCATTATTTTTGATTGATTTAAAATCGGTTTTATAAAGCGTAAGTTACAATGAGTTCTGGTAAGTAGATGTCCCTTTACAGGCTATGGATGATGTTTTATGTTTTGTTTTATAAATCCCTAACTTAAATGGAAAGACTACTTTGATTTCTTTTTCACGTGCACTTCAGGTGTGCAACACGTAAGTAACAAATGGTGATGCCCGTAAACTGCGACCTGACACAAGACAACCAGGTTCAACAATGGTACACGTGACCACGATTATCAAAATACAAATCTAAACAAAATTAAACAGTTTTCACTGAAATAACTTGCATGTAACAAGGACCCCCCCCCCCCACACACACACACCAAATTCATGGCCCCCAGTATGACCACGTGACCTGCACAACAAAAGCAATGTTGTGAAAATATAGACCAGTGGCATGGCTTATCTAGCGCCACTTTGTTGATTTGAAATTCTCAGCGATGGAAGGCGAATGAAGTCTTAATATCCTTATTTTTTGTTTGCATAGTATACACGTAAACAACAGTACCCATATGCACGCGCGTGTTTGGTTGCTTGGTTGTACATTGCTTAATGACATGACAGCAACAAGCCTTCCTCAGGACGTGCCTGCTCTGCTTGTGAAAAGAACAAACAAACAACAAAACAAAAACAGAACACTGAATGGATGTCGCCAACCGGTCTCATGAGCAAAATAAACCTGAGACATGTTTGGAACGCTACACCTTCATCAGGGATCATTTTAAAAGATGTACATCATTGACCCGCAGAGTACAAATGTAATGGGTCATTTCTAAAACAGAGAGAGAAAGAGAGAGAGAGAGAGAGATGGTTGGTTGTACATTGCTTAACGTTCCAGCAGCAACAAGACTTTCACAGGACGTGGCTGCACTGCTTGTGAAAAAACAACTAAAAGGAATATTGAATGTATGTCGCCAGCCGGTCTAATACGCTAAATAAACCTAAGACCATTTAGCAACACACATCCAATATCAAGAGCTACAGACAGCGCAGACAGTAGGGAGAGTTTAAAAAAGGAAAATACAGGTGAATGGACCAAGGGTAGACAGAAATATATGCCCCAGAATAGAGGGGAAAACCCACCCTGTGGGGCTGACCAGGGTGACCCTAGGAATTAAAAAGTAGTTAATCCCACCCAAGACCCCCAGTGCAGACCCGGAGAGAGAGAGAGAGAGAGAGAGAGAGAGAGAGAGAGAGAGAGAGAGAGAGAGAGAGAGAGAGAGAGAGAGAGAGAGAGAGAGAGAGAACAATGAGCAATGAACCTTTATTTTCCAACGGTAGAAGTTATTGGTAACAGGACCAGTTTTCAAGCTTGCCGTTGCTACATCTACTACATAAATGACAGACATGTAAACATACACATACCACACTCTGACGCATGCATGCACTCGCTCACTTGAGAGAGAGAGAGGGAGAGAGAGAGAGAACACTCATGAATATGTATGGAGTGGGTAGGAGCCTACATATTGTCATGTGTACCTGCATAGTGACAAGTGAACACAAAAGCCGCAAACAAGCATACACCCCACCACAGCGTGTTATTTTGGTTCGATTGAACTCGAAGCTAGTACAGTTAAGGGGCGGATCAGCTACCTTCCACGGGGAGGAGGGGGTGTCCTCCTTGACCCTTGGACCCCCCCCCCCTCCCTCCGCGCGGTCCGCCCATTCGGATGATTAGCGTGGAGTTGGCTTAGCCACACTGAGGTAGGCAGGCGCAAAACACACTGGCTATAGCGGTTAGCGAATCGAGGTAGACAACTAGTGTGGGACGCAAAATGTCACCGGGTCGAGGACAGTTTGCTTACTGAGCCATCACTGCCCTCGTTATTTGATGCATTTATTTAGTTAATTTTTTTTTGTTGTTAAATGTTACCATCTGCACAACTTACAAGTCAATGTAAGATGTGTGAAAACTGCGGGTGCCCCATTATTATTCATATTAGACCCATTATTATTCATATTAGACCCATTATTATTCATATGAGACCAGCTTGTGATATACATACTGCATTAGTTTCGTTCTTTTCACCAGTAGGGCACGCACGTCTTAACCCATACAGTCCTGACGCACTACAGCAGGGGATGGGTCGACCATGATAATTCAAGGGCAGTGCCAGGTTAGCTTGGCGCCTGTCGGCGCCAAGCTAACCTGGCACTGTCCTTGAATTGTCATGGTCGATCCATCTCCTGCAACAGATGCATAGTCGTTAGATGACGCCTCCAAAATTTGGGAAATTCGTGCGCCGGGCTGAATGAGTTTTGATGCTGTCGGGACGTTAAGCGACCCATGTATAGCCGCCCCATTCGGGTCTGCCCTGGGGGACTTGGGTGGGGTTAACTACTTTTTAGTTCCCATGGCTACCCTGGTCAGCCCCACAGGGTGGGGTTTCCCCTCTATCCTGGGGCATGTGTTTCTGTCTATCCTTGGTCCATTCACCTGTATTTTCCTTTTTTAAACTCTCCCTACTGTCTGCACCGCCTGTAGCTCTTGATATTGGATGTGTGTTGCTAAATGGTCTTGGGTTTATTTAGCGTATTCGACCGGCTGGCGACATACATTCAATATGCTGTTTAGTTGTGTGTGTTTTTGTTTTTTTTGGTTTGTTTTTTTGTTTTTGTTTTTTTCTTCACAAGCAGTGCAGGCACGTCCTGAGAAAGTCTTGTTGCTGTCGGGACTTTAAGCAATGTACAACCAACCAACCAACCAACCAACCATTTATAGCCCCAACACACTTAAGCAGGAGTTGGATCGACCAAGATAATTCTAGTGTAGCGCCAGATTAGCTTGGCACCAAGCTTATCTGGCGCTACCCTTAAATTATCATGGTCGATCCATCTCCTGCAATGGTACACAGTTGTAAGGTGAGGCCTCTAAAATGTGGGAAATGGAGACTGGGGTTAAGTGGGTTCTTTGTTACTGCCACTATTGGTTGTATTACGAGTTAGTTTTGTTAGTGGTTCTCGTCGTCGCCACCAGGGTCCGGTGGGGGGGGGGGGAGGGAAGGGAGGTGTGTGTGTGTGGGGGGGTCATTGTGGGAGGGGGGGGGGTCAGTGTGGGAGGGGGGGGGGTTCAGTGTCGGAGGTAAGAGTCGAGGAGCACTAGCAAAGCCTAACTCGTAATATAACTATTTTGTCTTCAACTGTAATAAGTATAAGATTGCTGCAGAGATTCAGGGGACGTAATTCTCCATATTTACTCCCGACTATCAGTAGGGGTGTAGAGTGTTCATGGAGAAGTAGTACCTTTGACTTTTCAGCCAGTAGCGCCTCTTGGGGCAGGCGGGAGCACTGGTCTTCACATGGCACTCAACTCTCACAGCTGGCTCCAGGTCCTTTACCTAGCCACACCCCGGTAACCGCTTCTGCTGGCGGGCGAAACGTTGTGAGGGGCTGACGCGTCTTTCAGTCAGTTGAAATACTTGGAGAGGAGACGGGCGCCGCCAAGTTCGCCTAAGCCCATTGAAAGGACTGATGGACAAGCAACAGAATAAGAATAACATGCCGGATCGGTCGGGGCCCGGATCACCAACGACCGCGCACCCCATTGGAGGTCTCCAGGGTGGGGGCGACAAGTGTGTTACTGGAACCAAACCCACCATCAAGCTGCCCACGCAAGGAATAACTATCGGAACTTGGAACGTTCGCACACTCTACCAGTGCGGCAAAGTGAAGGAACTCACCCACGAGTTGAAGCGCTATCGCTGGGACATTGTAGGACTTGCAGAAGTTCGATGGACAGGCTTCGGAGAAACAACAACAGATGAAGGCCATAAAATCTGGTTCAGCGGAAAAGAAACCAAGCACGAACATGGCGTAGCTTTTATCGTAAGGAAAGAGGTGGTTGGAACTGTCATCAGCTGCACCCCCGTGTCAAGCAGACTAATCTCCATCCGCATCTCCGCCCGACCGCACAACATCACTATCATACAAGTATACGCTCCAACAGCAGACCATGATGATGAAGAATTAGAAGAATTTTACGAACAACTGGACAACATCATCAAGAAAACACCTAAGAAAGACATTCTGACTGTCCTCGGTGACTGGAATGCAAAGATCGGCCCTGACGCCTACCAACAATGGGCAGGAACAGCTGGCAAGTTTGGCCTTGGAGAAACAAATGACAGAGGCCTGCGACTTTTAGAGTTCGCAGAGAGTCACCGTCTCACCGTTGCTAATACCCTCCATCCACACAAGAAGTCAAGAACAGTGACATGGCAATCGCCAGGAGGCCTGGTCCATAACCAGATTGACTTCATCTTGCTGCCTCGACGATTCAAATCCAGCGTTAACAAAGCACAAACGAGGTCCTTTCCTGGCGCTGATATTGGCAGCGACCACAACCTCGTCCTTACTAGCCTCAAGTTGAAGCTGGCATTGAAACGAGATAGCAAGAACCCTCGCATCAGATTCGACCTCCAGAAGCTAAAAGACCCGGAAGTAGAAGAGCTCTTCCAAGCCCAGGTGGGAGGCAGATTTGCAGCCTTGGCTACTTTGGACTGCGACGTAGACACCCTTGCTGGAAATATAAAAGAGGTGTTACTTTCTACAGCAGAAGAAGTGCTGGGGAAGCAGAGGAAGCGCAAACAGCCCTGGGTCACCGATGACATCCTCGATCTCTGTGATGAGAGGAGAGCCTGGAAGAAAAAGAGAGGCCAAGACCTCACATCAGCAAACAAGTACAGACTTGTCAACAAGAAGATCAGGAAGAGGATGAAAGAAGCCAAAGAAGATTGGATTGAAGACCAGTGTTGTAGCGTGGAAGAGGGCATGGCAAATGGCAACAGCAAGAAGGCTTATGAAACGCTAAGGACCCTCACCAAGACTCAACAGCGAACAGCCACAGTCATCGAAGACAGCAGCGGCCAACTCCTTACGGAAAACACTGCTGTACTAAACAGATGGACTGAGTACTGCCGAGACTTGTATAACTACAAGGCTGAGCCAGACACCAGCATCCTCCAAAACAACCAGGCTGGGGCCAGGAAGGCTGAAGACCTGCCAGTGTTAGCTGAAGAGGTGGAAGCAGCCGTACGCGGCCTGAAGGGAGGAAAGTCTCCAGGTGTAGACAACGTACCTGCTGAACTGTTGAAACATGGAGGAGAAGTAACAACGAAGGTCCTCACTACACTCTGTCAAAAGATCTGGGAGCAAAAGAAATGGCCAGTAGAATGGACACAGTCTCTAGTGATCCCGCTCCCCAAGAAAGGAAACCTGAAACAGTGCCAGAACTACAGAACTATCAGTCTGATAAGTCACCCTAGCAAAGTAATGCTTAGAATCATTCTCAACCGCCTCAAAACTTTCGCCGAGGAACTGCTGGCAGAAGAACAGGCTGGCTTCAGAGTTGGAAGAAGCACTGTAGAGCAGATTTTCAACTGCCGCGTCCTGATCGAGAAACATCTGCAGCATCAGCGCGAACTCTACCACAACTTCATTGATTTCAGGAAAGCATTTGATCGCGTCTGGCACGACGGACTCTGGCAAGTCATGAGATCGTTCAACATAGAGGAGGGACTGATCCAAATGATAGAAGCGCTTTACAAGAACGCCTGCAGCGCGGTTCTACTTAACAATCAGTCAGGCGAGTTCTTCAGGACGACGATCGGTGTCCGTCAAGGATGCCTGCTCTCTCCTGTCCTTTTCAACATATTCCTGGAGAAGATCATGCAGGAAACCCTCCACGACCACCATACTTCAATCTCTATTGGTGGCAGATCCCTGTGCAATCTTCGATTCGCAGACGACATTGACCTCATGGCAGGCAGCAATAGTGAGCTCCAAAACCTGACAGACAAACTTTCAAGTAGCGCAGGGTCTTATGGCATGGAGACCAGTACGGATAAAAGCAAAGTGATGATCAACACCACAAGCGACAGCAGCAGCAACATTCACATGAATGGCCAAAAGCTAGAAGAGGTCAATAGCTTCAAGTACTTGGGAGCCACCCTGTCCAAAGACGGTAGTTGCATAGCAGAGATCCGTATCAGGATAGGTACAGCAACATCCGCAATGGCCAGGCTGGACAGGATATGGCGAAGTAACTCCATCAGCTTCACCATCAAGTACAGGCTTTACAAGTCCCTCATAGTGTCTATTCTACTCTACGGCTGTGAGACTTGGACACTGCTTGCAGAAAATCCAGGCCTTTGAGAACAAGTGCCTGAGGAAGTTGCTCCGCATCTCGTACCGCGAGCACAAGACCAACGAATATGTACGGAGCATCGTCACTTCCCTGGTGGGCCCACATGAACCCCTTCTGGCAACCGTGAAACGGCGCAAGCTTGCTTGGTTTGGCCACGTGACCCGACACAACACCTTGTCCAAGACTATCCTCCAAGGCACTCTCGAAGGAAGTCGTCGGCGAGGTCGTCAGAGAAAGAGTTGGGTCGCAAACATAAAAGAATGGACCGAACTCGAGATGTCAGACTTGCTTGCCACCGCCCAAAATAGAACTCAGTGGAGAGCACTGTCTGTTGCTGCTGCCTTTCAGTCCCCCCAACGCCCAGTTCGGGCAAGGGACTGATGATGATGATGATGATGATCAGTCAATAATGCTTTCGCCTGGAATTTCCCTCTCAGGTATTTTAAAATTTAATTTAAATTTTCAGTCATTCTTTGGCATGGAATTGGTAATATAGGCCGAACGGAACGCGTGCATATAGTTATTTTGTTGCTTAACCTCTCAAGTTTTATTCATCCAACTTTTTGTTTCTTGGCCGTTTCGAATGCGGTGCGTGATAGGGCTTTCGCTTCAGATGAATTTTCCTGTCGCGTTGATATTATCTAACTTATCAAGTATTCAGTTATGTTCTGTATGAAACTGGTACCAGCGGTATCACAGAACACCTACATTATAGTTCTGTTTGTCGTGAAGCCCCATATTATTTACCCCCCCCCCCCCCCCACACACACACACACACACTCGGGTCTGCCCTAAGGGACTTGGGTGGGGTTAACTACTTTTTAGTTCCCAGGGTCAAGTGTTTCTGTCTACCCTTGGTCCATTCACCTGTATTTTCCTTTTAAAACTCTCCGTACTTTCTGCGCTTCCTGTAGCTCTTGATATTGGATGTGTGTTGCTAAATGGTTTTAGTTTTATTTAGCGTATTAGACCAGATGGCGACATACATTCAATATTCTGTTATTTTTTTCCCCTCACAAGCAGTGCAGGCACGTCCTGAGAAAGTCTTGTTGCTGCTGGGACGTTAAGCAATGTACAACCAACCATAAATTATTTATTTATTGTCATGTTTTTGTTTAGAGGTTTGACTGAATTAAGATTAGGGTATGTTTGTACCGAGAAATGTGATTGGTCAGAGATGTATTTGGGGGGTGGGGGGGGGGGGAGGGGGGGGGGAAGAACGCTATCATCGTAACATTTAATAATAAAGTGAAGGGGTCTCCCATTGCCTTGAGAACGGACGACCAGGTAAAAAATCGAATAGAGCCAGGCCAACGAGAAAAAATGTAAAGAGACTGAAAGAAGACAACAGCCGTTGTTATGACTACCTTTTGACGGTAATTGTCAGGAGTTCCGGCTGCTTGTTAGCACAACAGCACGCAAACACGAGCACGACTACCAGGAAGAAACCTGCACAAACATTTTGAAACACAAGTCATTAGGAGGAAATGAAACTATAATGAACACATTCGCTGCAGAGAAAACGTGAACGCGGTCTAACCGTAAGAGGCACAGATCCTCAAGAGCCCCCGCCACTGCGGGGGCTCTTGAGGATCTATGCCTCTTGCGGGGGATCTACGCCTCATGCTGAAAACACTGTTACGTGGTGGTCGTTGTCGTAGTATGATGCAATCACACCAGACACGCTCGAGTAGGGTTCTTGTGTAGAAACCTCACTCAGTTGCAACTCGTCACACGTGGCACAAGTTTGTAGACCACACTGGAGCAACAGTTCCAACAGTACATTATTCTCACGATGCAATCTCTCTCTCACAAATACATCCACACTTTGATACGCCGTCACATACAATGCATCCACAATTTGATAAACTGTGACTCTCATATAATGCACGCACATGTTTCCTAACACCCTCTGTTATACTGTTACAGATTAGTTCAGAACAATCCCGCAAATTACACAACTCAACCACTCAGAAAACAAAACGTAACCAAAACTCATTAATATTCATTAAGAAGAACACTCTAGATCTATCTACAATCGTCCACTAACATCTAGGTGCATTCCGTAAATGTTGCGAAATGTAGCCAACATGTGTATTACAAAACTTTTGACGTCATATCTGAGGTCACTAGAACAATTACGCCCCTTCCAGAACCTTCCATTTTAATCTAGGACTGCGCACCAGGTTAGCCAAAAGTACAACATTCTAGTACACAACAAAAATCGATCGCAATTCTCCATGACAAAGAAAACGAATCATACTAAAAACGTACGTGGTTCTCATCTAAAATAACTCAACTGAACACGGATCTTTGCTTATGATCAACACACACACACGTGCCCTAAATAGACTAACACAACCACACACGTCACAACCACTGTGTGTTCATGTTCCATGGACAGCTTGTGGCTTTTGGACGTTTAACTCTTTCGAGACGTCTCGCACCCGGATTCGCGGCCGCGAATCCAGATGCGACACGTCTTGAAAGAGTTAATGAACACACAGATTGCAGAGACAATGTGGACGCCCGTTGGCAGGGAAGGGATTAATGGACGCACGCACGACTCGCACACACACACACACACACACACACACACACACACACACACGCACGCACACGCACACACACAAGCACACCATTTTAAAGGAGATATTGCCAACTATTAACCCCTTACTGCCTGCAGCAGGTCGCTTTAAATCGGTGTTCCAGACACATCGGTACAGACAGGTGGGGAATCCTTAGGGCCCAAATTCACAGACTTTACACGTAATTTATTTTTTGCCGCTGTCACTAGACCGTTTGCAGGAGTACTCTCTGACAGACGCGCTCGGGGGGTACACCACACGTACACTTATATATTCAGCTGCGATTCTTAGCATCTCATTTAAGCTTAAACGCTCTTGAGGTGTTCTCCCCAAATGGTCATCTTGTGCGTACTCCCGCAAGCGGTGGGTTTAGTTGTCAAGCGCTTTTCATCTCGGCGGTTCCTGCAGGACTGGCTGGCTGACTGGATTTCTGCAGGACTGGCTGGCTGGGTTTCTGCAGGACTGGCTGGCTGGCTGGATTTCTGCAGGACTGGCTGGCTGGATTTCTGCAGGACTGGCTGTCTGACTGGGTTTCTGCAGGACTGGCTGGCTGGCTGGATTTCTGCAGGACTGGCTGGCTGGATTTCTGCAGGACTGGCTGGCTGACTGGGTTCCTGCAGGACTGGCTGGCTGGATTTCTGCAGGACTGGCTGGTTGGATTTCTGCAGGACTGGCTGGCTGACTGGGTTCCTGCAGGACTGGCTGGCTGGCTGGATTTCTGCAGGACTGGCTGGCTGACTGGGTTCCTGCAGGACTGGCTGGCTGGCTGGATTTCTGCAGGACTGGCTGGCTGGATTTCTGCAGGACTGGCTGGCTGGATTTATGCAGGACTGGCTGGCTGACTGGATTCCTGCAGGACTGGCTGGCTGACTGGATTCCTGCAGGACTGGCTGGCTGACTGAATTTTTGCAGGATTGGCTGGCTGGCTGAATTCCTGCAGGACTGGCTGGCTGGCTGAATTCCTGCAGGATTGGCTGGCTGGCTGGATTCCTGCAGGATTGGCTGGCTGGCTGGGTTCCTGCAGGATTGGCTGGCTGGGTTCCTGCAGGATTGGCTGGCTGGCTGGGTTCCTGCAGGATTGGCTGGCTGGGTTCCTGCAGGATTGGCTGGCTGGCTGGGTTCCTGCAGGATTGGCTGGCTGGCTGGGTTCCTGCAGGATTGGCTGGCTGGCTGGGTTCCTGCAGGAATCGCCGAGACGAAAAGCGCTACCGACAGCCAAAGGGGTAAGAAAACCAACAAGGACATTAAAGAAACACGCTTCAAAAAGCAACGACACAGGAAGCATGCTTCTTTAATTTCTCTGCTAGGTTTCGGAAGGTTAAAGATAGCTCACCTATTGCACTTGCAAAAGAACTTTCTTTCTTCAGTTCCGCAGTTTCTCTGACGATTCTTTCGTCCGTTTTTCTGAGATCCACGACGTCCTTAGTCAGTTTGGAATTCCCCTTCGCCAGTACATGGACTTCCGATTCCAGCTTGCTGGATTTTTCCTCCACCACTCTCTTCAGATGCTTGGTTTCGTGGACGATTAGATCGTCCGTCTTCCGAAGATTGTCGACGCCTTCTGTCAGCTTCTGATTCTTGGATTCTAGAGACCGAACGTCTTTGCGCAGTTTTGTGGACTTCTGGTCCAAATCGGTTACGTTCTCGCGCATCCTGTTCACAGCATATTGCAGTTTGCTGATGTCTTCATTTACATTATCCAAGCGCGTGTCTGTGGCGGCCTGCTGACGTTTCAGTCGAGATACGTCCTTTTGTAAATCGGCAACCGCGTCAGTCAGCCTGCACATCTCTGTCTCACGTTCGCGGGCTTCGTCCTTTAAAGTGACAATGGTGGCGGCCTGTTTGCGGGCAGTGTCCTGGGACATCAGTAGCTGTGATTCCAGGCGTCTGTTCACTGTCTGGAGTGTAGACACGTGCGTTTCGAGGCTGGTGATTCTAATAGTCTGGTGCTCCACAGTCTCTGACAGTTTGTCAATGTTCTCCGACATGAGGCTCAGTAGCAAGTGGACGTCATCTCCCTTGTGCAAGCGGCCATGGCTAATGCTTACACTGGGTATTGCACCGGTGGCTGCATGCTGCAGGGGGCTAGGAATCCCCGCTTTCTGGGCACTGTTGTCCAGCTTCATTGGCGGTCTCCTTTGTGTGTTTTTTTCGTCGTGCACAGTCTGTTTTGCGCGTGTCTCGAAGTCAACATTCATTTCTGGTGTTGCGTTGTCCTCATTACCAGAGAGTGTTTCTGTTTCTTGACGCCTCGTTTCACCATGTTCCTCAACTGTCCGCTTTGTTTGGATGTCATTTTCGTCATCTATTAAATGTCGTTGTATGGGGCCAGTCTTCGCCGTCTCCGTCCCCACGTATAGGTGGAGAAACCCAGCGCACAACAGAAATGCAACACTCAAGGCGGCCATCTTTGAAAACTCCAAGGGGAAAGAAACGTGTGTGTTAACTTTAGAAAGGTCCCCATTCATTGGCATCATATTTCTATACTGATCTGTGACTAGGACCTTACTGCTTCCAGCTGTAAGTCCCAAAATCTTAGACCAGCGCGTTTTCGGAGCCCTAAATAAACATTCACATTAAAGATCTGCAATGAGATTAAAAAAAAAAATGGGTTGAACCATAACCCACAAAGTCCCTTCTATAATAGAGCTGTCTTCGCTGTGAAGGGTCTCTAACTTTTGTCTGTGTTTTTGAAATATCTCCTTTTGATTGATGAAAGCATCGCAGATGTGCCAATGCGTCAAAGTGAACTCTATAAGGGTGGCGCGTCATTGGTTTGTCAAACGTCATTTGTCATGAAGTGGTTTTTTTTGTTTTGTTTTTTGTTTTTACATAATTTTATATTTAGCGTGATATGAGTTTAGATTTCGCTTCAAGTCTTGCAAAAATGGTGACAAAACTAAAATTGCACAGTCCAATTTCAGTCTTGCTATAATTTGTGTGAACTCAGGTTGACTTTACCTAGCTACATGATATACTAAGTACACCAGGCACGCTCCAAACATCTCCCAGAGACATAAATCCTCATGCGCTCTCTGGGCGCATGAGGATCTATGCCTCTTGGAGATGCACACATGTCTGTGTGTGTGTGTGTGTGTGTGTGTGTGTGTGTGTGTGTGTGTGTGTGTGTGAGAGAGAGAGAGAGAGAGAGAGAGAGAGAGAGAGAGAGAGAGAGAGAGAGAGAGAGAGAGATGATGATGATGATGAAACTTTATTTATCAACGGTAAAAAGTTTTGACAGAAACAAATCGTCATTTTACAAACTTGCCGTTGCTAACATCTACAAGATAAAATAGATTAAAAGATAATAATAATAATAAAGAATTATATTTACACATATTATTTCATGCAACAATAATTTTTTTTTAAAAATGACACAAAATAATAACACTTAACATTCATCTTATACCACACACACACACACACACACACACACACACACACACACACACACACACACACACACACACACACCAACAATATAGATAAATGCATAATTATATTACATAAAAGCATTAACCATCAGGGTTTGTTTAAATGCCCAGTGTTGTTATGTTTGGCTCATCAGGTAATCGAAAAGTTTCGTTTTAAAGATTCCAAGTGAGGCTATAGTCTTCAAATGTGCAGGAATAGTGTTCCATACAAACGGTCCAGAAAAGGATAAACTAGTTTTAAAGAGGTCAATTCTAGGCAGAGGTAGGGGTAAAGTATTGTTCCTTGAGGACCGTTCGCGTTCTTGCTGTGGCACAAATTTGGTGGTTAGATACTGCGGTGTCATGTTATTTAATATCTTGTGCATGAGGATGCATTTGTTGAAACTAAGTTGTTGACGTAGGCCGAGAATGTTTAGATGTCTAAATTTGTCTGTGGTAGGAATGGGCCGCGTATCTATCATTTTGACAGCTCTTTTATATATAGAGTTTAACCTGTTCATGTGAACATCACTACAACCGTCCCACACTGTGGAGACATAATCAACGTGAGACTTGATATGGGCATGAAAAAACAATTTACGAGTATGTGTATCCGTTACTTGTTTAAGCTGGGACAACAGGAAAGTGTTTTTAGCAATGGTTTTACAGACTGTATTTATATGCGTCTCCCAACATTGTTCGTCAACGTGTATTCCCAAGAATTTACGCTCTGTGACTTGTTCTATCGGTTTAGCGTTCAGTTGTAAATGTAACGGCTGTGGTCGGCGTTGGTGTTTTTGTCGTGTAGTGATTAAAATACTCTTTGTTTTTCCTGGATGAAGAACCATATGATTCTCTCTACACCAGTCGGAAACCTCGCTGAGACTACTTTGTAAGCTAATGGTAATGTCAGCTGTTTTTTTACCTGAAACATGGAGGCTCGTATCGTCCGCAAACAGGTTGCAATTAACATCAGTGTTAGTAATATGCAAAGGCAAATCATTAGTGAATATTATAAATAGAAGAGGTCCCAAGATCGACCCCTGGGGGACACCGTAGTTAACTTGTCCTTGTTTAGAGTATTTTCCATGAGTATATACCTTTTGTTTTCTGTCTTTTAGGTATGATCTAAAAAATGCTATGGCAGTTTCACTTATATGGTATGCTGCTAGCTTCTTTAAGAGAATGTCATGGTCGACAAGATCAAATGCTTTTTGTAGGTCTAAGAAAACAGCTCCAGACATCAGGTTTTTATTTATTGATTCCAGCCAGCTGTCTACAATGTGTGCCAGTGCTGACTGACATGAGTGTTTCGGTCTAAAGCCGGACTGATGAATATTTATGAAATTACCCTTTTCTAGAAAATCGAGGAGGTGTTTTTGTATGTGTTTTTCAAGGGGCTTTGACAGGGCCGACAAAAGTGAGATAGGACGGTAGTTATTGACATCTTCAAGATCTTTTGATTTAGGGATTGGAATTACCTTGGCCTCTTTGAAAATAGTTGGAAACGTGCTGTGTTTTATACAGAGGTTAAAGATATAAGTGAGTGCCTCTACCGTATATGGTAGTGACATTTTCAGAATTTTGTTGTCTATACCATCCATCCCGGTGGACTTTTTGTTCGGCATGCTAGAGATGAATTTGCCGACTTCAGCGACGGTAATATCAGGAATGATGAATGTCTGCAACATATTTTTGGCCTCACAGTATTTTTCCAGTACACTAGGAACTTGGTACTCTGTGTTACTACTTGCAGCTGACTGAGCAAGTGTTTCAGCTGTCGATAGGAAGTGCTTATTTAATATATCAGCTGACAAATGGGATGGTATTTCAGGGGCTGATTTACCCTTTGTTATAACGTTCAGGGCTTTCCACACCGATGCTGTATCTTTTTTGTCCCTAATCATTTCGTGGAAGAACAGTTTTTTTGACGCTCTCACTAAGTATTTAACACGATTTCGTTGTTTCTTATATTCATCAAACTGTTTTTCTTTCTTAAGTTTGTCTCTAAATGAGAGAGAGATGATGATGATGAAACTTTATTTTTCAACGGTAAAAAGTTTTGACAGAAAACAAATCGTCATTTTACAAACTTGCCGTTGCTAACATCTACAGGATAAAAAAGAAGGGAAACTATAAAATATATATGTACATACAAAACCCAATAGCATCATTTTATACAGAAAAAATAATAATACTCATCACACACACATGCACAGACGCACGCACGCGCGCCGCTCACACATACATCCACACGCACAAACAAACACGAGCACACACACACACGCGCACACACATATAAAAACCATCTGTATGAAATATGTGAGGTACAGGAAATATTACAGTACCTGAGAAACGTACTAAGTCTGACTCATCAGGTAATCAAAAAGTTTTGTTTTAAAACTTCCTGTTGAGGTAATAGTTTTCAAATGTGCAGGGATGGAATTCCAAGCAAACGGACCAGAGAATGACATACTAGTTTTATAAAGGTCAATTCTTGGCAGTGGTAGGGGTAAGGTATTGTTTCTTGAGGTCCGTTCACGTTCTTGGTGAGATATAAATTTAGTGGTTAGATACTGGGGTGTCATATTATTCAGTATCTTATGCATATAGACGCATTTGTTTAATGTAAGTTGCTGACGTAGACTGAGAATGTTTAAATATCTAAATTTGTCTGTGGTAGGGATGGGGCGTCTATCTATCATTTTTACAGCTCTTTTGTATATGGAGTTTAATCTCTTCATGTGGACATCACTGCAGCCGTCCCACACTGTGGAGACATAATCAACATGGGACTTTATATGAGCATGAAAAAACAATTTACGGGTATTTGTATCCGTTACATGTCTAAGCTGGGACAGTAAGAAAGTGTTTTTAGCAATGGTCTTACAAACAGCATTTATATGGGTCTCCCAGCACAGTTGATCATCAACATGTATTCCTAAGAATTTACGCTCAGTGACTTGTTCAACAGGTTCAGCGTTTAATTGTAATTGTAATGGCTGTAGTCGGCATTGATGTTTTTGCCGCGTGGCGATTAAGATACTCTTTGTTTTTGCTGGGTGAAGAACCATATGGTTCTGTCTACACCAGTCAGATACCTCATTGAGACTGCATTGTAAACTATGGCTAATGTCCGTCGTTTTTTTGCCAGAAACATGAAGACTCGTATCGTCAGCAAATAGATTACAATTAACGTCAGAATTAGTGATATGCAACGGTAGATCATTAATAAATAGTATGAATAGAAGAGGGCCCAAAATAGAGAGAGAGAGAGAGAGAGAGAGAGAGAGAGAGAGAGAGAGAGAGAGAGAGAGAGAGAGAGAGAGAGAGAGAGAGAGAGAGAGAGAGAATTACGTCATATTTAGAGTATTATGTCAATGTCTGCGTGGTGACGGAGTTGCCTCTTTTACGTCACCGCCATTGTCTGACTTTCTCTAGATTTTCAAGGTCTTTTACTGTTTTAATTCTTTTCTGAAAAGAATTAATTTTTACTAAAGGAGTTGAAAGGATACAAAGCTGGCTAACGAACTCCTCTAATGTCTTTATTCAAACTAGCTATATCCAAAATTTCAAGTAAATATGACAACAATTACGGACTCTAATCTGGGTCAACCAACTTCCTATAAACGGTTGTTTATGTCTTAAATGAGACATTCAGTTACAATATGCTCGGAGGCTCTCTTAGCCACCCCTTTAAGAAAGTATTTCGTCAAGTTTCAAGCTTGTGTGTACAGAAATATCGGAGATTTTCTTTTGTTTACATACATACGCACACACACACACATACATATGCACATACGGCGCTTCACGCCAAATGTACGTTCAGCAACGAGGTTAGCTTAACTAGACATGTCCTAATTTTTTATCTTGTTACTTAGATCTGCAGTTTCAAATCTTCTAACTGGCGTCACTAGAGCATCACACTTTCCATTGGAGTAGTTTAGATCTGTAGGATCAAATCTTCTAACTGGCATCACTAGAGTATCACACTTTCCATTGAAGTAGTTTAGATCTGTAGGGTCAAATCTTCTAACTGGCGTCACTAGAGCATCACACTTTCCATTGTAGTAGTTTAGATCTGTAGGGTCAAATCTTCTAACTGGCGTGACTAGAGCATCACACTTTCCATTGTAGTAGTTTAGATCTGTAGGGTCAAATCTTCTAACTGGCGTCACTAGAGCATCACACTTTCCATTGTAGTAGTTTAGATCTGTAGGGTCAAATCTTCTAACTGGCGTGACTAGAGCATCACACTTTCCATTGTAGTAGTTTAGCTCTGTAGGGTCAAATCTTCTAACTGGCGTCACTAGAGCATCACACTTTCCATTGTAGTAGTTTAGATCTGTAGGGTCAAATCTTATAACTGGCGTCACTAGAGCATCACAATTTCCATTGTAGTAGTTTAGATCTGTAGGTCAAATCTTCTAACTGGCGTGACTAGAGCATCACACTTTCCATAGTAGTAGTTTAGATCTGTACGGTCAAATCTTCTAACTGGCGTCACTAGAGCATCACACTTTCCATTGTAGTAGTTTAGAACTGTAGGGTCAAATCTTCTAACTGGTGTCACTAGAGCATCACACTTTCCATTGTAGTAGTTTAGATCTGTAGGGTCAAATTTTATAACTGGCGTCACTAGAGCATCACACTTTCCATTGTAGTAGGATAGATCTGTAGGGTCAAATCTTCTAACTGGCGTCACTAGAGCATCACACTTTCCATTGTAGTAGTTTAGATCTGTAGGGTCAAATCTTCTAACTGGCGTCACTAGAGCATCACACTTTCCATTGTAGTAGGTTAGATCTGTAGGGTCAAATCTTCTAACTGGCGTCACTAGAGCATCACACTTTCCATTGTAGTAGTTTAGATCTGTAGGGTCAAATCTTCTAACTGGCGTGACTAGAGCATCACACTTTCCATTGTAGTAGTTTAGATCTGTAGGGTCAAATCTTCTAACTGGCGTCACTAGAGCATCACACTTTCCATTGTAGTAGTTGAGATCTGTAAGGTCAAATCTTCTAAGACACTTATTCAACGCGTTCAGTGCCCGATAACGGAAGCTGTGTTTCTGCTCTTTGTCAACTCAACATCAACAGCCCTAGCCGTGCTGAGAACATAGATACGAAGTGGTGACTGCAAGAGGCATAGATCCTCAACTGCGGGGGCTCAGTTGGATGTGCTCAAATGTGCCCGGCACTGAACGGATTAAATATGATGTACTGAAACATTTTTTTCCCGCAGGCACGCCTGCTTGAAGTCATATTTGGCAGAGCAGACCTTTAAACACCTGCTGCGTGTCGGATAGCGCGGAGGGGAGTCGCCACGTCACTGGCGGATCTTAAGACGATGTGTGCTAAACTGCATTCTCCTGTCGAACCATAGCTGAACCCGTGCGTAGCGTTTGCACAAGTGTTTGTTTATACAGTTACGGCGGTACCCCAGTGAGCAAATCTCCTCGGCCCCACGACGGCCGCAGTGGGCCGGCCGCGCACGGCTGTGTGCGGGGCCGACTGCCGCGGCCGTCGTGGGTCCGAAGTCGTTTTGCTTACTGGGGACAGGGCTTTTGAGGGGATTGGCCGACCTTGACGGCAGGAGGAGAGAGCTTGGTTAATTTCGCTCCTCGATGAGGGACGCCAAACTACGCAAGCACTACCCTTGGGCTAACCCTTTCACTGCCGAAAAAGGTGAACGTGATTCGACAGCCAGAGACAGAATCGCAGAAGCCCCTGCAGTTGCCGGGGCTGATGAGGATCCACGCCTCTTGCTGACACCACTTTGACTCCATACTCCGGGGACATCTGGATATGAATGAACGGATTTCAGCAACACATTCTGCGCCTGAGAGAACGTGTACGATGACTAATCCCAAAATCCCCGCTCGCCGTTTGGTGGTCCTGGTGAAATTTTGATTTCTAAACCGCAGTTTAAGAAAAGCCGGACGAATACGCATTGGAAAAACACATTGGTATTTCTCATTTAACCCATTTAGGCCCGTGACCTGCAGCAGGAGATGGATTGACCATGATCATTCAAGGGTAATGACAGATGAGCTTGCGCCAAGCTCATCTGGCATTACCCTTGAACGATCATGATCAATCCATCTTTTACAACTGGCACAACGCCTCCAAAAGCTTGCAAATGCGGCCGTGGGGTTAAGAGAGTCACACTTAAGGAAGACACTCAGAATCATCATAAACAGCTGAGTAGAAGTAACGGTTCATCAAACCATTCACTCTAAAACGCCGGTATGGTGTATATGGTTCTTTGGAAACTCTTGGCTGTACGGTTCTTGAAAAATTAGAACCGCACAACCGAGTTTTCATCCGTATACTATACTTCCAAGCACCGTACACTATACTTTTTCGAGTCCAGTGGTTTGGTTTTAGCGAAGTGTTTACTATGTGGACTGTCATTTAGTATCTTCATAAAAAGAGCGGTTGTTGTGCTACTCAGCAGATTGCACATTTAAAATAAAGGTCTGGTATTTCGCCGTTTGACTAGTTCACTCCCAGAACCGTCTACAGTCCGTTTGAGCAAAGCTTGCCCGGTGTTGTTTTTTTTTTTTTAATTAAGTTTTTACAAGACGTATTTCAGGACAACACTAAGATCAAAAAGTGATCACCAAACTTGGTCCTTGTATATTTTAAAATTTAGGTGGCTTCAAACCCAAATGGTTATCCACCACCCTCGGGGGATCATAGGGATGACCAAACTTNTTCAAATCATCAGTGATGCTGAGACTGTGACAAGCTATTCGCGGATCAGACGCATTGTAAGACGCAAGATATTGAACATTCCACATGTGGTGCGTGACGTTTGTCAGTGTATCTGGGGAGCACGCTCAGTTAGGATATACTTTAGCAGGTTTAACCCATTGAGCCCTGACGCACCAGTTGCAGGAGATGGATCGACAGTTGCAGGAGATGGATCGACATGATAATTCAAGGGTAGTGCCAGATTAGCTTGGCGCCGACAGGCGCCAAGATAATCTGGCACTACCCTTGAATTATCATGGTCGATCCATCTCCTGCAACTAGTGAGACATACGCCAAGCTAATCTGGCACTACCCTTGAATTATTATGGTCGATCCATCTCCTGCCACTGGTGAGACATACGCCAAGCTAATATGGCACTACCCTTGAATTATCATGGTCGATCCACCTCCTGCAACTGGTGATTAGTCGTTAGATGACGCCTCCAAAATTTGGGAAATACGGCCGTCAGGCTGAATGAGTTAAATAGCTCGCGTTCAAAATTTCTCGAGGGCAGCGGCTAAACTATTGTCAGGACTGAAGGAAAAATAAAAAAAAAATGAGGACCAAAGTTGGTATAACTCAAAGTTGGTGATCCGCGTTCAAAAGTTAATTGCAAAGAACGCGAGGCAAGCTTTTGCTCAAACGGACTATACTCTCTTTTGCGTGTGTGCGACGAACATAATTTATACCAGCGTGCTACTTTGGCTCGGCTGCTAAACTAGAACAGAGCTAGTAGAGACACAGTGGTTGTCTCCCTCTTTTAGTCTCATTTACATCTGTGTTCTTCAGGCGAATGCTGGTGGGGAGTATGCGGTCATTTGGCGATGACTGGTATCGAAGGGGTTAAGTACAGGCCGCCATCAAACTAAAGCCCCAAAACTGCAAACCAGTCTTATCAAGCCTTATGTAGCCATCTCTCTGCAAAAATAAATAAATAAATAAATAAATAAATACATTTTTTACATTTTTTAAAAAAAATTCATACGATTCCCTACAGCTGTAGGGACTCGTATGAATTTTAAAAAAAAAATCAGTTTAGTTTCAGTGTCAGTTTATTTCCATCTCGGGCCCACTGGAGGCATGTGAGAAATAACAAACGAAAAGAACATACATATTTAATGTGCTCCAGAAATAAGTACAATGTATTACAAAACACAGAGGATTGACATGTATGTATACATAGATCGTAATCAGATCATCCAGTTTACTTGTGTATGTGTATGTGTGTGTGTGTGTGTGTGTGTGTGTGTGTGTGTGTGTGTGTGTGTGTGTGTGTGTGTGTGTGTGAGTGAGTGTGTGTGTGTGTGTGTGTGTGTGTGTGTGTGCGTACACCAAATGATTGAACTGGGTTACTTTCTTTACCATCCTTATGCAATCTGGGTCTGTGTAAAATTTTGGGTGGCCAGATCAGACACCCATTTTTTCTGAGGGTTGTTTCTGTATTATCTTTCATTCAAAATTCAGAAAAAATATCAAAATACGATGTGCCCATTTTAACAGATTTACTTCATCGTTGTGTTTCAGGGATGCCCTGGGCCTGTGTGTGGACACGGAAGCGGCCGGAGTGTTTTCAGATCAATTTGATTGGTCCAACACCGATCAACGGAGTTCCTTCCCTTGCTTAAACGTCTTTCGTCTCCAACGGACGCACCGGTCATTCTCTCGCATTTGCAGAGGTATTTTATGCAATATTTCTTAGTTAAGAGCACGCCCAAATGTACTTGTTCAGTGCAGTTATTTAACTGAGAGATGCCTCCAATCCCCGTACCCGTTTGGCCCAGAAAAATAAGGCGTCTGCTTTCAAACGTGTCTTCGGCCGCACCGGCCGGGCCTGACCGTTGAGTCTTGTAGTAAATGATAATAGAACCCCACGATTTTAACAAAAGCTTTCTTCTTCAATGAAAGGAATTCGTTCAATAACCCCATTACAAGGTCAATCTGCCACGCGATTTTGTTTCTTCTTTCTTTTTTTTCTGACGTGTTAACTTGCCACATGCATGCACAGTAACTATCAGTTGACTTTTTTTTTTTAAAAAAACAAAAATGGCGCCAGATTTCAATCCTCGTTCGCAAAACTGCCTCGCGATTCGAAGAACGAACGTCCACAAACAGGTCTCGTTTAGGAATGTGCAACTGAAGTATCGCTTTTTACTGTATTGCCAGTTTTTAGTTCTCAGGGTCACCCTGGTCAGCCCCACAGGGTGGGTTTTTCTCTCAATTCTGGGGCATGCATGTGTTTCTGTCTACCCTTTGTCCATTCACCTGTATAAATTTGCCTTTTTAAAACTCTCCCTACTGTCTGCACTGCCTGTAGCTCTTGATATTGGATGTGTGTTGCTAAATGGTCTTAGCTTTATGTCTTGGCCCCATGTGTTAGGTTTATTTAACTCATTCTACCCCAGACACACCACGGCAGGATAAGGATCCACCATGATAGTTCAAGGGTGATGCCAGAATAGCTTGGCGCCTACGGGCGCCAAGCTATTCTGGCATCTCCCTTGAACTATCATGGTCGATCTGTGCCCTGCACTGCAATGCAGTCTTGAGAGGACAGGGGCAAAATTTAAGGATTTTGGTGTTGGGGTAGAATGAGTTAACGTATTTGACCGGCAGGCGACATACATGGCAATGTTCTGTTTAGGTGGGTTTTTTTTTCACAAGCAGTGCAGGCACGTCCTGAGAAAGCCTAGTGGCTGTCGGGACGTTAAGCAATGTACAATCAATCTGATTCAAAATGTCAGTTGGTTTACATGGTTGTATTGGACATGTTCTCAGCAACACCATTTTGGTCACACCGGCTCAGGACTTTCTGGCACACACCCAGCGCCGGATGGCAGCAGGATGTCCAAACCCATCGGGATCTATGCTGCAGAATCATGGCCCCCCAGCCTCTGCCACAGAGGGTGCGTCTGGTAGGAGGGTGCATGGACGGCAGCGAAATGCTCCCAATTACAAACTGGTAAGTAAAGTGATTCTATGATCATCTTCATTTTATTGGCTGGCGTGCGTGCGAAGCAAAAGTGAGTTTATGTTCTGGGCCACTGGTCGTCCGTCCGTCGTCCATGGTAAACTTTAACTCATTCTACCCCAACACCAAAATCCTTAAATTTTGCCCCTGTCCTCTCAAGACCGCATTGCAGCGCAGGACACAGATCGACCATGATAGTTCAAGGGTGATGCCAGAATAGCTTGGCGCCCGTAGGCGCCAAGCTGTTCTGGCATCACCTTTGAACTATCATGGTCGATCCTTATCCCAGGGTGGGAGTCTTCCGCGTTTCCGCGGATTTCCGTGGAAATTCTTTCACAATTCCGCTGAAGCATATTTATTTTCCGCGTCTAATAACAACAAAAAAGACGAGAAAAAAAAAATCTTCTTAAATGGCAAAAAAATCTCAAATGGGTTGGATTTGTATGTAGTTTGGTTCACTATCGCCCGACACTTCCGGTAGCTTTAGGTCGCAGTGGAAAATGGCGGTGAAAAAGGATATTGTCCAAGACAGAGTGCCGTTTAGTGTGCATCTGAACATAAACTGGTACGCACATTCCATTTTTATACTGCAGATCAGGAGTGTCATAACAAAGTCCATTTTCGGGTGTGTTTGGTCTCGCTCCCCCTGTCGGTTTTTGGATACTTTGGCGAACGGTGGACACGCGTGCCTATCCCCCCCCCCCCCCCCCTGTCGTTTGATTTTTCGGCCGCTGAAAATGAAGGACATGAAACCACCCCCCCCACCCCCCCCCCCACCCACCCACCCACCCCCCACCAATGTCGTTTGATTTTCCGCGTTTTCTTTCTTACTAGAATCCCACCCCTGTTATCCTGCTGTGGTGTGTCTGGGGGTAGAATGAGTTAACGGTGGCATTTTCTCGGAGACTATTCAAGCCACATTCTTTAAGCTTGGCCCAATGATACTTTGTGGCAAGACCTTTTTAAACATGCCAATTTGAGTGACCTCTCTCAAAGGGTCACGCAGGGTTGACAAATGTGTGAAAACTGCTTGCATTTTCAGAAAACGTGGATTTTGACTGCTGCAGAAGCCAGCCCTCGTCACCGAGGTCACACATATGTAAATCGGTCATACACGGGATTACTCTTTTTATTCTTGTGCAAGGCCCCTTTAAACCAAAATTGGGCTGTTTCTGTTTCTAAGGCAGCTTTGGTTTTAATCTTTCTTTCTTTCTTTCTCCAGTTGGCAAATGGCGCCTGGGATGGACCCGAGACTGAGAGCAGTGCCAGCGCATCGCAATACGAGGGCAGTGATGACGAGGAGTTTGTTCCTGGCTCGAGCTCACCGGATTCAGAGGGTGTGTCAGCATCAATTGCTGGGATCTCGGACATAGACAGTATTGTATCGACTATGTTAGATTTCATCAAAGTGGCAGGTTTGGGGTGGCCAGGTGTTGGTGACGCTAGTACCAGCAAGGTGCAGTGTGCGTTAGGGGGTGGCAATGAGAATGTGGATAGGCAGGAGGAACATGATGCTGGAAAGAGTGGGGAAAGAGCACTTACAGAAGAAACGGGTGTGCACGTGTCGCAGAGAGGGAAAGGAAAGTACAAATGGGACAAGAAACATGCATGCAAATTGTGTGGCAAGCTTGTCTTGAAAATGAGCACGCACTTACAAGATGTCCATGCAGATGAGGCTGACGTTGCTAAAATTTTGTCGATGAAAAAAGGGACCAAGCAGAGACGTCGAGCATGGATCAGACTACAAGATGAGGGTGATTACATGCATAACGTTGCTGTTCTTGAAAACAAATCCGGATGTTTGATTCCTAAGTATCGCACCAAAACTAGTAAGGTAGACGACCTTCTCGCCTGTAGCCATTGCAAAGGGCTCTATCAAAAAAAGCTGATCTCTGTACACTCAAAACGTTGCTGTCAGAAGCCAGGAGGGTTTCAGATCACTCGGCGAGGGGACGCCGCTCGCCGTGGTCGGCTCATGCTTCCAATACCCTTAGACGTTGAATTTTCCTTCTACCACAAGGTCTTGGCTACCCAGAGAGATGATGAGATAAGCCGTCTCATCAGAACTGACCCCTTGCTTCTTGAGTATGGAAAGAGATTATTTGACCGCAGGGACATTGAAGAACACACGGCTGGACAAATCAGCTCCAGGATGCGGGAGTTAGGGAGACTGTTGAAGATTATCAGAGTGAGGTCAGAAATGAAAATCGCAAGTTTAAATGCTGTGATCAATTCAGCTAGCTTTGATCATGTTGTCCTGGCTGTAAAAGAGCTAGCAGATTTTGATGAGGACACACATCAGTTCAAAAAAGGCAATCTCGCAATGCGCATAGGCCATGCTTTGAAAAAGTGTTCACAGATCAAACAGTCACAGGCATCCAAACAGCTTGGACAGGGTTCAGACGACAGGTGGCGACAGGAGCTCTCTGAGGCGCAGCGGTTTGACTCTGTCTTCAACGGGGACTGGTATGATTGTGTGTCCGCTACAGCAGCCCAGTCGGTCGGGAAAATGACCATGAACAAACCCAAGCTGATCCCATCATGTGAAGATGTGAGGAAGGTCCAACAGCTTCTTGAGACAAGGATGGTTTCGGAAGATTATCCGACAGTGGTTAAAGCAACTCTTTGTGCTGTATCACTTTTCAACCGAAAACGAGGGGGAGAAGTTCAGAGAATGAAGGTGTCAGACTTCCAGAATGCTAAGATTGGATCGATCACCAATCAAGATATCTTGAAAGGTCTCACAGAGGTTGAGAAGAAAATGGTGAATCATTTTCAGCGAGTGGAAATCAGAGGCAAGTTTAATAGGAGTGTTCCCGTTTTGCTGACGAAGAAGATGATGACAACTGTGGACAGAATCCTTCAAATGAGGCAATCGGTGCCAGCTCTCGCTGATTCCCAGTACATCTTTGCCACACCTTCTGGTCAGAGGCCTTACAGAGGCCATGATGTTCTGAAGGCCCATGCCCTAGAAGCAGGGGTGTCATACCCAGCCATGTTCACATTTACTCAGTTGCGGAAACAGGTTGCAACTTTGGCTCAGTCAATGGCCATCTCGGAGTTAGACCAGGATCAGCTGGCAGATTTCCTTGGCCATGATATTCGGATACATCGCCATATCTACCGCCAACCTCAAGACGTCCTTCAAAAGGCAAAAGTGGCAAAGATTCTTCTGTCAGTTAACAATGGGATGACAGATTTTGAGAGTTGCATTAGAGCTGAGCTGGGCGATGATGAAGAGATTGACTTTGACCATGAAGACGCATCAGAAACTGGCAGAGAGGTCTCGGGGGGAACAGCACCTGTGAATGAAGCAAGTAGCAAGTCAGCAACACAGGAATCGATGAGCATGACGGAGAAAAGACGTCCAGAGCCTGATGACAATCTAGATAGTTTTGATGATGACAGTACTGCGTCAGCTCCTGTTCGAAAGAAAGCTAGATTTACAAGAAAACCATGGGGGGAAGCTGAAGAGAAAGCTGTTCAAACTCGTTTCAAGACACACCTCGTCATGAACAAACTTCCTGGAAAGGCCGAGATACAGTATGCAATGGCGCTGGAACCTGCACTTAGACATAGGCGCTGGACAAACATTAAGGATTACGTCCGCAACAGACTGAAAAAGTTACAAAAGAAATGAATTGAGCCGCCACTCGCAGCATTTTCGATTTCATACAGATTTATTACATCAGTGTTATTATTGGGGTGGTTTCAGCATGTATAGCCTGCTTTTTTTTTTTTTTTTTTTTTTTTTATCTGATGGACGTCTGGATCATTTGTGACCCTCTCTCTCACAAAATCAGTCTTAAGAACTCGCATTTTGGATGTTTTGACATATATGCATTTATGAAAACTACAGTGTTTGCTGATTACTGTGATATATGACTGTATGCTGTAGTGCAAAAATTGTAAAAGCTGTTCTTAAGTGTTTAAAGTTGTTAAAGCCTCCGGCGGCCATTTTGAGAAAACAGCCTGTGAAGTTTCTGTGTGCAGCATAATTGGGGCCAAGGGCAGACTTTTAAAATCATTTTTTACCTATTTAATGGCATTTTTCATGATAAAGATTTTAACCATACGATACTTTGGTGTATGTAGAATACATTTCTCCCAAAAAGTGAAAATGCCCCAGATTGAACTCCCCCCCCCCCCCCCCACCACATATTATTGCGTGTAGTGCTGATTGGCTCGCTGCGAGTTAAGACTGGTTTCGTGAGAAAGGGTCACATTTTGTATACTGTATAACCTTTGGATTTGCAAAACGAAACAGCCGGCTGGGGACAAAAGACAATATAATAAGATAAGAAAACCATTGACAATGTAAAAATTGATTACAAGAGTGTTATTGGGGGGGGGGGGGATCATTTTGTAATATACTGCATGCCATTTTAAAAACTCTGCAAATGAAAGAATCAGAGCATGGAATTTTCCTCTTTTTGGCGGATTTCCGCTTAAATGAAGCTGCCATTCCGCCGAATTTTCGCCGAAAACAAAATCGTAAAGTCACTATTCCAATACCGTGTTTCGTGATCTTTATGTGGCGGATATCCCCAAATCGCGTATTGAAAATTGAGCGAGGCGTTAGCTTTAGCTCGCACAGGTCACTTCCGGTCTTCAGTGGAGTCGTAGTCTGGTCAAAATACGGCGAAGAGAAAATACTTAAACGCGGAGACAGAATAGACGTCAGACGATTCTGGAGCCAAGAATATTTGGAGATGGACTTGGCTCGAGAAAAGCGTAAACGACGAGCTCCGCGCTCAGTGTATTCGCAAGTTAGCGGCCTGTGGGCAGGCGTATTGCCGCGAACTGCGCAGAGTTGATATTAACTACGCGGCCGCGTAGCACTTGATGCTCACGTGTCTACAGCGAAACACAAGAAAGCTAAAAGCAGTGCCATTGGAAATATTACTCATGATGGTGAATAAATTTATTACAATGTATTTTTTCCCAGTAAAGTTTGATGAAATTATGTTGAAAAATCTATATAACCTTTCTCCAGCTCAGTGACCATGGTACATAGTATTAAATAAGAGATAAAAGGAATCCATACTTACAGCTGATTAAGCAGAGATTATTAAAGAAAGTATATATATTATATAATTAAACTCAAATTTTAAAAAAATGAAAAGACATTCAGATGTATTTTGAATAAGCATTTGGATATAAATATTCTGTTGAATACTTTGTTTTAGTATAACTTTTAAACCTTTGACACAAAAAATAAAAAGTGCACCCCAAAAAGAAGAAAAAAAAGCAAGATTTTTAGGTGGTTAAACTGCTCAGTTTCTCTCTAAAATGCACCAGATTGCACAAATTTTAATGTAAATTTTCAAAATTTTTCCGGGGGGGCATGCCCCCGGACCCCCCTAGTGAAAAGGGGTTTTCCTCTTTTTTTAGTACGAGTAATTCCATGCTCTGAAGAATGGTTGGTTGTACTGCCATACCATTTTGCAAATGAAAGAATGGCTGGTTGTTTGTTGGAGACGAAAGACGTTAAATAAAGGCTGAAGTTTCAAGTGATTTCTTATGTTGTCAGTTAGTTAATTAATGTCAGTGTTCTGTTCTGTCATTTTAACTCGTTCTACCCCAAGATCGGAATCCCCAAATGTTGACGTCGTCTTCAGAAGACTGCGTTGCAGTGCAGGACACAGATCCACCATGATAGTTCAAGGGTGATGCCAGAATAGCTTGGCGCCCATAGGCGCCAAGCTATTCTGGCATCACCCTTGAACTATCATGGTGGATCTTTATTTTGCTGTGGTGTGTCTGGGGTAGAATAAGTTGAGCCCAATGTTGAAGTCGTCTTGAGAAGACTGCGTTGCAGTGCAGGACACGGATCCACCATGATGGTTCAAGGGTGATGCCAGAATAGCTTGGCGCCCATAGGCACCAAGCTATTCTGGCATCACCCTTGAACTATCATGGTGGATCTTTATTTTGCTGTGGTGTGTCTGGGGTAGAATAAGTTAAGCCCAAATGTTGAAGTCGTCTTCAGAAGACTGCGTTGCAGTGCAGGACACAGATCCACCACGATAGTTCAAGGGTGATGCTAGAATTAGCTTGGTGCCCATAGGCGCCAAGCTATTCTGGCATCACCCTTGAACTATCGTGGTGGATCTTAAATTTTGCTGGGTAGAATAAGTTAAGTGTTCGTTTCTTCGTCTGGGTCTTTTTCTATCTTTGATATTTTTCCACACTTTTTGACCCGCATCATAGTCATACTGAGGCTAAATAGCTTCAAATCTGTTCACTGCCATAATTCTATGCAAGCTACATTACAGTACTTACAGATGAGGACATAGACCAATGGCTTTAGTTCAAGGGTGGTGCCACAATAGCTTGGCGCCTGGAGGCACCAAGCTATTCTGGCACTAACCCTTGGACTATTTCAGTTACACTAGTTGCACACACTGGTGTATTCCGAATGATAAGGGTTAATATTCAAAATGCTCTGTTGCTGTTTGTCTGAAACTCCAGAGTACCCCAAAACGCACAAAAAAAGTCCTTTAATTTCCAGAATACATTATGTTGATTCTCACATCAATGCCATGATAAACTGTTTTGCTTCAAAAGGACAAAACGCAGCAATGTTTAAACGATTTCCTCTGTAAAAATCATAATCGAAAGGTTTCGGGCCAGTGTTTATTGAATTTTGCACCATACTATGTAAAGAATGTTAAAGCACACATACACATTTAAGTTGGGAAAAAAAATTAATGTGAAAAAGAAGTATTCCATGAACTTGACCTTATTACAGACGCCTACTGTTGTGAAGACACCCATTTTGACTGTAATGCCAGTTTCATTTGTGTGAGAGAGACACCCACCCACTTTATTGGCAGAAACCCATTTTTTCGGCATCTAGTGGCTCTGTTTCTAGAAAATGTCTATTTTATTTTAAGTTATAGAGCTTAGTTATAATGTGAGTTCTAAACATTCGCATCAATTCCAGAGCCCTAGAATAAATAGAAATATGGGAACCCATTTTCACATGAAATGCTAGGTAACCCACTCTGATGGTTGCGTCTCCCTGTGTGTGTGTGTGTGTGTGTGTGTGTGTGTGTGTGTGTGTGTGTTTGTGTGTGTGTGTGTGTGTGTGTAAAGATGGCATGGCCTCCGTAAGCGTTTTTTTCCTGCTGAGTGCGGGGTTTCTCCATCCTTAAGTGGGTACTGAGTTCGACAAGACTAGCTGATCCTGTATCAGGGCATTCTGTGGATGATGAACACGGCAAACAAACAAAGCAGCGTGAGTGTGTGCTGGTCTGTGATTTTGCACTATGCGGCTTTGAGGCGTAAGGTCCAAAGTCACAGACCAGCACGTTTTCCGTGCCCTAACTGAACCTGCATGGTAAAGATCTGCAGTGAAAATTAAAATCAAATTTCCGTCTTCATGCTCCCTTACATCTGCGAGAGAAAAAGATTCACATTAACCAGTGCAGCTGTAAGGCCTCATGACAGTCTATGCCTCTGTGTTCTCACATTTGATGGGCTCCACCAAAAGCCAGCCGCACTGAAAAAGGGGTGTGGGGGGGGGGGAGGCGGCGGGAGGGTAGGGGGGATGCGAATGGGGGGGGGGGGGGGGTAAGGGTATTTCAAATTAATTTAAAACTCGGCTGTACTTGTAATGTATTTTATTAAAAGATACAAATAAATATATCAATATATAATAATTAAGTAAATATATATTAATCACATGAAGCATTCTGGCAGTTGTTCTGCAAACAATATGAGAAGGCTGACTATCTATGAACAAGTAGCCATGTCACTGGCAATAATCGCTGTCAACAGCACTTCGCACGTTCTATTGTAGTAGTTGATATTCACAGGGCCAAATCTTGATATTCAAAGGGCCAAGTGTTGCACACCTGAAGTTCACGTGAACAAGAAATCAAATTAGCCTTCTGATTTAAGTTAAGGATTATAAAAACAAACACAAAACATCACCAATAGCCTGTAACGGGACCTCTGTTTTACCAGCACTCATTGTAACTTACCCTTCATAAAACTGATTTTAAACCAATCAAAAATAATTGTGCCAGTTCTGAGGATCCAGGCATATCCTTAGACAAGGTTTTCACCTTGCACGGTGCATTTGACTGGTGTTTTCATTCTGCGCTCTTCGAACTACATGACACTGCGCGCCATAAAAAAAAAAAAACAAGACAAGGATTTGCCGGTCGATATTTTGAAAACGGCTTAACATTTTGAAAATCTGATTTCCTCACAGTAAAGTATTTTTAGTTCTCTTTACAGCACTCTCAGCTGCACCTTTGTCCATTGCGTAGTCTTTACGCTGTGACCCGGTACAGTTACCTACCCCCAAAATAAAAAATGGCAAGACGACATTTCTCTGTGTGCTGCATTTTTAGCACACATCTCATGCTTGGCCAGACATTCTAAAAGGTGGATAAGACCATTTTAAAATGCGTTCCTTTTTTGTGTTGAAAACCAGTCATTTCAGCAGAAAACTTTTGTGTGTGGACTTTTCCACCGTTCGCCCGTAAAAACATCGGACGCGTAAGAATCAGTCGTGAATGTCCCGCCCCTGAGGGCACTCAGTCTATTTTTTTTCTCAACTTGTAGGCAGAAGAATCATTTTCCATTCCGTGAAAATGTGGATGTCGCTGTCACAGGTACTCGCCTAGCCTCCAAACGTAAAACTGATTGCCTTGATTACTTGCTGGTGGGCTGTTTACGTCAGTGGGTGTGAGCTTGCATGCGTATGTGTTTCTTTGTTTTCTGTTGTTTGTCGCGTTTCTTTGTTTTGTCTGTATCGTCATAATGTGTCCATGCGAATGTGTGTGTGTGTGTGTGGGAAGGGGTGAGGGGGGGTGGGTGGGTGGGGGGGAGGGGGGGGGGCACAAACGCACTGTCGTAAACAGACCACCCAGCAGACCACCTTAAAATACACGTTTCAAATCGTGAACCAACACACACACACACACACACACACACACACACACACACACACACACACACACACACACACACACACACACACACACACACACACCTCGCCCTCACACACACATTCCCGATCATATTATCAGAATACAGACAAAGCAAAGAAACAAGCAAACATGAAAAAACAAATAAACATGTACGCATGCAAACACACCCACTCTGAGGTAAACAGCCCACCATCAAGTAATCAAGGCAATCAGTTTTACGTTTGGAGGGTAGGCGAGTACGTGTGACAACGACATCCACATTTTCACTCAGAATCCACCTTTCTTGTTGCAGCGGAATGAAAAATAATTCTTCTGCCTACAAGTTGAGAAAAAAAAATAGACTGAGTGCCCTCAGTGGCGGGACATTCACGACTGATTCTTACGCGTCCGATGTTTTTACGGGCGAACGGTGGAAAAGTCCACACAAAAAAGTTTTCTGCTGAAATGACTCCCCATCTCAAGGTTTTCAAGAAAAAGGAACGCATTTTATAATAGTCTTATCCACCTTTAGAATGTCTGGCCAAACAGTCCTGCAGTTCATAACACCAGGCAGTGCGTGCATATGAGGGCTTTGAAAAGTGTATGTAATGTTTTCTTTTTCTAAATAACAGATAAACCCCACGATTTTCAAGAGCTGGTGGATCTTAGAATGAAGAGATAAAAACAATTACTGAAATATCCGGACTCGATGCTGAGATGCGCAGAATTGTGTTTCGTACTGTCGGATTTCCAATGGGTCGTACTGTAATCCAGTTTTACATGCGACGAGTTGAGCGCTTATAACACCCTATATTAGCAATGAAGATAAACAGAAATCATCCCTAGTGTTTATACACCCGGAATTTGCCCGTTACAACGATACTGATGTTTAATGACTATAGTTCTGTGACCATGTGCATACTGATGTAATATCAAAAGTAGCCGCTATCTTGAAAAAAATCCTCTTCGGCAGTTGGTCAGTTCTTGGTCACATGACGGACCTAGAAAACATCCTTCCGACTCATTATCGGCCTGTCCTGCAGAACCTTAGGAATAGCTTCATGCAGCTTGTTAGCTTTCTCTTTGTCCCACTCGGACTGTTACTCACGGGTTATGTACGCACTAATCACAGGTTTACAATCACTATCAACAGTCTGTGCGTCAGGGACAGGGTCGTTACTGGCATCGTTAGCAGCAGAATCTGGCACTTCACACCCACGTAGTCTTGTGTGAGCGGGGTTGCCTGGATTCCGTGGAGCTACCACCTTTCGTTCTCACCAACGGGGTCTTGAGAAGGTCAGTGTCAGTCTCTCACGTTGTCGCTGCCCGTAGCCTTGTTGCTCGGCGACCCACGCCCCGAGAATGGTCAGGAATATGAACAGACCTGTACACCAACATTGGAAGGAAGTTCGTTATTGTGGGCCTGGGACAACCCAAGGAGCAAGCAGCAAGCAACCTGCCAACCAGACAGGCAATCAAACCTCCAAGCCGGCTAACCAACAACCAGCAAGCCAACCAACTAACCAACCTTCTAGTCTTAGATTGAAATGAACCCTGAAACCTAACCAACCACAACACAGAGCCACACTTAACCCAATCAGCCCTGACACACTACAGAGGGAGATGGGTCGACCATGATAATTCAAGGGTAGTGCCAGATTAGCTTGGCGCCTGTCGGCGCCAAGTTAATCTGGCACTGCCCTTGAATTATCATGGTCGATCCATCTCCTGCAATTGGTGCATAGTCATTAGATGACGCCTCCAAAATTTGGGAAATTCGGCCGTCGGGCTGAATGAGTTAAGTGTACTGATCCGTGATCTCGGACCTTAGCCCGTTACGTCTACAACTGCATACCAGCAAACGCGCATTAACCCTATGGCTGTTGGTAGCGTGTATGGTCGAGACGATTCCTTCAAGAATCAAACACTAGCGACAGCCGAAAGGTTACATAATAATCACTGAAAATTGTTAGTAAGGAATCTTGCCCACGTAACTGTCATTTTCACCGACTAGTGACGGAAAATACGGGACGTAACCCAAAATGTTCTATCTTATTTACCCATTTAGCCCCCCCCCCCCCGCCCCTACGCCCAACAGTAAGAGATGGATTCACCATGATCATTCAAGGGTAGTGCCAGTCTGGCACTGTTACGTTTGTGGTTGTGTTATTCTTTTGAGAGCACGTGTGTGTTGATCTTAGGAAAGATCCGATATTTATTTGAGTTATTTTGGATGGAATTACGTAACTTTTTAGTAGGATTGATGTTCTTTTGCTTGGAGAATTGCGATCGATTTCTGTTGTGTAGGTACATTGGTACATTGTTGCTAAAGTCCGACCTCGTTTGACCTAGAAGTTGTCGAAACGGCGTGATTATTGTAGTGACCTCAAATATGACGTCAAAGTGGCTGGTTACATTTCGTAACATTGTATCGAATGCGCCTAGATTTTAGTCGAAAGCTGTAGTTATGTCTAGAGTGTTCTTTTTTCATGAATATTGATAAGTTTTGGTTACGTTTTCTTTTCTGATAGGTTGAGTTATGTGAATTTGATGCGTTGTTCTGAAAATCTGTAACAGTATAAAAGACGGTGTTAGGAAATATGTGTATACATTGTATGAGAGACGCAGTGTGTCAAAAGTGTTGATGCATTGTAGAGGAACCAGTGTATCAGTGAGTGGATGCATTTGTGGATGCATTGTTCTGAGATTGCATCGCTGCAATAAAATATTGTTGGAACTGTTAATCCAGTGTGGTCTACAACCTTGTGCCACGTGTGACGAGTTGCAGCTGAGTGAAGTTTCTTTACAAGAACACTACGTGCGTGCATCTAGTGCGATTGCATCATACCGCGACTACGACTACCACGTAACAGGCACTACCCTTGAATTATCATGGTCAGTCCATCTTATGCAACTGGTACGTAGTCGTTGAATAACAGCTCCAAAATGTGGGAAATGCGGCCACGGGGCGAAATGGGTTATAGCACACATCATTCAATTTTTTTTCTTTATTTCTTTTTTTCTCTCTGAGGGTGTGGGGGGATGGGTCTCTTTACTTACACATGTTTTATCTTTTGCTGTATCGTCTGATGTATTTTTATCTGTGTAGAGTAGCAGGACAGTTTGGAAGATAGGCACTGCTATGCCTAAAACTTTTTATCCTGAATAAAAACGTTTCATCATCATCATCAGTCGACCCCAATGTAAACATCTGAGGAGCAAGTCTGCGCCTGTTTCAGTTTTGGAACTACCGAGACCCCAAAAAACGATGTGTGATCACAACTAGCCAGCCTCATATTTAGTTGCACCAGATTGCGTAAAATAAAATATGTACCAATACCAAACACGAGTGGGCTGGCATCTGGCCCGGGTGCTGTTTCACAAAGAACAAGTTTGAGGACGTTGAATATTTTGACAGCAGATAAAGTCTAGGTGACGCTGCTATCTCCACGGCCTTTACATATTAACTCATTCGGCGTATCCGTAGGCGGCAAGTCTCGAATGAGTTAATATACAATCAACACCACCAGCCCGCCATTGCGTATTGTTATCACTGACTTCATTTCAGGATCCCCAACAAATCTTTGTCAAACTTTGGAGAGTGGACTATTGGTAAACAGAGTAAAAAAGAAAGGGAAATATCATGGAGCGAGTACTTTTTTACCGTTACTTTTTTGGAGCAAACATGCAAAGTTAGGAAATAACCAACAATGACAGAAACACACTTTGGGAGAGCGAAGAAATAATAAAATAATAATTACGGTATTTATAATGCGCTTATCTTATAATAATTATAACTCTAAGCGCGCACTCACAACTCGCGCACGCATGCGCACGCTTTAGACAATGACTCACGTACCACAAACAGTGAAATACATTACAGCGGGCAGCTTGGGGTGGGGAGTGTGGTGATATAGTGCTAAAACTGTTGAAAGAGGTGGGTTTTGAGGGCGGACTGGAAGGAGGAGAGCGAGTGTTTCTGACGGAGAGAGAGTGGGAGAGTGTTCCAGGTGGATGGACCGTAGACGGAGAAGGAGCGGGGGCCGAAAGTGTTAAGTTTGGTGCGAGGGATGTGGAGGCGGAGAGGGTCGGAGGCGGAGCGGAGGGAGCGGGAAGGTGTGTAGGGGTGAAGTAAGTTGGAGAGATAGACAACGCAGCGTTATGCGAACAAAACAAACAAACGGAAAATAAGGATAAAAAGTTTTGTATAACCATCAAAGAAAGAGATACGCTTCGGAAAACAAAGACAACACGGTTATTGTAACCCATGTAGCCCTCACGCAGCACAGCAAAAGATGGATCGACCATGATAATTTAGGGATAGTGTCCGATTAGCTGAGCACAATCAGGGCTAACTGGGCACTACCCTTAAATTATCATGGTTTATCATCCTCCTCCATCTGGCACATAGTTCCACAACGTGAGAAATGCGACCTTGTGGTCAGATGAGTTACACTGTTTAATCTCTTTTTCCCGAAGCGTGTTTTTCCTTGTTGCTTATTTGTATGGAAGATTAGATAGCTCACCTATCCAGCCACTGATATAAGAAACCTCACTCTTCAGTTCTGCTGTGTCACGTGACAGTTTCTCGTCTGTTTTCCGGAGATCCACCACGTCCTCAGACAGTCTGGCATTCCAAGAGGCGAGTACTTTGACGTCCGACTTCAGCTCGTTTGATTTTTTGTCCAACTCTGTCTTCAAATGATTTGCTTCATGGACGATTAGTTCATCCGCCTTCCGAAGATTGTCGACGCCTTTTGTCAGCTTCTGAGTCTTGGATTCTAGAGCTCTGACGTCTGCGCGCAGTTTTGTGGACTTCTGGTCCAACTCGGTTACTTTCTTGTTCGTCTTGTCCACAGCATCTTCCAGTTTGCTGATGTCCTTATTCACAGTATCCACGCGCGTGTCTGTGGCGGCCTGCTGACGTTTCAGTCGAGATACGTCCTTTTGTAAATCGGCAACCGCGTCAGTCAGCCTGCACATCTTTGTCTCTCGTTCGCGGGCTTCGTCCTTTAAGGTGACAATGGTGGCGGCCTGTTGGCGGGCAGTCTCCTGGGACATCAGTAGCTGTGATTCCAAGCGTCTGTTCACTGTCTGGAGTGTAGAAACGTTCGTCTCGAGGCTGGTGATTCTAATAGTCTGGTGCTCCACAGTCTCTGACAGTTTGTCCATGCGCTCCGACATGAGGTTCAGTAGCAAGTGGATGTCATCTCCCTTGTGCAAGCGGCCATGGCTACTGTTTACAACACTGTGTATTGCACCGGTGGCCGCATGCTGCAGAAGTTTAGGAATGCCCGCTTTCTGGTCATTGTTGTCCAGCTTCATTGGCGGTCCCCATTGTGTGTCTTTTTCGTCGTCCACAATCTGTTTTGCGCGTGTCTCGCCGTCAACATTCATTTCTGGTTCTTGACGCCTCGTTTCACCATTTTCCGTCACTGTCTGCGTTGTTTGGATGTCATTTTCGTCATCCATTGAATGTCGTGGTATGGGGCCAGTCGTCTCCGTCTCCGTCCCCACGTACAGGTGGAGAAACCCAGCGCACAACAGAAATACAACACTCAAGGCGGCCATCTTTCAGGAAAGCTCCCAGGGGAAATGGTTTCCGTGTTAACTGTAGAAAGGTCCTGAATCAGTGGCAGTGTGATTGTGTCCTGGTCTGTGATTTGGGACCTTACGGCTTGGAGCCGTAAGTTTCAGAATCACAGACCATCACGTTTTCCGTGCCCTAGCTGAACCTACATGTTAAAGATCTGCAGTGAGAATTGAAAAAAAAAATCAAATGTCCGTCTTCATGCTCCCTTACATCTGCGAGGGAACTAGATTCACATTAGCCAGTGCAGCTGTGAGGGTTCATGACAGTCTGTGCCTGTATGCTGTCCAATACCAATGCTCACAAACCAGAGAGGTGAGGCTAGCGCTGTAGAATTGCACACACAATTCTACAGCGCTACCCTCACCTATCTGGTTTGTGAGTATTCTATAATTGGAGGCAAAACTTGTATCGTTACATTGTTGTGTATTGTCTTGTGCATCTACTGTGGGAAATCAGGGTATTTATCCGACCACATTTAGTAGTGAAGCTTCTTGTTTGTGTTTGTATGTTTCTCCTGCCTACTTCCTAAGTTCCGGAAAAAGACATGGGTTATAGACCAGACCTGATGCATCCTTTTTAAGGATGTAGATGATCGTCTGGTTCTATACCTGCGTAGTTTTCCTGTGGGCTGGCGATTGGGTGCCTAATAGGCGGGGGCAGGGCATCTAACTGTTTGTCTGTCCAGCGCTGAGTAATACCCCTTGGTGTGTGACCAATACCAAAGCTGACCAATATGGGCTGCATGAAAAGCTCGAGGAGCTGACTTTCAAAGTAAAAGGCTGTGTGTGCATGTAGGTTATTCTGTGTAGAAGCTTGGTACAACCCAGTGAGCAAAGGCCATCGGGCCAATGTCGGTCACCGTTGGCCCGCGCACAGCCGTGCGCGGGCCAACGGCGACCGAAGTCAGCCCGATGGATTTATGCACATTGGGAAATAAACGGATAAATAAATGGAATACATAAAGCGTGTGAATGCTTTATTTATTATTTACTCATTTATGGTTGATTGATTGATTGTTTTTTGTAAAATGTGAGAAGGTTTAATGTGTATCTTTGAACACGCCTTGATCAAATCATTGCCAGTGACATCACTCCTAAGTAGTGATGTCGCTGGCAACAACGGCGTTAATAGTGCATCACATTCCATTGAAGTAGTTGAATCAAAACATTGCCAGTGACATCACTCCTAAGTAGTGATGTCACTGGCAACAATGGCGTTAATAGCGCATCACATTCCATTGAAGTAGTTGAATCAAAACATTGCCAGTGACATCACTCCTAAGTAGTGATGTCACTGGCAACAACGGCGTTAATAACACATCACATTCCATTGAAGTAGTTGAATCAAAACATTGCCAGTGACATCACTCCTAAGTAGTGATGTCACTGGCAACAACGACAGTCAATAGCGCATCACATCCCATTGAAGTAGTTGAAATCTAAAGGCAGGTCTCCTAAAGTAATTTATAGGCGCCAAGCTATTCTGGCACATCCCTTGAACTATCAGGCTCGATCTGTTTCCAGAAGTGTACTAGTCTTCAGAGGGTAACTTCAAAATTTGAGCATTTCCGTCGTGGAGTAGATCTTTAAACGAACTGTCGTGCAATACATATCATTTATCATCACTTTCCCTATCGCTTCCAGAGCCGGCAAGCTCACGACGGTGAATCCGCTAAGGGGATTGACCGGCCTTGAAAGCACAAGGGCAGTGGATCATTGTCTAATCAAGCACTATATCCTTTTGCTGTTAAACCGTTGAATGTCAGTAACGCGTTTTGTAGAGGCGATTACGCGTTGCCGAGAGCCGAAAGGTTAAAGAGATAATTTTAGCGATGACAAATGACAAACCGCCGCTTGCAGTTTGGTGGTGGTTGTTAAATTTGTTTGAACTGTAGACAAGTCTGATGTTCATTTCAGAAAAACATGGGTATTTTTCTAGATTTTGACAACCGCTCGGGTGGGTGGATGAGTTTGTGTATGCAAAGTACAATACGTGGCCCGTATTTTGTTGTATCAGCGTTTTGGATAACCAATTAACTTTTAAAAATCCCTTTAGTGTTTCACTGGAAGTGCAGTTATAATCTGGGGTAATATTCATTCGTTCATTTTATCCAGTGTATTGCCCTACTGACACCGTAGTGATCGGGGACGATGGGGTAATATACTAAAAGAGACAACTAAAATATCAGCTAGAACCTAAAAAAAAAAAAATAAAAAAAAAACCCAGTGAATGATATTTTTGCAAGGGATTTAGTGGTTAAATCAGGTTCACCTGAGTGTATGCAATAACAAAGAAAACAGTCTGACACATGCACTACTTTTTATCAGCCGGTCTGATGAATCCTGTATCACACAGGCTGCAGTCGAGAACCGCGTTTCTACGATGTGTATCAATGCACAATATATATCTCAGCTGTTCACTAATAGCATGTCGGCCTAAGTGTAGGGCTGGGACAGTTCCCCGCGTTGCCTAGCAGCGTCAACCGCCATCTTAAGCGGATACAATAGTCATCGTATGAGTAGCGAAATAGTGTTTCAACACGTTTTTCTTCATGTTTCTTCCTCTTTGGAAACAAACAAAAACAGATTCTGGTGAGCGGTTTCCTACAAGACTTGCTGTCATTGTTTATAGTACGTCAGGACTTTCCTGACATTACAAAAACAGCGATTTCCCTATGAGCGCTTAGTCCCGTATCCTCACAAGATGGCCGCCACGACTGGCGTGATGACGTCAGCTTCCCGAGCCATATATCGCGGTGTACAGGGGAGCCATAAAGTTCAGACCGCGGTATCAGCTATCGCGTAATTGTAGTCCTGAAATCACGTAGAGTTGCGAGGAAAGACTCAAAAGGTTCTCAGGGCGACATCAGCCTTAGCTGGCCCGCGCACAGCTGTGCGCGGGCAAGCTAAGGCTGACGGTCGGCCCAAGAACCTTTTGTTCACCTGGGCATCCCCGTGGGAGCCAACAGCTGAAAACAGGCACCAAGATCAGCGTGTACAGAGCTGTGGTCCTCACCACCCTGCTGTATGGTTCCGAGTCCTGGGCCCTCTACCGCAGCCAACTACGACTCCTCGAACGCTTCCACCAGCGCTGCCTGCGTACCATCCTGGGCATTCACTGGAGTGACTATGTCACCAACGTCGAGGTCCTTGAACAGGCTGAAACTGTGAGCATCGAGGCTTTGCTGCTGCGGACACAGCTCCGCTGGGCGGGGCACGTCTCCAGGATGGAGGATCATCGCCTACCAAAGATCACCCTGTTCGGCGAGCTTGCTACTGGACACCGTGACAGAGGGGCACCAAAGAAGAGATACAAAGACTGTCTCAAGAAGTCACTTAGTGCCTGCCAAATCGACCACCACCAGTGGTCTTCGCTTGCTGCGGACCGTGACACCTGGCGCTCCACCATTTACAAGGCAGCTGTCTCCTTTGAGGACTCTCACAGAGCTAGCCTTAAGGACAAGCGGCTCAGGAGAAAAAACAGAGATGCCGCAGCTCAGAACCCTGGCCATACCTTCCCCTGCAGCCACTGCGGTCGAACCTGCCTGTCTCGGATTGGCCTCCGCAGCCACGAACAAGCCTGCAGACGTCGTGGGCAACTCCTATAAAATCTTCGTTCGCGAAGTCAAGCCAAGAGAGAGTGTATAACAATGGAGCGCGTAATATTGAGACTGGTCTGTACGTCGATACAGATTAGGGGGGGGGGGGAGGAGTGGTGGGGGGGGGGGGGGGGTTGGACCAAACACATTTCTCGACCACTACCGGGTCTGTGCAGTAGATTATGAATTATCAGTGCGGCGAAATTTCGTACGGTAGCCTCACCGGGTTGGGACGTGCACATTGCCCAATTTCTCTCAGTTATCTGGCGAACTTTGGTTATCAATGGCCACTCTCGAGTCATGTCAATATCACGCCAACTTTTTACAGGATGTATTCAGGCTCCCTGGTTAATCGTAGCACAGTGTCGCCATGAATCGCGTATAATAAACAGGACTGTTTCAATCGAGCGTGTTCCCTAATCGAACCTTGACATAGTAGGATCTGTTGATGACCAGTATGGCGGAGTTTCGGTCTAGTTTTTACTGTGTGTGACACCGGTGGCGTCGAAAATCCAAGAAACATAAGCAGTATCTTACAACTGAAAACAAAGGTTGCAGAACTTAGGAAGAAATGGGTCTGATTACCGTTCTGAAGGTAGGTGTAAATAGTTTGTTTTTAGCCGAACTCAAATGGGGGGGTGGTAAGCCCAAGATAAACATGGTGTTGACTAAGCAGTGGGTGCAGCCTGGGACTAGTAGCCAATTTAAGGTGAACTTTAATCTATTTATTATTAGCAGGATATGGATCGACCATGCTAATTCAAGGGTAGTGCCAGAGTAGCTTGGCGCCTGATGGCGCCAAGCTACTCTGGCACTACCCTTGAATTAGCATGGTCGGTTTATCTCCTGCAACTTGTATATAGTCGTTGTGTGACACCTCCAAAATTTGGCCGTGGGGTTGTATTGGTTAATGATCTTCGTATTCTTTTAACATTGAAATATGCACTGGTTTGTGATTTTAAACATTATAGCGTAGAGCCGAATGGTTGAGATTCACAGACCAGCACACAAATGTCTAATTTCTGCCGGTGTTGGTATATAACAGACGATTGGGTGAGTGAATGATGGAGTGACTGTGTGCGTGGTGAGTGAATGATGGAGTGCGTGTGTGCGTGGTGAGTGAATGATGGAGTGAGTGTGTGCGTGGTGAGTGAATGATGGAGTGAGTGTGTGCGTGGTGAGTGAATGATGGAGTGAGTGTGTGCGTGGTGAGTGACTGATGGAGTGTGTGCGTGGTGAGTGAATGATGGAGTGAGTGTGTGCGTGGTGAGTGAATGATGGAGTGAGTGAGTGTATGGTGAGTGAATGATGGAGTGAGTGTGTGCGTGGTGAGTGAATGATGGAGTGAGTGTGTGCGTGGTGAGTGAATGATGGAGTGAGTGTGTGCGTGGTGAGTGACTGATGGAGTGTGTGCGTGGTGAGTGAATGATGGATGAGTGTGTGCGTGGTGAGTGAATGATGGAGTGTGAGTGTGGTGAGTGATGATGAGTGAGTGTGTGCGTGTGAGTGAATGATGGAGTGAGTGTGTGCGTGGTGAGTGAATGATGGAGTGAGTGTGTGCGTGGTGAGTAAATGATGGAGTGAGTGAGTGTGTGGTGAGTGAATGATGGAGTGAGTGTGTGCGTGGTGAGTGACTAATGGAGTGTGTGCGTGGTGAGTGAATGATGGAGTGAGTGTGTGCGTGGTGAGTGACTGATGGAGTGTGTGCGTGGTGAGTGAATGATGGAGTGAGTGTGTGCGTGGTGAGTGACTGATGGAGTGTGTGCGTGGTGAGTGAATGATGGAGTGAGTGTGTGCGTGGCAGGTGTCTGTGAGTGGCCGTCGGCGAGTGAGTGGGTGGTTTGATTGATTGGTTGGTTGGTTGGTTGATGTATCGATTGGTGTATCGATTGATTGATTGATTGATTGATGTATCGATTGGCGTATCGATGTATCGATGGCTGGCTGGCTGGCTGGATGGATGGATTGATAGATGGATGGATTGATTGATTGATTGATTGATTGATTGGTTGGTTGGTTGGTTGATTGATTGATTGATTGATTGATTGATTGATTGATTGATTGATTGATTGATTGATTGATTGATTGATTGATTGATTGATTGATTGATTGATTGATTGATTGCAGGTATGCTGGTGGATGTGCGTCCTGGTTCTACTCAATGGCTCGCATGGAATTCTGGGACAGGTGACGGCGCTTCAAATCAACTGTCTTCCACCCGGAGCCCAGAATCAAGGTACTTTTAAATCCTGTTTATAAGGTTTATAATCACAGATTAGCTCACACATATTCATTTCTATGAAAAGCCATACATTCCTACTTTTAGTGTGGTCACACGTATTCATTTCTATGAAAAGCCATACATTCCTACTTTTAGTGTGGTCACACATATTAATTTCTATGAAAAGCCATACATTCCTACTTTTAGCGTGGTCACACAGATTGATTTCTATGAAAAGCCATACATTCCTACTTTTTGTGTGGTCACACATATTCATTTCTATGAAAAGCCATACATTCCTACTTTTAGTGTGGTCACACATATTCATTTCTATGAAAAGCCATACATTCCTACTTTTAGTGTGGTCTCAAAATAAGTGACGGCACCCTGGTCTGTCCGGGCAACGTTCAATTGATACACTGTTGTCCTTGCAAGGTACACCTCAGTTGGTAGAGCTTTCGACTCTCGTCCGAAAGGTCGTGGGTTCGAACCCAGCTGGGGTCAAAATTTGTTCAGACCTCTTTTCGGTGCCCCGTCTTTGAAATCACATTCGTGGTGGACAAAAGACGTTAAGCCCTAAAACGTTTAACGTTTTTTGCAAGGTACACCTCCAGATCTGCCGAATATACCCGAGTCTTTCCGAGTGAAGATAGAATTGACAGTGGAGGGCCGCAACTGGACGGAGCAAGCAGACTTGATTTTTGACAGCGGGGGGAACAGGGCCGTGATCAACTGGATGAATGGCGGGGTGCAGACGACAGTTCTGTATAGCTACAGCACGAATGAGGTGTTCCACATCACAGGTTGGAACGTCTGCACTTTCTCAATCTGTTTCATTTTTTTCATTCTTCTTCCCATTTGCTTTGTATTTGATTTGCTTTTGATTTGCCTGTCAATTTTAACCCCATGACTGTCGAGAAGAAGTGAACACGACAGCCGCAAAAGACATAGATCCTCAAGAGCCCCCGCAACTGCGGGGGCTCTTGAGGATCGATGTCTCTTGCTGACACTACTTTGAATCCGCGCGCCTGGGATTGCTGAGGCTGTTTGGCGCTGAATAGGGCTCGGCGAGTTCCCCGCGTTGCTTAGCAGCGTCGGCGCATCAGCCGCCATCTTATGAGGATACCACAGTCATCAGATAGTAGCGAAACTAATAGTGTTTTAACACGTTTTTCTTCATTTTTCTTCCTCTTTGGAAACAAACAAAACAACAGATTCTGGTGAGCGGTTTCCTACAGTGATGGTAAGACTTGCTGTTATCGTTTATAGCACGTCAGGACTTTCCTGACATTACAAAAACAGCGATTTCCCTATGAGCGCCTTAGTCCCGTATCCTCACAAGATGGCCGCCACGACTGGCGTGATGACGTCAGCTTCCCGAGCCCTATTATGGAAGACTGCCAAAAAGCAGTCCGTATTTGATTTGCCTGTCAGTTTCAGAATCGGAGTACCCACCTTACTGACGCATCTATCAGACCTACGCTGGCCGCAGCTTCTGGAAACGTCCAAGTCTCACCATATAAATGCATCCTTTTAGGGGTGGTAGGGTGGGCGGGGTTGGGGGGGGGGGGTAGGGGGGAGAGGGGGCGGGGTATGTTGTGTACCGGTGTTAGGAAGGATGCTGTCTTAGTACTATTTGTTTGCACTGCACAATCATTTTTGTGTTAACTCATTCGAGACGTGCCGCCTCCGGATACGCGGCTTATAGCCGCGTATCCGGAGGCGTCTCGTCTCGAATGAGTTAAGCGACCGATCAACAAACCAACCATGCTTCTTCGATTTTTTAAAAAAAATTGTTTGCTTGTTGGTCTGATTATTTCGATCGATTATTATTGTGCGAGTAACTCGTGACATATTTTTGTGACGATAATCGTGACATATTTTTGTGACGATAATCGTGACATATTTTTGTGACGCTAATGGTGGCGCTTTTTTTCTGACACTATGGTTCAGACACTAACTGCACAGTGGGCAACATGTCCAAGGACTTCTATACCAACTTAGTGGGCTCGCCCTCCTACGAGGACGGTGTGATCTCCAGCCCCAGTGGCCCCTCCGCTCTCTACTTTGGTTCCGACATTCAAAAGGTGACACGCCAGCGCGATTGGTGTGGGGGACTGGGAATTGAGACCTTACGGCATTGAGTCGTAGCTACAATATCACAGACCTGCACTCTATATAAATGTTTATTATTTATTTATTTATTTATTTATTTATTTTTAAGACCCCCCTCCCCCTCCCAACGAAGGCCAGCAGGACGAATATTTGGGCTACTCACACGCAAATATTTTTCTACTGTAGTGACATCATGTTTTAAGAGCGTCCTTTTAGTCTTCCTGGCCAAACTTTTATCCTTCCCGCCGTCAGATAGCCGTAGGCGCCTGCTCAGCGGTAAACCCAATAATTAACCAATGCTCAAAAGGCCATCGGGCCGACGTCGACCGCCGTTGGTCTTTTGCGCACTGGGTAACTAACTAAAGTACTCTGCTGTCTCTTGCATCCGCGATGTACGGTTTTCTCCCTTACTTCTCCCTTGGGGCGGTCCGTGGCGCAGTGGTTAAGACGCCTGCCACCAATGCTAAAGGTGCGAGGTTCGATTACGGGTTCCGGCGTCGGATTTTTCTCCTCTAGTAAGTGTCACCGTTAATTCGGGCGGACCGTCGGGGGTTCTTTCTCCGGGTACTCCGGCTCTTCCTCCCCCTCCACTTTGGTATCAGTTTCAGTCCACTTAATTAAATTTCAAATACAAACGATTTTGAATTTCCAAAAACTACAGTAGCTCGCTTGAGCTTGCCCTTAGTACCACGTGAAAGTTCTGTGTTTACGTTCAGTGTGTGAGTGAATGCGCGTGATTCACGTGAGCGTGCTTGTTGGGTTCAGTTCGCGGCGGCGCTTTGAGCCGATTTTCAATTGGGATAAAGCGCCTATTTAATGCGCTTATTATTATTATTATTATTACTAGTTGTCTCCCATGCTAGTACTTTATCCTCAGCGCCGGCCGCTAACCTTATTCTAGATCTGGCTTTGTGTGGGCGGTTTTCGTACCTGCAGATTTACCTGGGCAAGAAGCAGGTGCGAGGCGTGATGTGCGATCACTGGCAGGCGTGCGTCGGCTGGGCAGCACCCGTGGAAAACTTTACCATTGACTATTACTTCAGTGGTGAGTATAATCGAAAATTTTACCAAGAGTAATAGCAATTATAACGACAAATATATTATGACAACAGCAAAAACAGCAACGAGAATGAAAACAATAACAATGACGATCGTTATAATAATAATAATAATAATAATAATAATAATAATAATAATAATAATAATAATAATAATAGCAATAATGTTGATACTACTACTACCAATAATAACAATAATAACAATAATAATAATAATAATAATAATAATAATAAATAATGATGCTGATAGTACTACTACTAATGATAATAATAATAATAATAATAATAATAATAATAATAATAATAATAATAATAACAGCAACAATGCTGATACTACTACTACCAATAACAATAATAATAATAATAATAATAATAATAATAATAATAATGCTGATAGTACTATTACTACTACTACTACTACTACTAATACTACTACTACTACTATTAATAATAATAATAATAATAATAATAATAATATAAAAATAAGGGAAAAGCAAAATTTAGATATAATGTTGCTTTCAAGTTAATAAAATAAATGAATAACAGGTAATAATGCGTTTTCTTTTATAAATGTATAGCGTCCATCCCCACAAGCTTTGCAAACATATTATCATATAGCATCAGGGCCGGACCTGGGAAAAGTCGATGGGGGGGTTACAGATTCAGTATAAAGCGAAGGCGCGAAGCGCCGAGCCTTCTAGGGGGGTCCGGGGGCATGCCCCCCCCCGGAATTTTTTTTTTTCAAGGATGCAAAATGGTGCAATCTGGTGCAATCTGAGCCTTGAAAAAGCCATTTGTGATGGTCTGGGGACTTTGAGCTTTTTGAACAATCGAACTGACAAACTCTGGGGTACAAAAATTATCACCTGCCCCTCCCTTAAAAAAACACCCACCCACACACACACACACACACACACACACACACACACACACACACACACACACACACACACACACATTTATTTATCAACAGAGATGTTTTGTATACTATTATTATTCACTACTTTTCGTTGATCGTTAACGGTATAAAGCTTTACCTTGTGGTTTATGATCATCAGGGCCCTGCTTTCACTTTCAGTCTTGCTGCACTAGGTTCCTCGGCATTAGTACCATTTGTGAATTGTATCTTCTGGCAAAACAGTTCACTGCCTCTTTGAAGTCAATATCAACATCCCTGTGCACTTTCAGTAAAGCAAGTGCATTGAGTCTCTGTTGCCCCATTGTAGAGCGCAGGTAGTTTTTCAGGTTGCGCAACTGACTGTTTGAACGCTCACACTCGGCAGTAGTGACAGGCAGGATGCAAAGGTTCTTTAGCATGATGAACAGGTTGGGATAAAAATCCCTGTCACAGTGTTTCAGTGCTTCTGATGCCGTGGATGGGATGATAGCTGTCGCATTCTCAGCAGCACTTCGCCATTTGCAAACCCACCGTTGGTATTCTGCATCAAGGGTAGCGTTGTCTGGTAGGTCAGACTCCCACAACATTGCCAGTGTCTTCACCCCTTCTGGAACCTGCATGAAACCATCCTGGTTGTCTATTAAAGTGCTTGGCACCAGACAGAGACCATCAACTGCTAGGTCAGCATTTTTGAACCTCGAGTTCAATTCGGTTGACAGGTGTTCCAAGAAAGGAATGTCAATGCTAATCTTGAAATATTCTTCTGGAGTGGCCGCAGGTTGGTTGTCACGGAGTGTCTGGCGGGATGCTTGACGAGGAACAACAACATCAGTTGTCAAAGCATTTGCCATTTTGCTGACTTCACCAAACCAGGCAACGAACGCTGTGTCGACATCTAATAGAAGACATGCAGTTACTGACCTCTTTGATTTCCCTGTAGGCATCGACAACATCTTTTGTTCTTTTCTGGAGCTTCACTGTCAAGGGTTTTAAGTAACGCAAACAATTGCGGACGACAACGAATGCAACGAGGAAAACACTGCTGCTCAAGGTGTGGAGAAAGCCAGTTGCCTTGGTCAATGTCTCACTGTCCCAAATGTCACTGTCTTCACACATTTGTCCCAAACAGTCGTGAACAACCAGGAAGAGAGATGTGTAAACCTCCAGTGCTTCATGTTTTTCTACCCATCTTGTTCTGCACAGATCAACAAGCTTTGTCTTTGTCGTGTCAGGCTGAGATGCTTCGATGGTATCTTCAAGTTTTCTTTGTCTCTTTGGAGAGTTTGAGAAAAACAGTGACAGTTCCCTCAGTGCTCCCATCATGTTTTTCACTGCAGGCAAGCCGCATGCTTTTACAATGCAGACTCAAGCTATGGGAAGCACAGTGAAAGTACAGTGCTTTGTTGTTCCTTGCTTGAAAACGTGCCTGCACTCCTTTAAACTTTCCTGCCATGTTTGCGGCCCCGTCATAACCTTGTCCTCTAACATTGTTGAAATCAAGCCCCCACAAGGCCAGACACTCAACAATCTTGTTGTAAAGTGTTTCACCTGTGGTATCTCTGCACTGGACAAAGGCCAGGAACTCTTCACGAACTTTCAGACTTCCATCGACGAATCTCAATATAATTGAAAGTTGTTCCCAATTTGAGCTGTCTGTGACTTCGTCAGCAAGCACGGTAAACTGTTTTGCTGCAATAATTTCTGCAAGAATCTTGTAGCGGATCTGATCACCAAGAACCTCTATCAGTCTGTTTTGTGTACTTTTTGAAATGTATATGGCCTTCTTATCGCATGTATCTAGAAGTTTCCGGAGAGTTTCATCTCCTGCATTGATGCACAGATTCAAAAGGGCATTGAAATTGCTTCTGTTCTCACTCTGAAGAATGCCATCATCACAGTTGCCCCTCAGAGCTAACTCCTGTCTTCCACACACTTCAACAATCCTGAAGAGGCTTGTCAGAACTTGTCGATTTGAAGCGATGTTTTCTGCATTTTTCTGATTGATTTCACTGGCGATGCTCTGCTCTGGTTTATCCATGATTGTCAAAAACTGCTCTCCATTTGCCATTGCATCTTTGTGGTGTTGTGATAACGAGTGCTTTTTGATCTGACCACAGGCTTTATTCCAGTTCTTGCATGGCGTCTTCACAAACTTGCCCAGGTTTTCAGTAGACTTTGCAAATAATAGGCAATACTTGCAGTAAGCCCCATCCTCGAAAGGAGAATACACAAGCCAGGAGTACTTTTGCAACCACTCATGCTGAAATTTTCGGTTCTTGTTGTTTATCACTGTTGTTGGAAACTGAAAACCAGGTGATGGTCTCCAGTGTTGCCTTAGAAGATGCTCCTTGTCACTGTTTGACAGTGAAACGACTCGCGTGTGTTTCATGAAATTGACTTCACCAAAATCGATATTTTTGTTGCTGGTGATCTGAGAGGAGAAATCTGAAGAGGAGTCAGAAAGCAGGCTCACATCAGGCTGGTTGGTCATTGGCATGGCAGAGGATTCAGAAAGCAGGCCCCCGGCAGGCTGATCAATGCTTGAGGAAGAGTCTGAAATACAAATAAAAGTTGGGTCTATGAGAAGTCTGAAATACTAAAACGATTGTGTGTGTAACTGTGTGTGTGTGTGAGAGAGAGAGAGAGAGAGAGAGAGAGAGAGAGAGAGAGAGAGAGAGAGAGAGAGAGAGAGAGAGAGAGAGAGAGAGAGAGAGAGAGAGAGAGATCATAGAGAGAGAGAGAGAGAGAGAGAGAGAGAGAGAGAGAGAGAGAGAGAGATCAGAGAGAGAGAGAGAGAGAGAGAGAGAGAGAGAGAGAGAGAGACCTGCAACAAGATAATTACATTTAAAGCATATATATATGTCTTCGTTTACACACTTCAGTCAAGCTTAGATATATATTTATGATCTGAAATAACAGCTTTTCTTTTTAGACCCCTCCCCCCAAATGATGGACAAAATCTTTGCTACCTTATGACTCGTAGAGTCTTCTTCAGGCTAATGATAGCCAATGGAACCCACCAGTCATTTTGTTTAATATTAATTATTAAATTGAAACACTCAATCACGTATCAATTTCAGGTTGTATTTAATTTAATTTTTTTTTTTGGAGGGGGGGGGGGGCGGGGGGGGGGGGGGGGGGCAGTAAATTACTCACCAACACTGCTTTTACTTGTTCCCATGTCACTGTTTCGAACTCCACTGCCAGTGGTCTCACTTTGGGTTGATTTTTGTCTCTTTCGAGGAACTGCATCATCTGCCGTTTAGAAAAAACAACTTTTATTATTATTATTATTATTATTTATTATTATTATTATTATTAAAAGTTTTCTTATATAGCGCTTACCTGTAAACAGCTCTAAGCGCTTTACAATTTACTCAACAACAACAAACAAAAAGAAAAAAAAAGAAAAAACAAAGACATAACATAAAAATTAAAACATGAAATTTTATCCTAAAAGCAACAACAAAAATGTAAAATAAAATAGAACCGTCTTTTCAACATCTTATATATGATTATGCATTGCAGGTGTTAACACGTCTACTACAATTTTATAATAATAATTTAATATAAAAAAAAGAAAAACAGTGGTTTTCTGACTAGTTCTTAGCTTATTTTAAATTTCATCAACAAAAGGCCTAAGGGTGAATAATCTTATTTTGTAGCACGTTGTTCACAGGCATAGGAACTGTTAACAAATTTGCTGATTTTCAGCAGTTGGCAAAATTTCAGCACATTTTTATTTTCCATTTTATTATGTAAAAAAGGCAGTGGTTGGGATGCCGTCATGATGGCTTCTTGTCGTTCCAGAAACCGAAGTCGTCATGACGGTTTCGCACCCGGAAAGGCTATGTTGCCGTCACAATTGATGGCGACGCTGTCAACAAGTGGCGTCAGATAGGCTATGGTTTCCATAGTCAGCCATCAAGACGGTTCTGTTTTGCTCTCCGAAGAGATTTACGTCACAATACATAGCTAGTAAGCTGCACTAGTGATAACGATACCTTATAACTTAGCCCTTGGTTTTGTTATTGAAAACGATATTTTGCCGTCCAAAGATTTTTTTTATAAATATAAAAGCAATATTGATCATTGATGCCGATATCTTTATTTTTTAAATTGACATTTTTAAAGTTATATATCATAATACTTTGTGAAATAAATTTTAGGCTATGCATTACTTTAATTGTTACCTGTTTTGGTATTTTAATAAGTGGGGCTGTTTTATATCTATGATATTCATTATATGCAGCTAGTATCAGCTCCTACAGCGTAGGCTACACTCACAGGAAGGAAGTACCGGCGCCATCGCCACGTGCTCATTTGAATCGAATTCGGAATGGGTGAATTTTACCTAGTTCTACTGACTACATTTCTTTTATGAGACAAAATTGGATTTAAAAATGTACCCACCTTCTGAAATGGAGCTTGATGAAAACCAGCATGACAGTCGCCTACTGCCATCAGCATCTGTTTTTTTCAGTTTCGGCATTTTCGAGGAGACAGCAAAAGTGAAGTGTTACCAAAGAAAATAGATCTAGATTTAAACTTCCCCCCACAAACCTTAATGACGTCAGACGTCTTTTCACTGATCTTTCTCGGAAAGACGTGCACTGAAGGAGAGCAACTCTTTTGGGTACCTGGTTGATTCAACGGAAATCCATTTCAACGATGTTTTTGGACGATTCAATGATGGTCGTTTTAACGGATGTTCGTTACAACGAATTATCATAATTATCAACTTAGCGTCTTAATTAATCTTTCTAAAAAGTCGTTTTTGGGGGATTAGGGCTGTATCAAGGTGAAGGCGCTGGAAGAGGCTTGCGGCCAGAACAAGAAAATATGGCTGCATTTACTAATAATAGGGTTAGGGGTTGGGTTATTTGGTCGTTTCAACGGGAAAACGTTTTGGACGTTTAAACGGATCCCTTGAAATGGATTTCCGTTGAATTGTCTATAAATAACTCTTTGTGCCTTGGATCAAAAGTGACTAAAAACTGCAATGTTTTAAAAACAATTAAAAAAAAAAAAAAATTCACTGTTTTTTTTTCTTTTTTTTTTTTTTTTTTTTTTTTTTTTAGTTGGGAGGGGGGTTCCGGAACCCAGGTAACCCCCCCCCCCTGGGTCCGGCCCTGAGCATGAACAATTTTTTTTTAGATTACATAAAAATAATGTGTAAAAATAGTCACCAATGAACACGTGACAAGTTGCATGCATGAGGCATTCAGCGAGACGCGATGCATTCGGGTATTTGAGGCGCGCACCGGATTCGGCTGGTCTCGAATCAGTTAACCGTTTGGCTGTCAGCAGCGTTTTTGTCTCTCGCCATGAAGCGACAATAGCCGCAACCGACAGCCAAAGGGTTAAAGATTACGTACTTGTAAGAAAGGAAGAATGTACTGTTGAGGTGGGGTGGCTAGAGGACGCACGTTGTGTTTGTCAATTCACTGGGGTGTGCGTTTAACCCTTTTGGCCCCGGGTCCCTGCAGCAGGAGATGGCTTCACAATGATCATTCAAGGGTAGTGCCAGATTAGCTTGGCGCCTGAAGGCGCCAAGCTAATCTAGCACTACCCTTGAATGATCACGGCCAAGCCATCTCCTACCACTGGTACATAGTCGTTGGGCAACACCTCCAAAATTGGAGAAATGGGACCTTAGGGCTAACAGGGTTAACGTTTGCCCTCTTGCCTGTGTGCAGAGGCGGGGTGGGGTACCCCGTCCACCTACTCCCAGGTGCCCATGCGTTACGAGATGAACGGGACGCAAGTCATGCCGAACGGCCAGAAGCGCACTTTCCATCGCGTGTACGACTTGTTCGATTTCATGGAGGACGCGGATTCGGACCCCACCGTTTTTGAGGTATGGGTGATACATATTGGATATTTGTCAAGTAAATATGCTATGGAATGAATGGCACGTTGGGCTATGCTACGTGGTGGTCGTGGTAGTAGTATGATGTCACACCAGACACACGTAGGGTTCTTGTAGAAAAACCTCACTCAGGTGCAACTCGTCACGCGTAGCACAAGGTGGTAGACCACACTGGAGTAACAGTTTCAACAGTATTTTATTCTCACGATGGACTCTCAGCACAACGCATCCACAACTGCATCCACACTTTGATACACTGTCTCATACAATGCATGCGCATATTCCTTAACACTCTCTTTTATACTATCACAAAGTTTCCAGAATAATCCGCAAATTACACAACTCAAACCAAAACAACAAAAAAAAAAGACAACATAATCAAAATCATTACTATTCATTAAAAAGAACACTCTAGATTTCTCCACAATCTTCCACTACAATCTAGGTGCATTACGTAAATGTTGCAAAATACAGCCAACATGTGTACTACAAAACTTTGAAGTCATGTTTGAGGTCACTACAACAATTGGCGCCTTTTTCAGAACCTTCCAGCTCAATCTAGGTCGGACTTTGCAACAATTTAGCGAAATGTGCAACATTCTAATCACACACACACACCCAAAAAATGATGGCAATTCTCCATGCAAACGAAAACAAATCATACTTAAAAGGTACGTACGTGATTTCCATCTAAAATAACTCAGATGAACACCGGATCTTTCCCATGATCAACACACACATGCCCTAAAAAGAATAACGCAACCACAAATTTAACAGGCCAAGACGCTTGATCCCCTCTGCAGGCCCGGATCCAGGGGGTGGAATGAAGGGGGGGGGGGTGGAAGGGGGGTCCATGGACCCCCCCCCCTCTCTTCCCCCATAAAAAAATGTTACTGTCCTTGACAAGCACATTTTGTTGATGCTTGCATAACCGCACACAAAAACTCTGCTTCATATGGTTAATTTCTCCCCCCAAAATGTTGGACCCTCCCCCTCACTTAAAAGTGATCCGGCCCTGCTCTGTGACCATTGGGGCCCGATGATGGTAGCGTTGACTAATGCAAATCCGCTGCGCCACCGCGTGCGCGCCACCGCCTACTAAGCTCAAGACAGAATATCCAGGATATAACCACCGCCTACCAAGCTCAAGACAGAATACCCAGGATATACCACCGCCTACCAAACTTTAATACAGAATACCCAGGATATAACCACCGCCTACCAAGCTCAAGACAGAATACCCAGGATATACCACCGCCTACCAAACTTTAATACAGAATACCCAGGATATAACCACTGCCTACTAAGCTCAAGACAGAATACCCAGTATATTCCACCGCCTACCAAGCTCAAGACAGAATACCCAGGATATAACCACCGCCTACCAAGCTCAAGACAGAATATCCAGGATATAACCACCGCCTACCAAGCTCAAGACAGAATACCCAGGATATACCACCGCCTACCAAGACAGAATACCCAGGATATACCACCGTCTACCAAGCTCAAGACAGAATACCCAGGATATAACCACCGCCTACCAAACTTTAATACAGAATACCCAGGATATAACCACCGCCTACTAAGCTCAAGACAGAATACCCAGGATATACCACCGCCTACCAAGCTCAAGACAGAATACCCAGGATATACCACCGCCTACCAAACTTTAATACAGAATACCCAGGATATAACCACCGCCTACTAAGCTCAAGACAGAATACCCAGTATATTCCACCGCCTACCAAGCTCAAGACAGAATACCCAGGATATAACCACCGCCTACCAAGCTCAAGACAGAATATCCAGGATATAACCACCGCCTACCAAGCTCAAGACAGAATACCCAGGATATACCACCGCCTACCAAGACAGAATACCCAGGATATACCACCGTCTACCAAGCTCAAGACAGAATACCCAGGATATAACCACCGCCTACCAAACTTTAATACAGAATACCCAGGATATAACCACCGCCTACTAAGCTCAAGACAGAATACCCAGGATATACCACCGCCTACCAAGCTCAAGACAGAATACCCAGGATATAACCACCGCCTACCAAGCTCAAGACAGAATATCCAGGATATAACCACCGCCTACCAAGCTCAAGACAGAATACCCAGGATATAACCACCGCCTACCAAGCTCAAGACAGAATATCCAGGATATAACCACCGCCTACCAAGCTCAAGACAGAATACCCAGGATATAACCACCGCCTACCAAGCTCAAGACAGAATACCCAGGATATAACCACCGCCTACCAAGCTCAAGACAGAATACCCAGGATATAACCACCGCCTACCAAGCTCAAGACAGAATACCCAGGATATAACCACCGCCTACTAAGCTCAAGACAGAATACCCAGGATATAACCACCGCCTACTAAGCTCAAGACAGAATACCCAGGATATAACCACCGCCTACCAAGCTCAAGACAGAAAACCCAGGATATAACCACCGCCTACCAAGCTCAAGACAGAATACCCAGGATATAACCACCGCCTACCAAGCTCAAGACAGAATACCCAGGATATAACCACCGCCTACCAAGCTCAAGACAGAATACCCAGGATATTCTGTCGAGCTTAGTAGGCGGTGGCGCGCACGCGGTGGCGCAGCGGATTTGCATTAGTGGACGCTACTATCATCGGGCCCTGATGTCTGTGACGGTGAGGAAAGGTCATCACCAAGCACGTGCAAGTGCAAGAGGCAAAGAACCTCATGAGCCCCCGCAGATGCGGGGCTCGTGAGGTTCTTTGCCTCTTGCTGTTTCCAGTTTGTATCTGCTCCAAGGAGCTAATTTGCTCTTTGGCGTTGAGTTTACACAACTTCTGACAGCAGAGCGTGAAGGGCGTTGCACCGAGTAACTCTGACCCCGAAAAGCAATGCTGAATATATTTCACGGCAGATTATTATGCTTATTCTTCTTTAGTTGTTGTCGTGTGCATATTTCACCGCCAAAATATTTTTCTAACCCTTTTGGGCTGTCGGTAGGGATTCCCCCCCCCCCCCCCCCCTCGCGATGATATTCCTGTAGGAACCATGACGACAAAAAAAAAAAAAAAAAAAAAAAACACGTCAGCGACAGCGTAATTAATAATAATAATAATGAGTACTTGTATAGAGCCTAACCTCGGATTAGCGCTCTAGGCGCTTAACAAAAACTAATTGTACAAAAGTAACTAATTACAAAAACGCAATTTACACAAAGTACTTAAAACAAAATACAAGGCACTCTAAAACAATCTATAAAGTCACCATTCAAATCATACTTGCACTTACGCACGCGCGCGCGCGCACACACACATACACACACACACACTACTTCTAGAGATAGAGATGACTCCAACATGATTTCAACATAATTGTGAGAGTTAACCCTTCTAGCCGCGCGGGTGCTTTTCCCAAATGTTGGAAGTGTTACTGAACGACTATGTACCAGTTGCATGAGGTGGACTGACCATGATAATTCAAGGGTAGTGCCAGATTAGCTTGACGCCTTCAGGCGCCAAGCTAATCTGGCACTACCCTTGAATTATCATGGTCAATCAGTCTCTTTGTAGGGACTCAGGGCTGAATGGGTTAAACTGATACCAGAATTGAATGCGATGTGGTCCCCAACTACACCAAATTGGGACTTTTTTTTTTAGCATTAATTGGAGCGGTTTATAAAGACTGTACCGGTTGTAGAGATGAATCGACCATGATAGCTCTAGGTAATGCAGATCACCTTAGTGTTTTGTGGTGTGTGCAGACCCCGCCTGGTATTGTGTGCCCGGGGAGACAAGTGATGCGTCCGCTGCCCGACATGACGAGTCGCGCCTACCACTTCAGAGAGGAGATCGTGGACATGGCCTTTGAGCAGATCACACAGGCGGATGTATGATAACTATTCATCCAGTCCCGACTCATCCCCCTCCCCCCCCCCCCACCAAAAACAAACAAACAAACAAAGAAAAACCAACCCAACCCAACAACAACAAAACCAACAACAACTAAATCAGTCAATCCAGGAAATGTAATTGATTGATGGATTGATGGATTTGGTTTGACTGACTGACTGACTGACTTACTGACTGACGGACGGACGGATTGACTAGCAGGCTGATTGACTGACTGATTGATTGATTGATTGATTGATTGATTGATTGATTGATTGATTGATTGGTTGGTTGGTTGGTTGGTTGGTTAGTTGGTTGATTGATTGATAGATTTATTAATTGATTGAGAGATTGATTGGTGCGAGCGTGGGTTACAGTTATCACCACCGGTAATGGTGAGATGGATTTGCAAGCTATGCTGCTCTGCAGGTTGGTGCTCCCCACCCCCTTCCCCCTCCCCTGTTTGATGAAACTGAGAGGAGAGTGTGTAACAGCAGGAATGCTGTCCTTCGAGTCTAACAACACGCGCTAAAAAGCCGCAACCCCTCCTCGTCAACATAATGTGTGCTGGTCTGTTATTTCCAACCCTACGGCTGGAAGCCGTGAATTCCAAAGTCGCAGACCAGAAGACTTGTGTGTTTTCTCCGCCTGCAGGTGTGGTACGATCTGGACCAGAAGCTTGTCCGTGTTGACTACCGCCCGCCATCTAATAATAACAACAATGACAACCCGCCCGTGTCCGAGGTTCACGACTTCAACTACGGTACGTCAGCGGCACCCCTTTGGAGGGTTTACTCATTCGAGACGCGCCGCCTCCGGATACGCGGCGTAAGCCGCGTATCCGGAGGCGGCGCGTCTCGAATGAGTTAACCCTTTCACTGGCAAGGAAATGCGAATACTGTCCATCTGCAAGAGACAAGCGTCCCCCCTCTCCCCCCCCCCCCACCCGCAGTTACCTCCTGCTGACACCACTTTGTGTGATCGATTTTCCTTGGGCGGGTAGGACTCTCTGGCGTTGAATGGAGAAAAAAAAAAAGAAACGTTAACCGTTTAAGCCTTTAACGTTTTCTGTCCACCACGAAGGTGATTTCAAAGACGGGGCGCCGAAATAGGGTCTGACCAAATTTTTGACCCTAGCTGGATTCGAGCCCGGGACCTCTTCTGTCCACCACGAGGGTGATTTCAAAGACGGGGCGCCGAAATAGGGTCTGAACAAATTTTTGACCCTAGCTGGATTCGAGCCCGGGACCTCTTCTGTCCACCACGAGGGTGATTTCAAAGACGGGGCGCCGAAATAGGGTCTGAACAAATTTTTGACCCTAGCTCGATTCGAACCCGGGACCTCTTCTGTCCACCACGAGGGTGATTTCAAAGACGGGGCGCCGAAATGGGGTCTGAACACATTTTTGACCCTAACTAGATTCGAACCCGGGACCTTTCGGACGAGAGTCGAACACTCTACCACTGAGCCACCCAGCTCCCCTGGCGTTGAATGGAGGAATACTGGTAGTGCAGCGGTCAATGCTGGCATCTCGCGGATGAATCGTATAAAGCGTTTGCTAGTGATACATGGGGGCCATCTCCCCGATCCGCACTTCCGGTGCCAGTGGGACAATAAACGGGACTTAATGAATGAACATGGGGGCCATCTGGTCCCAGGTGAAAGGTCAGATTACTCCTAAATCCGTAATAGAAATAATGCCACCATACAGTTAGTTTGTTATTTGAGTTTAACGCCGAGGAGGTGACTAACGCCGTCTCACGGCGGGCCACCGTACAACACAGTCGCAGACATGCAAATAACTTTAACCCTTTTAGCCCCAAGGTCCCATTTCATGTAGCAGTTGCAAGGGATGGATTGACCATGATAATTCAAGGGTAGTGCCAGATTAGCTTGGCGCTAATCTGGCACTACCCTTGAATTATCATGGTCGATCCATCTCCTGCTGTAGAGACTCGGGGCTAAATGGGTTAACCCGGAAAATTTAACACATTGTGTTGTAGTTTCCTTTGTAAGCGTGTTTCTTTTTTTTCTTTTTTTTTTTTTTTTTTTGGATTTTGTTGCTATGCAAGTACAGCGACTGTGTGGCATTTCTTTGAGTGGTGATGTTTTTCCCCCACACTCAGGCATCCGCTATGTGAAGGACCTCCTGACCGGGCAGTGCACGCCACAGGCTCTACAGCAAAACTCCTTCGACGCCAAGCTCAACACGGTGGCCTACCTGAAAAACGGCTCCTACGTCCTGCACATGAAGAACCCCCTATCCTTCTTCTTCCTCGACTCCAACTTCTCCTACTCTGGCCAGGTAAGGCAAGGGGTGTTTCCACTTTAAGGGGGGAAAAAAGAGGGTAACTGAATGGGAGTTCAACTAAAAAAAAAAAAAAAAAAAAGGTCATATGATGAATACTCGTTTAAATTTCTGTTAGCGCACAAACTCTTATATGTTCGGCGCTGTAACCGTTATGTGTTCACGAAAAGATAACAGTTTGAGCGCTAACACACCTGTTAAACTATTCATTTTCTCCCTCCGTTCGTCCATTCGTCCTTATGCAGACGATGTGTTGCAATCGCCTTTTCTAAGCGGTTTTTTTTTTTTTTTTTTTTTTTTTTTCCTTCGTTTGGTTGTTGTCCGTCCTTACGTACTTGAAACTGTATCCGTGTATCCACTGGTTTATACTGGTCTGTGTATTTTCATGATTCACGCCCAAACTGACGTCAGCGCTACGCCCGTGACGCACTCTGTGACGTGTACATCTCCCAGCGCGCCGATTACGACTTTTACGACAATGGAACCCTTTACGAGGCGAAAGTGGAGACCTACTTTCTGGCAGTGAGTCACTTTTTTGGGTGTAGAGATTAAAAAAGAAAAGTAGAGTAAGCTCTTCGCATCTGCAAGGAACATAGATCCGCATGAGCCCACGCGTATGATAGGGCTCATGAGGATCTATATCTTACGTATGTTTGAGGATGACTGCTGCAGTGTCGTAGTACTTTGGAATTGCAGCGTCATGGTGCGATATGACGGGCAAATTTAGTATGTTCAAGCACAACACAGGAGTCATTTAAATCAGAAACCAACACGCACCAGCTAAATTTGATTTCTGTTCCATGGCGGGCTTTGACTGCTAAAATTCGCGGATAACTGCCTCAACTAAACCCTTCTGCCCTTCTTTTCACAACCCATGTGAGTAGGCACACCTAACCGCTTTTCCACCGCCTTTTGAACGTGACGGAGGGAACCCTCCCCTGCCTACAAAGAGCAGAAAAGTCTTTCATATATCGACCTTCAAACTTCACAATCTAACCCTTTTCGCCCAATTCAAGGGTAGTGCCAGATGGCACTACCCTTGAATTATCATGGTCGATCCATCTCCTACAGCTGGCACATAGTCTTTAGACAATGCTTCCGAAAGTTTGGAAATGGGACCGTGGGGTTAAGAGGGTTAATTTAGCTCTTTTGTTTAGCATTATTGTAAGACAAAGTCAGAAGATTTATCTTGGAACTCCTTGCTGCCTGGTGCAGCTCGCTTGAAAGCTGACACTGTCCTGTCAAAACAGGCACCAGCCTTTTGGCTACCTTGCTTGATCCCTTTTCCGCTTTTTGCGCCTAGAGTAAAAGCTTGTGTGGCGTGTTTTCAGGAGGGCATTGCTGATATTCCCAACGACGCTCTGCAAGCCTACGCATCTAGCTTCCCTTTCAGGTGTGAACTCTGGCTGCCTAAGGTGAGCAAAACAGTCTTGTGGGGGAATACGACCAGGCATGCGCTCGATTGTCAGGCTTTCCGTTAGGATTTAAAATCGCCCGTAATCAAGACATACAGCGCGACAACAAAACCCTTCCCAGGTGCTCTACAGTCCGTCGCGTACTTAAAACACGGCCGGAATATACAGCTGGACGCTCGTCAAGATTTTCCGTCCTGGTGACGGACGGCCTTTCTTTTTTTTTTTCCGTCCCTGTCAAACTGAATACGGGTAATGTTTCGCTGCCGGAAAGCCTGCTACAATGATTGCCTTGTTATTTCATGTGAGAATGTGAAGAGCTTTTGTTTGTTTGTCGCGCCATTATTTGCTTTTTTTGTTGTTGCTTTTGTTTATAAGTTTGTGTGTTTACTTGTGTTAGTAAGGTTTGAGAGGTACATGTCTTCAATTTTTTTGTTTGCTTATTTTGTTTGAACATGTTGATGTACATGTATGGCATATGGGATGGGTAGGGATCGTGGGGTGGGCGGGGGGGGGGGGAGGGGGGTGGATCCCCTGACAGAAAATTATTAAAGACTACAGGGGCCAGTTTATTCAGCCAGCTTAGTCCTGTGCAGCCACTAAGCAAGGTGCTCCGCTAGCGGCAGGCGCACGACTAGGCTCGTTTATAGCGGAGCATCTTGCTTGGCGGCAGGCTCAGGACTAGGCTCGTTTATAGCGGAGCATCTTGCTTGGTGGCAGGCTCAGGACTAGGCTCGTTTATAGCGGAGCATCTTGCTTGGTGGCAGGCTCAGGACTAGGCTCGCTCATAGCGGAGCATCTTGCTTGGTGGCAGGCTCAGGACTAGGCTCGTTTATAGCGGAGCATCTTGCTTGGTGGCAGGCTCAGGACTAGGCTCGTTATAGCGGAGCATCTTGCTTGGTGGCAGGCTCAGGACTAGGCTCGTTTATAGCGGAGCATCTTGCTTGGTGGCAGGCTCAGGACTAGGCTCGTTTATAGCGGAGCATCTTGCTTGGTGGCAGGTTCAGGACTAGGCTCGCTCATAGCGGAGCATCTTGCTTGGTGGCAAGCGCAGGGCTAGACTCACCCATAGCGGGGCAACTTGCTTAGTGGCAACAGGACTAGGCTCGCTCATAGCGGAGCACTTTGCTTAGTGGCAACAGGACTAGGCTCACTCATAGCGGGGCAACTTGCTTAGTGGCAACAGGACTAGGCTCGCGCATAGCGGAGCAACTTGCTTAGTAGCAACAGGACTAGGCTCGCGCATAGCGGGGCAACTTGCTTAGTGGCGCAGGATTGGGCTCGCGCATAGCGGGGCAACTTGCTTAGTGGCAACAGGACTAGGCTCGCGCATAGCGGGGCAACTTGCTTAGTGGCGCAGGACTAGGCTCGCGCATAGCGGGGCAACTTGCTTAGTGGCAACAGGACTAGGCTCGCGCATAGCGGGGCAACTTGCTTAGTGGCAACAGGACTAGGCTCGCTCATAGCGGAGCACCTTGCTTAGTGGCGCAGGATTGGGCTCGCGCATAGCGGAGCACCTTGCTTAGAGGCGCACGACTAGGCTCGCGCATAGCGGAGCACTTTGCTTAGTGGCGCAGGACTAGGCTCGCGCATAGCGGAGCATTTTGCTTAGTGGCGCAGGACTAGGCTCGCTCATAGCGGAGCACCTTGCTTAGTCGCGCACGACTAGGCTTGCTCATGCAACTCGCTCCAGGGCTGTGCTTACGATCCCAACTTTAGGCCATGTCAGGATCTACAGGTCACGCGGGTGGACGACCTTCACATTTTCTCGGCAGTGAAGGGGTTAGAAGAATTCTTTGTCGTTTCAGTTCAATCTGAACTTGGTCTACAACATCTTCGATTTCGACACGGACCGGCCTGAGATGAATCTTTTTGACGTGTCGGACTGTTACGACGACAGCCACAAGCTGGACTTCAAAGTCCAGTTCCCTGGTAGGATTTTCACAGCTTTTAATCCCTTCGGTGTCAGGACACAACGAACACCACCCTGCTGCAAGAGACAAAAATCTGCATGAGCCCCCGCGGTCGCGGGGGCTCATGCAGATATATGCCTCTTGAGGGCCCCATTGCGTCTGTGACCTATTCGGACGCAGCTCCAGCAGTAAATCTAGGGTGGTTTGGGAGGTGTGTTTCTAGCAGTAAATATAGGGTGGTTTGGGAGGTGCGTTCTAGCAGTAAATCTAGGGTGGTTTGGGAGGTGTGTTTCTAGCAGTAAGTCTAGGGTGGTTTGGGAGGTGTGTTTCTAGCAGTAAGTCCAAGGGGGTTTGGGAGGCGTGTTCTAGCAGTAAATCTAGGGTGGTTTGGGAGGTGCGTTCCAGCAGTAAATCTAGGGTGGTTTTGGGAGGTGCGTTCCAGCAGTAAATCTAGGGTGGTTTTGGGAGGTGTGTTCCAGCAGTAAATCTAGGGTGGTTTTGGGAGGTGTATTCCAGCAGTAAATCTAGGGTGGTTTGGGAGGTGTATTCCAGCAGTAAATCTAGGGTGGTTTGGGAGGTGTATTCCAGCAGTAAATCTAGGGTGTATTGGGATATGTGTTTCTAGCAGTAAGTCTAGGGTGGTTTGAGAAGTGTGTTCCAGCAGTAAGTCTAGGGTGGTTTGGGAGGTGTGTTTCTAGTAGTAAGTCTAGGATGGTTTGGGAGGTGTGTTTCTAGCAGTAAGTCTAGGGTGGTTTGGGAGGTGTGTTTCTAACAGTAAATCTAGGTGGTTTGAGAGGTGTATTTCTAGCAGTAAGTCTAGGGTGGTTTGGGAGGTGTATTCCAGCAGTAAATCTAGGGTGGTTTGGGAGGTGGGTTTCTAGTAGTAAATCTAGGGTGGTTTGGGAGGTGTGTTTCTAGCAGTAAATATAGGGTGGTTTGGGAGGTGCGTTCTAGCAGTAAATCTAGGGTGGTTTGGGAGGTGTGTTTCTAGCAGTAAGTCTAGGGTGGTTTGGGAGGTGTGTTTCTAGCAGTAAGTCTAAGGGGGTTTGGGAGGCGTGTTCTAGCAATAAATCTAGGGTGGTTTGGGAGGTGCGTTCCAGCAGTAAATCTAGGGTGGTTTTGGGAGGTGTGTTCCAGCAGTAAATCTAGGGTGGTTTTGGGAGGTTTATTCCAGCAGTAAATCTAGGGTGGTTTGGGAGGTGTATTCCAGCAGTAAATCTAGGGTGGTTTGGGAGGTGTATTCCAGCAGTAAATCTAGGGTGGTTTGGGAGGTGTATTCCAGCAGTAAATCTAGGGTGGTTTGGGAGGTGTATTCCAGCAGTAAATCTAGGGTGGTTTGGGAGGTGTATTCCAGCAGTAAATCTAGGGTGGTTTGGGAGGTGTATTCCAGCAGTAAATCTAGGGTGTATTGGGATATGTGTTTCTAGCAGTAAGTATAGGGTGGTTTGAGAGGTGTGTTCCAGCAGTAAGTCTAGGGTGGTTTGGGAGGTGTGTTTCTAGTAGTAAGTCTAGGATGGTTTGGGAGGTGTGTTTCTAGCAGTAAATCTAGGGTGGTTTGGGAGGTGTGTTTCTAACAGTAAATCTAGGTGGTTTGAGAGGTGTATTTCTAGCAGTAAGTCTAGGGTGGTTTGGGAGGTGTGTTTCTAGCAGTAAGTCTAGGGTGGTTTGAGAAGTGTGTTCTAGTAGTAAGTCTAGGGTGGTTTGCGAGGTGTGTTTCTAGTAGTAAGTCTAGGATGGTTTGGGAGGTGTGTTTCTAGCAGTAAATCTAGGGTGGTTTGGGAGGTGTGTTTCTAACAGTAAATCTAGGTGGTTTGAGAGTGTATTTCTAGCAGTAAATCTAGGGTGGTTTGGGAGGTGTGTTTCTAGCTAAGTCAGGGGTAGAAGTCTAGGGTCGGTGGTTTGAGAGAGTGTGCGTTTCTAGCAGTAAATCTAGGGTGGTTTGGGAGGTGTGTTTCTAGCAGTAAATCTAGGGTGGTTTGGGAGGTGTGTTTCTAGCAGTATATCTAGGGTGGTTTGGGAGGTGTGTTTCTAGCAGTAAATCTAGGGCGGTTTAGGAGGTGCGTTTCTAGCAGTCAGGTTGGTTTGGGAGGTGCGTTCTAGGTGTGTTTCTAGTCGCTGATCATGACAGTGACGGGGTTGGTCGTTAACGTTTTCTTCTTTTGAAAAAAAGCATTGCTGCTCGTTAATAGTTTGTGTGTGTGTGTGTGTGTGTGTGTGTGTGTGTGTGTGTGTGTGTGTGTGTGTGTGTGTGTGTGTGTGTGTGTGTGTGTGTGTTGAAAATAAAGCATCGCTGTCGGCAGCGCCACGTCCACGTCCGTCCATTTTGATGAGATAGCAGATTTTTTCTTTTTAAATCCATTTTGCAAGTGTGTACTTGTGTCTGTTTCACACACACACACACACACACACACACACACACACACACACACACACACACACACACAAAATAAAAAATAAAATTCGCATAAAACACAGTGACAACGGAATTTATTTATATTTAGGATTAATCCTTGAGGGACATTGACTGCATTGGCACCTTCAGGAGGCACTCAAAACCCAAATGTTCCTTGACTTTTAATTCTAAGACTACTGTGCACCAGAAGTTGCGTGTGTTGTTTTTATTTATTTATTTTAATTTTTTTTAATTTTTTTTAAAATTGCGCCCTGAGCATGCTGCTAGCATGGAGTGGATGCGCATTACAAGTGGACATCATCATCATCATCATTAAAACCCAATTGTTTCGTAACTGTCTTTTTTCTAAGGGATTTTCCTCCTATATTTGCTGTGTTCTTCTTTACCTCAGGAACGCAAAAAAAGTCCATATTTGCGAAAAGCACGATTTTCATTGGAAAAAAAAATAACATTGCGCTTTTCATAAAAACAGAATTGCTGTCTGTTGCATTCACGGCCTAGGATTTTTTTTGTGTCAGATGACAGTGCTCCTCGTTCTTCTTCTTCCTCTTCAGCTCAGTACAAGCGTGACACGGAACACATGGTGCTGCTGAAAGGCCAGAACACCCTGGCGGAGACCATGGAAGTCAGCCCGCTGCGTGTGACCAACCTGAGACTGGAACACGATGTCAACTACGTCTACATCGCCGCCACTCTGCTGGGGCCCACGCCTGATCTGGGTCAGTATAACCTTTGATCATGAGCTTGACAGCTGACTAACATTTTTGCACCATTTCCGCTTTACCCATGATGCCTAGTCTAATTTTTCACCCATGATGAGCAGCGTTTGAACACGTGACGTGTTCAGCTCCGCCGCAGAATGCAGCAACAACAAAAAATAACCGAGCCCATGGCAGAAAACTGAGTTGTTTGCGTGCACGTGTGATAACGAGAAAGCATTGGTTAACCCATTCTGACCTGACGCACTACAGCAGGAGATGGGTCGACCATGATAATTCAAGGGTAGTGCCAGATGAGCCGCTTGGCGCCTGTCGGCGCCAAGCTCATCTGGCACTGCCCTTGAATTATCACGATCGATCCATCTCTTGCAACTGGTGCATAGTCATTAGATGACGCCTCCAAAATCTGGGAAATACGGCCGTCGGGCTGAATGAGTTAACTGGGTAGTCAACATGGGTGACGGGTGAGGGGTGGATCGGTTAAAAATTAAGTCCAGAGAGTCAGTTACCTGTGACCATCTTACGTTTGGAGATGCATGGAGGGACTGCTGTACGATGATGAATGGATGGTCGGGTGGGTGGCTGGGTTGGTTCATGTATGGGTGGATGGATTGGGGGACGAATGGCCTTGGCCTTGGGTTACGTAACCGACCCAGGAATCCTACTATCCTGACGTCAGTTTCCTGTACCGTATCAGACCCACTCGCTGAGTACACCACAAGTATACTTCTATTCAAATGAGGTGCTTAGCATCTCATGTCATTAGAGGTGTACGTGTGGCGTACTCCATGAGAGTGTCTATCTGGGTTGTACCCACAAATGACAGGGTGGATCGTCAGTGGGAAATAGTTTAACCCTTTTAACCTCACGACCAAATCTTCCGATTTGTAGAGGTGTCACCTAACAACTATGTACCAGTTGCAGGAGAATGAACGACATGCTAATACGAGGGTAGTGCCAGATTAGCTTGGCGCCTTCAGGCGCCAAGCTAATCTGGCACTACCCTCGAATTAGCATGGTCGTTCCATCTCCTGCTGCAATGCAATGAGGCTAAATAGTTTATATATATATATATATATATATATATATATATATATATATAATAATATATATATATATATATATATATATATATATATATATATATATATATATATATATATATATATATATATATTATATATATATAATATATATATAAGACTATTTTCGACAGACTAGTTGTCAGGGACTTTTGCCGTATCGGAGTTCCCGACACGCGCTTTAATCGATTGTAAGACTGCACGTACTTTCTTTTCAACCCTGTCCAGGTCAGTTCACCCACATCCCCAAGTCCGTGCTGGAGATGAGGAATGACCTGACGTTCGCGGACGTGCCCAACGCGGCGGCCTGCTCCAGTCTGTGCGTGTCGAATCTGGCCTTCACCTGCCTGAGTTTCCAGTACTGCCCGGGCGACCACAACGCGTGCGGCTTGAGCAAGCAACACGTGGGTGACCGGGGGGTCAGCGTAATAGCCGGACAGTGCGATCTGTACTCGCGTAAGTTGGACCTGGACAAGTTGTATTTGCTTGTCGTGCTTGGTCGTTTGTTCAGTTGTTGTTAAGAAATGAATGTCGCGTGCATTGAAGAAATGACACAATCAGAAGTTAAACTTGAACATCGCCCAACTGCAAGAGGCATAGAACCTCATGAGCCCACGCAGTCGCGGGGGCTCATGAGGGTCTATAGCTCTTGCTGACACCATTTTATATCCGATTTCCACGTGCAGCTGTTGTTGTTTTAATCATTTTACTACTAAAGAGGGTGCAGAACTCAGCAGCACGGCTTGTTGTCAAGGCAAAGGAGTCAGACCACATCACACCCAGCTTCGTCTCCGCCACGGCCCAGGCATGCTATTTCCACCTCCGCCGCATCAGTCAGATCAGAAAATACCTCACTACCGAAGCTGCCACCAAACTTGCTGTTTCTCTCATCTTATCTCGCATCGACTACTGCAACTCTCTCCTTTCCGGCCTCCCTCACTCCACCACTTTCACTTTCCAACGCGTCCAGAACAATGCTGCCCGCCTCGTCCTCAGAAAAACAAAATCCGACCACATCACACCCCTGCTCAAACTCCTTCACTGGCTCCCCATCCCCCAACGCATCCAATACAAAATTCTGTCTCTCTGCTACAAATCCCTGAACAACTGCGCTCCTGCCTATCTCTCCAACTTACTTCACCCCTACACACCTTCCCGCTCCCTCCGCTCTGCCTCCGACCCTCTCCGCCTCCACATCCCTCGCACCAAACTCAACACTTTCGGCCCCCGTTCCTTCTCCGTCTACCGTCCATCCACCTCGAACACTCTCCCGCTCTCTCTTCGTTAGAAACACTCTCTCTCCTCCTTCCAGTCCGCCCCTAAAACTCACCTCTTTCAACAGTTTTAGCACTATATCACCACACTCCCAACCGCAAGCTGACCGTCGTAATGTATTTCACTATTTGTGGTACGTGAGTCATTGTCTAAAGCACCCACCCGGGTCTGCCCTGGGGGACTTGGGTGGGGTTAGGTATTTTTTAGTTCCCAGGGTCACCCTGGTCAGCCCCACAGGGTGGGTTTTTCTCTCTATTCTTGGGCATGTGTTTCTGTCTACCCTTTGTCCATTCACCTGTATTTGCCTTTTTAAAACTCTCCCTACTGTCTGCACTGCCTGTAGCTCTTGATATTGGATGTGTGTTGCTAAATGGTCTTAGCTTTATTTAGGCCCCATGTGTTAGGTTTATTTAACGTATTTGACCGGCTGGCGACATACATTCAATGTTCAGTTTATTTTTTTATTTTTTTTTATTTTTTTTTTCACAAGCAGTGCAGGCACGTCCTGAGAAAGCCTTGTTGCTGTCGGGACGTTAAGCAATGTACAATCAATCAATCAATCATTGTCTAAAGCGTGCGCATGCGTGCGCCAGTTGTGAGTGCGCGCTTAGAGTTATAATTATTATAAGATAAGCGCATTACAAATACCGTAATTATTATTATTATAATCCTGCGTTCACTCCATTGGTTGCCTATCCCATCTAGAGTGCAATACAAAGTTCTGTCCATCTGTCAGACCTGTCTGTCTCTTTCTACTGGCCCTGTCTATCTCTCTGAGCTTCTTCATGTGTACAAACCCTCAAGACAGCTCCGTTCCTCAGCTGACATGAAACTATTACGCTTTCCGACTGTGAGAACTAAGTCTTTTGGCTAAAGGTCTTTCTCATGCCAAGGACCATTTCTTTGGAATAAACTCCCACAGTCCATCAGATATGTTGAATCAGCCAATACTTTCCGGCAGTCTTTAAAGACGCATTCGTTCCTTTAAACGTGCATTCACTGTTATAATTGTTCGTTGTCAGTGACAACTGCCTAGTGTATCCGTTATTAGTTTTATGGTACACGTATATCTTTGGTGTGTGTGGGCATTTCGTGTTGGTGTGTTCACTCTGCTAAGCTTATTTTCCTTGTATATCTTGTTGCGTGAGTGTGTATGTTAGGGAATATATACGTGCTGTAGGATGCAAGATGATGTATGTTAGTATGTCATTTGTACGGCGCCTAGAGCTTTTCTATCAAAAGTATAGGCGCCTTAAAAATATACATTATTATTATTATTATTATTATTATTATTATTATTATTATTATTATTATTAAAGGACAAAAATTATGTTTTAAAACCTTGGCAAAGCCAGCGTGAAATCGCCCGGTCTGTTCAAGGAAGACGGGTATGAATGGAGAAGACACGAGGCAGAGAACCTCAAGGACCCCCGCATTTGGGAAAAGGGGGGGTGGGATATGAGGGTTAAAGGTAGAATCAGATCGGTTGTTTCGTCCGTCCGTCTGTCCATCCACCCGTCCATCCATTCATTCATCCACCCGTCCATCCTTCCGTTCGTCCTTCCGTCTGTTCGTCCAACCCTGCATCCACCCACCTATCCATACATCGAAAAATCACTTCAGATTCACTTCTTTATGTAAACATTTGACAAGTTTGCAAAATAATAATAATAATAATGCATAGCATTTATATGGCGCATTTCTCATATTTATAATATAACTCAATGCGCAGAATGTAGCCGCGAACTGAACCCAACAAGCACGCTCACGTGAATCACACGCATTCACTCACACACTGTACGTAAACACAGAACATTCACGTGGTGCTAAGGGCAAGCTCAAGCGAGCTACTGACGGTATTTGGAAATCGTTTTGTATTTGAAATTTTATTAAGTTGGCTGAAACTGATACCAAAGTGGAGGGGGAGGAAGAGCCGGAGTACCCGGAGAAAGAACCCCCGACGGTCCGCCCGAATTAACGGTGACACTTACTAGAGGAGAAAAATCCGACGCCGGAACCCGGAATCGAACCTCGCACCTTTAGCATTGGTGGCAGGCGCCTTAACCACTGCGCCACGGACCGCCCCAGTTCAGTTCAGTTCACATTTTAACTCATCTTATTGTCCACATAATATTATCTTTTACATAAAACAGGACACGTAATAAAGACGCATCCATTCATTCCGTCCCTGTTAAAATACTATCCTTTACTGCTCGAGCACGCACGCACACCTTTTATCACCTTTTCCCCCACAACACATTATCAGGCCAAGAGTAGTAACTCTCTGGGCTCAGTAGCGTCCCCTTTCTGAAGTCCCCATCGTCGTATGGCACGTAAGGCAGAAACCCGTTCCGTACAAGGAAGTTGATAACCACTCCCCCTTCACGTGACTTTCTCAGAAACAGCCACTCCATCAAGACGTAGCGAACGTCCAGCTCTTGGAAGAAGTCGCTAGCACAGCGCAATGCGCGGGCCTCCCACCCTTCAATGTCTAATTTTAGAAACACGCGGCGCGTGCGTACGTGCGGAACTACGTCATCGAGACAAATTGCGTAGACAAGATCAGGGTCAGCGTCTTCATCGCCTCTTGCTTGTTTCTTTTCAGTTTTGGCGGTTTTGTTAACCACTGATGACGCATCAGCGATTTTATCAACTTTTGAGGAGGCGCTAGCGGTTTGATCAACCACTGAGGACAAACCAGCGCTCTTCGAGCGCTGGTTTGTCCTCAATGATTGATCAAACTTGGAGTCATCATCAGTGTCTTCAGGTTTTGCAAAAGACCCACGGAAAATGTCTTCAGAGTTTTCTTTTGTCTCTTCTGGCGGAGGACTGTGCACCAAATGAACATTTTTTGGGTTTGCCACATCTCTTAGGACCCTATGTGTCATCGGAGAGCCATCAGAACTTGAAAGCCTTTTTGTACCTTGAAAAGTCTGACGCTTTTGCAAGGACCTACTGACATCCACATTGTCCTTGTCTTTAACATCCCGGTGCTCGATCGGGGATCCACTCTGACTCCTAAGATTATTTGTGTCTCGGCGAGCCCCGAGCACCACCGGTGCACCACCACGAGATGTCACGGGCACAACACGCTTACTCTTTCGATTTGTCTTATCTTTCACTGTTCGATGCGCTACAGAGGATCCACCAACGTTCTCCGGGTTCACGTGCACGTCCACTGGCCCGCGGTGGTCCGACACTGCGTTCAATATGAGCGTCGCCCGCGAAGTAAGGTTAGTAAGCAGGAGAGAAGCTGCGAGGAGACTGAGACTGTCTTGAACGGGGTCAATGGCTAGAACCTGATGTCCCAAGATGGCCGCCGACAGACTGTAGACGCCGATATTGCTTCCGACATCCACAAGACTCATGGAATCCATCTGTGTACATCCTTCTGCTACAGACGACACGACTGCAATACCGGGATGCGCTGTAGCAGATTCTGGGCCCTTCAGCTGATTGAAGCTGTTGCTGTCATAAATATTTTCGTGTAAGACGTTCGATGCAAGATTTCTGTCCATTTGTACAAGATTTCTGTCCATTTGTAAGTTGAAGTGGTCTGCTAGTATCAAGTTGTTATTGTCTTTCTGCGCAGTGGCAGCGGTCTTGGGATATTTTTCCATTCTCTGTTTGTCGTCTGCCAGCATTAGTTCCGCCATGAGTTCCACCTCCTCAGCTTCCCATACTCCATTGTCCTGGATGTAGGAGGATATCATGCGGTCTACTTCTGGGTCATAAATGCAAATCTGTGTGGTGACGTTCCCAGGGACTCTGAAAGGGACACAATGGTTGGTATTTAGTGATTTGGCTGTGAAAACTCTGACGTTTACTTGCGGTGAGGCGGGCTTAGTTGGGTCCACTTGCTTGCTGACTAGTTTTACACTGTAGAACATTCGCTTGAAGTTCTCCGAGTCGGGATCAATAAAATCCAAGTATGGCTTGGACGTGGGGAATCCGAGGTCAAACATGAAATCATCCGGGACCCTTTGATAGTACTTGTCGGACTCCGGGCGAGGTAGGAACAAGTAGTACGTGGTGATGACGACACAGAGTATGACGAGAGCCGTGTACGTGCAAAGTCTTCGTCTGGTCAACATGGGTGCAGCGGCGGATTCATCGTTAGCTGTCATAGTAGTACACGCATGTTGTCAGTGGTGTCATAAGGGAGGACGTGTGTCCCTGGATTGTCCGGTGATCCCGAGTCATCTGCAATCAGAAAATATACATCATTCGTGTTGTAACTGTGCCAATATTGCAGATATTTATCCGCGATATCATTCACCACAGAACCGTGTTTCACATATGCAGACGTGCATGGGGAAAACAACAGTTCTGTATAATGTATACCTGAAATTAAAGTGGGCTATTTAATGAAATGAACTTTAATAAAAATAATAAAGACATTAAATTTACACATTATTTCATGCACGAATATCTTTTTAAAAAAAGAAGAAAGAAACAAAATAATAATAAAATTAAAAATATATACACAGAATAATAGTAACACTCAACATTCATCTTATACCACACACACACACACACACACACACACACACACACACACACACACACACACACACACACATACACACCATACATAAATGCATGTGGTACATGAAAGTATTAACCATCAGGGTATGTTTAAATAAATGTCCAGTGATGTTATGTTTGGCTCATCAGGTAATCGAAAAGTTTCGTTTTAAAGATTCCAAGCGAGGCTATAGTCTTCAAATGTGCAGGAATAGTGTTCCATACAAACGGTCCAGAAAATGATAAACTAGTTTTAAATAGGTCAATTCTAGGCAGAGGTAAGAGTAAAGTATTGTTCCTTGAGGTCCGTTCGCTTTCTTGCTGTGACATACATTTAGTGGTTAGATACTGTGGTGTCATGTTATTAAATATCTTGTGCATGAGGATGCATTTGTTGAAACTAAGTTGTTGACGCAGGCCGAGAATGTTTAGATATCCAAATTTGTCTGTGGTAGGAATGGGCCGCGTATCTATCATTTCGACAGCTCTTATAATATATATATATATATATATATATATATATATATATATATATATATATATATATATATATATATATATATATATATATATATATATATATATATATATATATATATATATATATATATGAGAGAGAGAGAGAGAGAGAGAGAGAGAGAGAGAGAGAGAGAGAGAGAGAGAGAGAGAGAGAGAGAGTTTAACCTGTTTATGTGAACATCACTACAACCGTCCCACACTGTGGAGACATAATCAACGTGAGACATGATATGGGCATGAACGAAAAACAGTTTACGAGAGAGAGAGAGAGAGAGAGAGAGAGAGAGAGAGAGAGAGAGAGAGAGAGAGAGAGAGAGAGAGAGAGAGAGAGAGAGAGAGAATCAATGAATCAATGAATCAATGAATCTTTATTTTACAACGGTAAAGATATTAACAATGCCAGAGGTAATGCCATTTTTCAAATCTGCCGTTGCTACATCTACAACACAACAATTACATTACATTAATACATGTATAGGACGAAGAGAG
>BTPG01000005.1:183943652-183994055 GCA_036245525.1 Semisulcospira habei | reverse complement strand
ACACACACACACACACCACACACACACACACACACACACACGCACACACACACTCGCACACACACACACACACACACACGCGCGCGCGCGCGCGCGCGTGCGCAAGCACGTAGGGATGCGCGCGTGCACACACATACACTTGCACACACTGACACAGATAAACACACACATGCGATAGCGGCCTCCCCGCGCCACTAAACCGCGCACAGCTAGATGCTAGTCTGCCATGGAATTAGACTAGACTTGTATAGCGATCCCGCAACCACCGCGCGCGCGGGTCGACGCGAAGAAACCACAGCACTGCCACGCCTCGCGAGCGCCCAATGCTGTGTCTATCGACGGCATCCCGTCTGGCCAGCCGAGTCCATGGGGTCATGGATATTACATAATGCGGCTTGCTGGAATGCCAGCGGTATATTACATGCGTTCATAAATTTTTAATGTTAGAAGAGAATGCAGACTATCCGGGAAATGCCGCATAAGGCATGGAGTGCTACATGTAAAAATAAAAATAAAAATACAAAATAAAAGAAAAATTAAGTTTTGTCTAGATGTTTGAGCAGCTTGGTCTTGTAAGTTTTAAGCGATGGCGCGGCTCTAACATCCGCAGGAATGGAGTTCCATAACTTTGCACCAGAATAGGACAACGACGACCTATAAATGTCTAGTCGAGGCATCGGTACAACAAGATTGTTCCCTGGTGTTCGACTGGACCTCGTATGAGCAAAGTGGAACAAACTATTGAGATAGGCTGGTGTTTCTGAGAGGGTGATTTTGCGCATGAGCACCAACTTATTATACTTAAACTGTTTTTCAAGTGGCAAAATGTCTAACAGCTTGAACTTATTGTCAGTATTAATGACTTCTGAGGGTCTGTCAACAATAAGTTTAATGGCTCTTCTGTGGAGCGAGTTCAGACTTTTTAAATTAGCATCGCTACTACCGTCCCAAATAGATGAGGCATAATCCAAATGTGACTGAATATGGGCATAGTAGAAGAGTTTCCTTGTTGGCTCATCAGCAAAATGTCTCAATTTCGACAGGAGGAATACATTTTTAGATACTATTTTACACAGTTTAGTAATGTGGCCTTGCCAGCACAACTTGTCGTCTAAGTTGATTCCAAGCACGCGCTGTTCTCTGACTTGCTCCACAGGCTGGCCATTAAGTGTTAGTTGAAGGGGAGGGGGGTTCAACTGATGCTTTTGCCGTGTGGTAATCAGCATGCATTTGGTTTTAGTGGGATTAGGTATCATGGCGTTATTTCTGCACCATTCAGATACCTCATTTAAAACTGTCTTGGAGAATCTTCACCATACATGTTACGTCTGATGACGAAACGTCCAGTGTTCCATCGTCTGCAAAAAGACTGAAAGTTACACTGGAGTCAGATATATGTAATGGAAGGTCGTTTATGAAGACAGAGAACAATAATGGACCAAGAATCGATCCCTGTGGTACTCCGTGCTCTATCACCCCTTCAGGTGAGTTTTTACCATTCACGTAGACATACTGCGTACGCCCATGCAGATATGACGTAAGGAAGGCAAGTGTGTCTGCGCTTAGTTGATAGACATTAAGTTTTTTGAACTAAAGTTTCATGATTGACGAGGTCAAATGCTTTTGAAAGGTCCAAAAATACTGCTCCAGTCATTTGACTGCTATTTATGGCAGTAAGCCATCTGTCAACAAGGTGTACCAATGCTGTGTGACAGGAGTGTTTCCGCCGAAAGCCAGATTGTAATGGATGTATGAGTTTGTGTTTTTCTAGAAAATGTTGTAAGTGTGTGTGAATGTGTCTTTCTATCGGTTTCGACAGTGTTGACAGTAGCGAAATGGGCCTGAACTTGTTAGGGTCGGCAAGGTCTTTCGTTTTAGGTAGTGGGATCACTTTGGCTGTTTTTAGAGAAGATGGAAATATCCCCTGCTTTATGCAAAGGTTGTATATATATGTCAAGGTATCTAAAATATACGGTAGGGGCCATTTTCAGAACTGAGCTACTAATACCATCATGGCCAGACGTACGTTTGTTCTTTAAGTACGAGATGGATTTTCCCACGTCGTATATCGTTAACAGCGGAATGCTGAATGACGTGTCAGGGTCCAGCCGTTCTGCACAAAACGTCTTTAGCTTTTCGGACACAGCTGAAGACTGACCAGAATATGTATTTTTTAGCAACGTACTGGCAGCCGAGAGGAAATGCTGATTCAAGATATCAGCTGATAACTGTGTACATTGTGCGGTATTTTTGGACCTCGTAAAAGCATTGATCGCTCGCCACACAGATACGACATCTTTCTTTCCGTTCATAAGACGGTGAAAAAGTGACCTTTGAGCTTTCCTCACTAAATGTTTAACATGGTTTCTTTGCCTTCGATAAGCAATAAAATCCTTCTTTCTTTTATAGTCATCTCGGAGCTGCATGGCATCCTTGATTTCCTTACTTAACCAGGCGGGAAGCTGGGGGTTCTTCACCCGTTTCTCTCTGAATGGAGCGTGTTTATCGAGAACACCAAGGAACAATCCGTACCACTCAGACAAAAGCATCGTTGGGGTCATTATGGTAGTACACTGTATCAAAGTGTGTGCTACTTAAATCACAAAGAAATGTTTCCTTGTTGAAGTGTTTAAGTGATCTGTATCTAATAGTCGTGTGCTGATGTTTTCGGAATGAATTATCCGCTTTTAATGCCCAAGCAACAGCACACCGGGTAGTGATCGCTAATCCCTACCTGAAGCACGTCTACTGCCATCACCCTTGATTGAGTAGTTGTATATATGTGGTCTATAAGGGTGGAGGAAGTTGGACTAACACGAGTTGCTGTTTTAACTAGCTGCTTTAAACCAAACATAGACATGGTGCACTCCCAAGCAGGGTTATTCAAAAACATGTTAATATTGAAATCGCCTAGGATCAAAATTTCAGAGCTGGACTGTCTGACCTTATCCATCATGGCGATAAAGTCGTCGAACCATTGAAATGTTGATGCTGGGTTCCTGTAAATGTACCCGACCAGCACGGGGCTGGATTTGTTTGCCCTTAACTCAACCCAAATGCATTCTACGGTTTTTGACTCCAGGTCCCCACGCCTGCGAGTAATACCGCTAATTGAATTATGAATGTATACTGCAATACCCGTATGTCCCGGGTATTCAGCATCGCGGCGCGAGTACAGTGAAGTCCTGGATAGAAACGGCCTCATCGCTGATGTTACGATTGAGACGCGATTCCGTTACACCAAACAAGTGAAATGGATTGGATTGACTCAAGAGCACACACAGATCGGGAACTTTGTTAGTTAAATGATAAACATTTAAATGGCCAATATGTAACTGGCGATCATACACCATGATTGCTAATGTATGTCAATACCAAAGAGTACAAATAAAAAAGCTTATAAATGATACAAAGGCAAATAAGAGCTGAAATAATAAAACAAAGCAAAAGAATATCAGTCCGCTCTAACACACAGAATGTGGGAGGCAAGTGAAAAAAAAAAAAAAAGAGGTTTCTTCTACGCATTCACTGATATAGACCACACTACCGGTCACTAACGGTCACTAACAGGGACTAATCCCTTTAGCAAACTTCAACAGTCAAAGCTAAACGACCCCGCTGCGCGATAGGGGAAATAAAGTCAGCGCTGCGAAAGGACACAGATATGGTCGTAGTGTGAATATACGTAGAGCACTAGTAGAGAAAGTGTCACGGTGCACAAGTACTAGTGCTATAAGCGTCACAAATCGCACAGAGTGAGAAGATCGGTATTCACGAATACTGTCGGCAGAAGTCAAAAGGATGACAATGTTAATATTGGACCACGTGCAGTGGTTGAAGTTTAAAAACAAATGAATACGTCTCTGCGCAAACACAATAATTATGAGCAATGAGACGCAAGAAAATCAATTCGATATTGTTCAGTGTTAGCCTGGAAAGTAAAGCACAAAGTTATGTAAGGAAGAGTAACTGAATGTTCTGGAAATGAGTCTAATACACACGCACGGGGTGGCTGTTACTGTGCCCCACGGTTCCTGCTGTGCGTATGGCGTGTATGTGAGCGGGGGGGACGCTGAAAAGGATACGTTGGCTGCGTCATGCTGAAGTGTCCCCATGGTCCGGCCCTCGCGATACTGTGGAAATGCGGCACTGTATGGTGGTAGTGGCGGTTGCTGCCACATAGGATACTGGCCCGGCATTTGTTGCTGATAGCTACATTGACTCTCTGCTGTACCACCAAATCTGGATTCGCTGTACTGTGATTCCAGACTTGGTGCTACAGCAGAGGACACTGACAGTCCACCTTGACTCTCCGGTGCAGCACCGAAGCTGGATGCACCACAGAGCGATTCCAGGTTGGGTGCTGCAGCGGACACTGACTGTCTGCCGGCTGCGACATTAGCGTAAGTGTTGGTGGTGCCAGCGTGTCCTTCACGTCGCTGACGGCGGGTGACGGTCCCCACCTGCAGGCTGGTTGTTGGGAGTGGTGACGTCAGTAGCTGGCCCTCCTCTCTTTATGTTGAGGGCCAGACTGATGGTGCCCTGGCGACTAGGATGGATGGGGTCACCGCGCCTGTAGAATTTTCTACGCGGCAACCCATCAACAGCAGTAAAGACCTGAGTGTTGTCTATCAGTGTGACACCCAGCTTTCTGCACACATGGAACAGGTTACTGTTGGAGGCGGTGATGGCCCTATACAGCTGGTGTCTACTGTCGGTCGGCAGGATGGAGGATGCCTGCAGACGAGCGCCGGGAAATACCCGCCTGCATTCCCGGACGAGCTGTTCCCACACAGCGCTGGTCACTTCCTTCTGTTTGCAATCGTTGATCCCCACGTGGAAGGTCACCAGTGCCACCGCTGTGTGGGACGCGTGTTGTCGCTGGAGCCAGTTCAGCAGGTGGACAGTCCGCAGGCCAGAGACAGATAATACGTCTACTTTTTCTATAGGGTAGGTGGGCATCTTCTCTGCCTTGATGTTGCGAACAACAGAGTCTCCAATGACCAGCGTGGTGGTGTCACTCTGCACTGAATGTCGCAGTATTTGCTCATCTGGAGACATTTTGTTATTACGCTGCTGCTGGCTGCTGGCGTGGTCATACCCGTTGTTGACCTCAGGCAGGCCGCCGGTAATCCGTACTGGTATGAGTCGCTCTGGGCTCTTCTCGGCTGCACTCACAGCCTGTACCGTGGCCAGTTCTTGCAGAACGGGTGGAGGGGAGGGGTGACAGGGAGCAGCGATTGCGCTGCCCGTTACCTGGCGCGGAGACGCACAGATATCAACATTGGCAGACAGGTCAGTTTGAGTGTTACCACTCATGGCAACGTCTGAGTTGTTGGACACAGTGGCTGATTTCTTTTTCAACTGTTTTTGAATTTCCCTCAGGCGCTGCTTGTGGCTCTGTTTGGCGGAGGATAGCTGGTTGACAGTGCCGTCTGTGGCGTGTTGAGCTGTCTCCACACCAGTTATCCTGTCGTCCAGGCCGGACAACACTTCGCCCACACTTTTCTCCGTAACCTGTAGATCTCTGGCTCTCTTGACCGCCTCGTCACGGAGCTGACTCTCGAGCTGATCAATCCTGGCTAGGGCTGCTGAAAGTCCTTTTGAACAGTGTACTGACGTCAGCGCGAAGGTCCGTGATGAGGTTACAAGCACTTTTGAGTTGTGCTCGCAGAGTATCAGGGTCAGTGGTGTCCTCGTGAGGACAGGTAGTCCCGAGGGCCGTGGTGGGTGCGGCCTCTGTATTACGTAATCCCAGTCCCGGAGACGCGGGACTGGCGTTCGTGTTTGGTCGGGTTGGGGGAAGGGGCGTGGCAGTGGACATTACACCATCAACTGTTGCCGCAACAAGTGAAAAATCAGTGCGGGCGTTCTGAAGTGGCTGGCCAGTAGATGTGGTGATGGGATTAGTCGGGGATGAGTGGTCGGATAGAAGGGGCGTCGGTTGATAATCCCCTGTGATTGACGACTCTGCCGGCTGCACAAGAAGAGAGACTTCTTTGTTGTCCGAGGGAGTGGAGAGGGTAGGCGTGATGGGGGTGTCTGCTAGGGAGACAGCCAACAGCAGGCCCCGTGAGGAGTTGGAAGGGGTGGCGGGTGAGGGTGACGATACTTTCTGTAACGTCAGGGTCAGATGCAAGATGGTTGCTGGTGACGGGGACATTGTCTGTAGGGTCCGCTGTACCGGCCAGGAGCTGTTGTACATAATCACAAAGGGCCCGGTACTCCGATCTCACCCACAGACCCTTTCTCTTCCCCTGAATCATGCAGGTGCCACCGGTTGTCCGCCTCTTTCTAAAGTACACGGTGATGACGATAAGTTTGTTCTCGTCTGTGTGTACCGGCCCTTCATATATCTTAACTATTGTCTTGGCCAGGTGATCAGGGACCGGGGTGTGGGGAGAGAGGTAGCCATCAAGGGTGACAGCTTCATTGTCATAGTTGAAATCTTCCCATAACACATTGTGGACTCCTGCAGTGTGTTTGGGCAGAAGCTGCATGTATCTCACATACACGGCATTCCTCCACGTCTTGAGAATGCTGAGGGCATTAGCACCTTTACATTCAAATCTTGTTTGGAGTTTGTCTAAGGTGTCTCTCAGTACTGGGTCACGGGGGATGGTGGGAGTGGAAGGGGGTTGGTGTACAATGGCTATAGTTGTCATGGTTTCAGATAGGAACAGACATGTGATTTAGAGTGGGGCGGGAGACGAGGATGGGTAGGCAGGTGTCACTGACGAAATGTGGTTTATAGTTGGGGGTGGGGGGGGGGGGCAGTGGAGGGTGGCTACGCAGGAGAGGGAGGGCGTGCAGAGGCAAGAGGCAGAGCGTGGGTAGGGGGGAGGAGGCGCCAGGAAAATGGAGCAGGGGTAGTGATGGGTGTGTGAGTGGGAGGGGGGGTGGGTGAGGTAATGGAATGTGAGTAAGCCGAGGAGAGGGAGGGCGTGCAGAGGGTGGGTAGGGTGGAGAAGAGGGGCCAGAAACACGGGGAGGGGGTGTGGAGGGGGAGGGAATGGAGGGTGGGTAAGCAGGAGAGGGCGGGCGTGACGAGGGTGGGTGGGGTAGAGGTGCCAGGAACAGGGGGGCGAGGTGGGGATGGGGGCGTAAGTCAAGTGTGGGGTTCTAGCTGGCATGGATTGATGACGTACGATGCCGGACCTGCCAAGCTGATCCTAGGAAGATAAGGCTGGAACTGTTTACATGGGCGCGGGTCAGGCGTGACCGCCGACAGCGCCGCCTTGTGTAAACACATCTGGCAGCAGTTTCGTGGCAAAGCCAGCAGTCTTAGTATGGTGTAGTCTGACTAGTCTATAATATATAGCGTACGGGCTGAAGGAACGTTAAGAAAAAGCATGTTTTTTTTACTCACAATAAACACGGTATGGTGAGATAGTATGCAAGTGCACTCTCCGTTGCAGTATGCATTTGAAGTCCAGGACAAAGAAATTAGTTGCAGTAAACAGCACGTTACAGTCCAGTATAATGAACCACAATGGAAGATGTGAAATAGTTCCAAAATACCACACACAAGAACTTGAAAACACCACACGATTAATTCACCACTGAATTAAATCACAAAATATCCAGATATGCAATGAGATCACAAAGTAGTGTGCGCAATTAGAAAACAAAACGTCCGAGTAACGTAGAATAGTAGAACACAATACAATCCATGAAACTGATATCTCGTCTGCTTGACTGTTCAGCGGAGAGATCGGAAAAGTCGACCGCTTCCTCCGGCGGTCGCGGAGAGAGAGAGAGAGGGAGAGAGAGAGAATGAATCGATGAATCAATGAAACGTTATTTTACGGTTTAGGCATTGACATCGTCATCGACATAGCCATTTTACAAACCTGCCGTTGCAAACAACTACAAGACTAACTACAAATATACATACATATAAGTAAACATAATACTTGCAAACAATTGACAACACTGTTCACATAGACAGACATAACCATAGACTCACAGACACCACTACCCCACCCCACCCCCCCCCACCCCCACCCCACCCGCCCCGCTCCACACATAGAGCTAAGTAGTCCAAATGATAAATGAAAAGGATAACAGACTTAATTGGGAATAAATTGGACCCAGCAAAAAAAGAGACATAATACAAGTGGTTAAGGCATCCCTACGAGTGATCCTCAAAATATTTGCAAAGACCCTTTTTAAAACAGGTTAGCGATGAGGTGGATTTTACATGCTCAGGAAAGCATTCCAGATACGTGTCCCTGAGAAGGATAAGCTAGTTTTATTTAGAGCGATCCTTGGTTTTGGGACTATGAAAAGCTGTCTGGTGTTTCCAAGCTTGGACTCAGACTTACGGAACAAAGTGGAGATGTACTCAGGTGTTTTGCGTTTCCACACTTTGAACATAAAGATTGCTTTGTTATATTTAAAATCACCTTGAAGAGGCAGGAGACCTGCTTTTGAGAGCTTTTCTTCAGTGCTTAGGTGTGGATCAGGGCAGATTATTTTGGCCGCTCGTCTGTGTAGGGAAATGAGTCTTTTTAAATGGACCTCACTACATCCATCCCATACCGTTGACGCGTAATCGATATAAGAACGTATGTGAGCGTTATAAAATAGTTTACGGGTATGTGAATCAGTATAATATTTCAGTTTTGATAACATAAAGAAATTTTTGGCTACTATTTTGCATAAGGCGTCTGTATGAGCTTGCCATTTTAACTGACTGTCAATTGTAATCCCCAGTACTCGATGTTCATTTACCTGTTCTACCGGACTACCTTTAAGTGAAAGGTTAAGTAATAGAGGCGTTATCTGCTGTTTTTGTCGCGTGGCGATTACCATCGATTTTGTTTTGGCTGGATGAACAACCACATAATTGTTTATACACCAAACTGATATTTCATGAAGACTTTATTGTAAGTTGTCGAAAATTACCTGAATATCTTTACTAGTAGTATGAACTGAGGTGTCGTCACCAGCACAGACCCTTGGGGCACACCGAAGCTTACATCTTTGAGAGAGGAGTATGAGCCATGAACAAGAACCTTTTGTTTTCTTTTAGTAAGATAAGATGTGAAAAAAGCAACTGCGTCTCCGTTATTGAGGTATGTGTGAAGCTTAACAGTCAGGATAGTATGGTTAATCAGATCAAAGCCTTCAGAGAGAGAGAGAGAGAGAGAGAGAGAGAGAGAGAGAGGAGAGAGAGAGAGAGAGAGAGAGAGAGAGAGAGAGAGAGAGAGAGAGAGAGAGAGACCCACAGCAGTAGCAGTTAATGGTCATTCAGCATTCTCTCTCTCTCTCTCTCTCTCTCTCTCTCTCTCTCTCTCTCTCTCTCTCTCTCTCTCTCTCTCTCTCTCTCTCTCTCTCTCTCTCCCGACCGCGCGTGAGAGAAAGCCGGAGAGAGACAGGCACAACAGTTCAACGGTCATTCAGCTAGGGGTGTGGCTGTTTACATAAGCCCTTTTCTGTCAACAACCAGAAGCTTACAGAAGCGTTTATGCGGACCACTCAGTGCTGGCTAGTACTTTCTACTTTGACATGTCCTTTGACTCACTAAGTCGATGTAAATGACACCGTTCTCGCCAATCAAGAGGCATGGGTCCTCGTGAGCTACTGCGGCTGCAAGAGGTGCATAGATACTGAGAATCTATGCACCTCTTGCAAGTGAAAATTGAATGTGATGGCTTAAATATAACCCTCTGGCTGTCGGTAGCGGTTTTGTCGCCATGATTCCTTCAGCCTGAATCATCGCGACAAAAATCTCTACTGACAGGCAAAGGGTCAAGGTCTGTACTTAACAAATTTCTAATAAGAATTGTCAGTGCTGAAGTATGAGGCAAGCGCAGGTTATGTATTTGCAAGAAAGTATTTTAGTCGTATAGATTCGCAATTTTATATTTGGTATTTTGTTTAAATCTTGCATACTGTAATGTCCTGTACTGGCAGCGTCTTTTCTCGAGTCTGTCGACTTTTCCTTTATAAAGACTCGTGCGACATTTTAGCATGACATATTTACACCTTGTCTTAAGACCTTTCTTTTAGTCTGGTTAGCCAGATTTGTACCCATCCCGCCAAGAGATGGCCTTAGTCGCCTGCTCGGCGTTAAACCCAAATAACTAACCTGTACAAGCACCCTCTTTTGTATATGGCTGTGCGAATACATGCTGAGGCCACATTCGTCCAGTGTAGTGTAGTCGTACACCACCTGGTGCTTTGATAACGACACTGCGCTCGCACAAACAAGAACAACTGCGCAGTTACACTCGCGCGAAACACTGAATCAAATGCATTATGTTCGCCGAAGCAGATATCGTTATTTCACACACACACACACACACACACACACACACACACACACACACACACACACACACACACACACACACACACTCTCTCTCTCTCTTCAACGCGCGATTCAAAGATCAATGGCCTGGTTGTGTGGTACATCAGTGTAGTTAACTGCACTGCCGCCATATGCTGTTGACATCACAGTTGAATGACCTTCCTTGTAAATTGCGCGAGAAAGACTGAGGTAAGAAACATAAATCCTCATGTATCCCCACAAACTGCGGGGGCTTATGAGGATCTATGGCTCTTGCAGATGAAACTAGTTTGCTGTAAGATATGTATTAGCCTAAGGACTAGTGTATCGATCTTACATGTACCCATCGCCTGCGCTCTTGATCGAATCTGTGTACTTGTTTCACGGACCTATTTTACAGTGACACGCTACAAAATATGGATCGAACATGATAGTTCAAGGGTGGTGCCAGAATAGCTTGGCGCCTGTAGGCGCCAAGCTATTCTGGCACCACCCTTGAACTATCATGGCCGATCTGTCTCCTGAACTGCAATGCAATCTCAAGAGGAACTTTCAGGGCTTACTGTATACTGAACAAGAAAAATAAGTCGAGATTGCGCAGCGTGATTACACAGGTTGCGTGGTAATTTTAACATTGGTCGTGACAGCGGACTGCAATACACATTTACGTGAAGCGAATTAGACAAATGACTCTATACCTGATCAGTGTATCCGATGTCGCAGACGATCCGACGATCCGACTTTATTACTACGTAGAGGAGACTCATTTGGTCACAGGTGTTGACTATTGAAGCAAGCCCTCTATCTATGTCGCAAGCTCTCTGCGTATCTCTGTCGCTCATTGCAACTGTCTCGATTTTGTAACGTAATGCTGAAGACTGAATCTCCTCGCCTTGCTACGCGCCCTGTGTTAGCGAGTAGAGTCAACTATGTTATTTTGAACGTAGCCGGGAGGTCTGCTGTTACCACATATCCTCGTCGACACTGTCTCTTGATACAGCAGACGACTTTTTCAACCAGTCGACGGTTTCAAAGAAAAGGGAGTCCAGTCGCTCAAAACAATATTATCACGAAGCAAAATTGCCTGAGGTAATCGACCGCAATATGGTACCCGAGTGCTTAATTTACCCCTGTGGCTAAACGTCGCGGTGTTCTTTTCAAGACTGGCGACGAGGCGCGCAGTGTCAACTCGGCCGCGAACTAAGAACAGTGGTGGTTTACATCGTAATTTACTGTGACATTTACACATTATTTGTGTTCTGACTAAGGGGAGGACAGGTATGCAGGTAGAGTGTGTCGTGGGATCTAGGACACATAGATTAGCATAGCATTAGCTTCGAATAGGGACTCGGCAGCCGCGGGACGGGTGGTAGTCGTGTGCGTGTAGGGTAGGGTAGGGTGGTGGTGGTGGTGGGGGGGGGGGGGAGGGGGGGAATATGTTTCAGCAGCATGGAGACGGATCGGGCGACCATCACGGTTCAAAGGTAGTGCCAGATTAGCTTTGCGTCTTCATAGGCGCCAAGCTAATCTGGCACTACCCTTGAACAAGGAACTCTTTTGAACTATCATTTTCTGATCATATCCCGCTGTGGCACGTTGTCTTAGAGCTTAATGCAGCATTATTATTTCATGCAATCAGTCCAAATATCCATAAGCCTATTACTATTATATTAATAGACTTATGAACTATCTAATTACAGTGTACTAGCTTAACCCTTTTAGCCCCGGATCCCTACAGCAGGAGATGGTTTGACCATGATCATTCAAGGGTAATGCCAGATTAGCTTGGCGCCTTCAGGCGCCAAGCTAATCTGGCACTACCCTTGAATGATCCTGGTCAAGCCATCTCCTGCAACTGGAAGATAGTCGTTAGGCAACACCTCCAAAATTTGAGAAATGGGACCTTGGGGCTAGAAGGGTTATCCCCCTCTGCATTCAGCTACCGAGACCGTAAACAATAACGGTGGCGGATGGCAACAAGGGTTTGATTTCTGCCTCTCTCCGTGTTCAGGCACAGTGGACACCAAAGCCCCGATCCCCGAGCTGTCGATAGACGATGCCTACGCCAACCTGCTGGAGAGCATAGCGGCGGAGAGTCTGACTTTCGATATACCCCAGGATGACGGCAGTGTACGTATAATTATTGTTACGCCCTCTTAAAAGAGGCATACTCCAGGCAGCAAAGGTTTAATATGTCGCAATGCTTATTTTATAAATGTTCTTAGTATGTTTTGCAATAATGCTGGACAGTAGGGTGAAGTTTTATTATGAAGTTTAAATTCGTGAAGTTAAAGACATTCTGCACGTGGGTTTTTTTTGGAACGCAGGGAAGTTCATTTGTTAGGCTCAAAAGTCAAGGGAAAATGCGCGTGACGTGAAATTAAAATGTGTGTGAGGTCAAATAAAATATAGGTAACGTCAAAATATGACGTTGCAGCAACTTGCTTCCGATACTGAGAGAGAGAGAGAGAGAGAGATTCAAGTATTGGTGGCATACATCTGTGCATCTCTCTGCATGGCTGCATGCCATGGATACTTGAAAAAAAAAAGCGTGCTTGTGTGTAAATTTGGACCTAAACGCTACCCATCAAGGCCGTATTTGGCCAAAACCACATACAAGCACGCAGATGGAGACTGCAGTTCCGACTACGTATGGTATGGTATGGTGTCTCGGAGGCGCACATATCCATCTAATTAAAGATGCTCAAGGCGCCGCCGTAGGGATGGAAGCTGGAGCTTTGAAAGCCTGCTGCTACTAAGCGCTACTTTATGTGCAAACCTCCACCCGGCTATTAACTTCGGTGCATGTGAAATATTTCTGTTTCCATTTCACCGGCCCTACCGGGCCTTCTCTTTTCGATTAGTGGTAATGGGATTTTAAACGTGCGCACTTGATGATTATGCGTGCTGTACAGACGAAGGCGAGATAGGCAACAGTAAACCGAGTCTGTACGTAAATTTGACTCGATGGGAATGAGGAAAAGTCCACATCCCATTCCTGCCCACCAGGGGATTCGAACCCGGGATCTTACAACTACCAGCGCAGTGTGAGTCTTATCCACTAAGCTACGTCCCCATACGTAGACTGAATAAAATCCTGACAAAGTCTCCTGTCAAAGTTACGGTTCTATTTGATAGTTCCATGCAGAAAAACATTCTTTAACCTATTCAGCCCCGCAACACTACTGCAGGAGGTTTAACGACTATGATAATTCAAGAGTAGTGCCAGATTAGCTCGGCGCCATCAAGCGCCAAGCTAATCTGTCGCTATTTTTGCTGTAACATGGTCGACCCATCTCCTGCTACTGGTATTCAGTTATTCAGGGGACATTTCCCGAAACGAGGGCGTGAAGCTAAATAGGTTAAAAGTGTGTTTGTCCGTGATTCAGAGACGAGTGCACACACGCGGTTCAATTATTTTTGCATATCCATTTATCAAAACTGTTTCCTGTTTCAGAGCCTCGTGTACATGGCGGTGGCCTCGGAGATAACATTTGGTGCGTACCGACTGTCACAGACTCTTTTGAAGTGTCCAGTTTTGTAGTAGGACTGTGGCGTTCATATGTTACGCGTGCTGGTCCTTAGCCATTTAGACCTCACAGCCATAGGCATAAGGTCCCAAATCACGGACCAGTACACCTGTAGTTGTTTGTAGGACGATACAAATATATTTGATATTAACCCATTTCAGTCTACGGCTGCATTTCACAAAGTTTGAACGTTTCACCTAACGACTATGCACCTGCTGCAGGAGATGGATCGACCATGATAATTCAAGGGTAGTGCCAGATTAGCTTGGCGCCTGCAGGCGCCAAGCTAATCTGGCACTGCCCTTGAATTATCATGGTCGATTCGTCTCCTGCGGCAGTGCGTTGGGGTTAAATGGGTTAACAGTTTTAATAATTGATGATGGTGGTGGTGGTGATGGTGGTGTTGATGGTGGTGGTGGTGGTATTGGTGGTGGTGGTGGTGGTATTGGTGGTGACATTGCTATATTGGCCGTAATGTAATTATTGCGATTACAACGACGGTGACTTTTAACGTTTGTGACGATAATTTTTGACGATGACGACATCAACGATGATAACAGGTGATGACAATCATTGCCACAGGTCGGCAGAAGTTCGTCGATATTCCCACACTCGCCGGGCAGTTTTCCTACCGCATGGAGATTGTCTTTCCCAGGGACAACTTCGTCCAGACTTACGACGTGAGTTGAACTATCAATCATCTTGGACTGGAACCACCCCCCCCCCCCCCCACCCCATCCTCTGCTTTAGGGACGTAGATAAAGATGCCCAGGAAGAGGCATAGATCATTATGAGCCTCATCTTTATGCAGGGGCTCACGAAGATCTGTGCCTTTTGTGGTTGTGCAGGGGCGGATCTCGGGGGGGGGGGGGGAGGGGATCCGGAGCCCCCCCCCCCCAAAAAAAAATAATTCTTTAAAATGTTGTAACAAAGTCCTTTTTTTTTTTTTGGGGGGGGGGGGGGTTGGACCCAACTCCCACCCCAATTGTTTGATATTTTGGCGATGGTAAGAGTCACCCCTCCCCCCCCCAACCCACCCCGGCCTCCCCCCTCCCACCCACCCACGCCTCTCCCCCCACGGCTTTTCGTTCGATTTTTCGGTCCCTGGAAGCAAGGTCTAGCGTCGGGGAGGCCTTTTGTATCAGGTTGTAGGTCCCCCCAAAAAAAAACGTTGGCCCCCCCCCCCACCCTCTCGAGGTATCTGATCCGCTCCTGCTGTGTATTTTGTGCGGTAAGACTGCAGGCTGAAGGAGAAAGGTATGGGTTTTTTCTAGGTAAGTGGTTTAGTAGAGTTCGGTTTATTCTATCTAACGGGATGGACGGACGGACGGATGAACAGGTGGATGGATGATGTTTGTGTGGATGGCATAGAGGGAGGGAGGGAAGTAGAATAGGTGGATGATGTAATGGATATATGGTTGGATGGATAGGCAGACGGGAGGATTGCATTCAGTTTGCTGTCATGGATTTCCCTCTTGGGATAAACAACGTATTTTGCCATTTGAATTTGTTTTCAGAGTGTAATGTCTGAAAAAAAAAATCTTCACATGCAGTAATTAGTTGAAGAGAAGATTCTCGGGGTTGACTTCAGCCATATTATGCTCCAAGACCTTGTGCTCACTTTGAAGGCACGAGATCAGGATCAGGATTTTATTGAATGTCTTTTCACACATTGGTGATATTAGACACACACACACACACAACAACAACAACAACAACAACAACAAAAAGAAAGAAAGAAAGAAAAAAAAGAATCAACAACCAAATACACGACTTGTGAATATCAAAGAATAGCAATAATTAGCATCCAACCACATACATAAATTACTTATTATAATAGTTTACCGACCTTCTCTTCAGACGAGAGATGAATCTGTGATTAACCCATTCCCGACCAGCACCAATAGCTGCGAAAGTGTCGTATAGCGTTGCCAGCGGCAACGCTATACGACACTTCCGCAGCTATTGATGCGGGGCGCCTGGAATCAGTTGATCTTACACGGCCGGGCAGAGTGACTTCGCTTTGTTGCAGGTGTGGTACGACTCGACGTCCAAGCTCGTGCGCTATGACACGCGTGACGTTCTGGCCGGCCCCCCGTACTACACACCCTACACCATCTCCTCCATACACGACTTTAATACGGGTGAGAACGCGGTACCCCTCCTCCACTACAGACAGGCATGGGGTGGTCCGCTCAACTCTGTAAACACGGGTAGTGGGAGATTGATTGATTGATCTACATTGCTTAACGTCCCGACAGCAACAAGGCTTTCTCAGGACGTGCCTGCACTGCTTGTGAAAACAAAAATAAACAGAACATTGAATGTATGTCGCCAGCCGGTCAAATACATTAAATAAACCTAACACATGGGGCCTAAATAAAGCTAAGACCATTTAGCAACACACATCCAATATGAAGAGCTACAGGCAGCGCACACAGTAGGGAGAGTTTTAAAAAGGCAAATACAGGTGAATGGACAAAGGGTAGACAGAAACACATGTCCCAGAATAGAGAGAAAAACCCACCCTGTGGGGCTGACCAGGGTGACCCTGGGAACTAGAAAATACCTAAGCCCACCCAAGTCCCCCAGGGCAGGGGTAGTGGGAGATGTAGTACATCTGTGCTATAGCTGTTTCCCACTATCCGTGTTAGAAGAGGTGGTCACTTAACGCAGGCATAATCGCGCATGCCTGTGCCCTCCTCACGACCCCACTGTTCTGTTGTCCTCTATCAGCAAGTGTCAGACTCATGCGCACACATGCACAAGATCTAGGTAGCCCAAGTTGCGGCACAATTGTTAGTGAGTGGCCCAGTGGAGTGGACAATTGGGACACCTTAACCCATTAAACCCCGAGACTGCATTTCAGAAGTTTTAGAAGCGTCACCTAAAAAACAATGTACCGGATGCAGGAGATTGCTCTACCATGATAATTAATAATAATAATAATGCATGGTATTTTCGTGGCGCATTTCTCATTATTTATAATATAACTCAATGCGCAGCCCAAAACGACACACACACACACACACACACACACACACACACACACACACACACACACACACACACACACACACACACACACGCGCACACACACGCACACGCGCACACACACCATCACACACACACACACACACAGACACACACGCACACGCGCACACGCACCATCACACACACACACACACACACACACGCACACGCACACACACACGCACACACACGCACACGCGCACACACACCATCACACACACACACACACACACACGCACACGCGCACACACACCATCACACACACACACACACACACACACAGTGTCTGCATGGGGGGGGGGGGGGTACAGAAAACCGTAGAGATTACAGGAAAGTCTACGAGAAAAGATAAGTTTTTAACTTTGCTTTGAACTGCGTAAGGGTGGAGGCATTTCTCAGCTCAGTCGGTAAGGAATTCCAAATTAAAGGAGCAATACATCTGAAAGAGCGTTCACCGGCAGATTTGAGATGGTACTTTGGAACTTTGAGAAGTTTCTCTCCCGATAAACGCAGTGAGCAAGAGGGCTGGTAAGTAATTAGACTGGAGGAAAGGTATGACGGAAGACTGCCATCAAAGTGGCGAAGGGTCGCAATCTTAAACTGTATGCGGGATTGGATTGGAAGCCAGTGAAGGTCTTTCAGTATAGAGGCGCCAAGCTAATCTGGCTCTAACCTTAAATTATCATGGTCGATCCATCTCCAGCTGTGTGGCGTTGGGGCTAAATGGATCAAAACAAAAAATAAATAGATAAATCCTAAAAAATAAATAGATAGATCCTCAAAAATAAACAGATTGATCCTCAAAAATAAATAGATAGATCCTCAAAAAGGAAAAGCTGGCTGATTGTATCAGAGCCGAACATATTTTCATGTAGGCTGATATCTGCTTTTGAAGATGCAGCATGCTGGTAACTCGCATGGTATTTTGTTAATTTAACCCTGTAAGTCCTGATTTACTCTAACATGAGTTAAGTTGCGATATATTGCCTGGACCGTACAACAGCAAAATGTGACAAATGTGAAAAATTCCAACTTCCGTACTGAACCGGTTAACACGCGACTTGACGTTTCGCCACTGGTCGGCTGAAACATGCGCTGCACCAAGCCTTGTGGTGTCTTTCCGCCAACTCGCGCGTCGCGTAGCTGCTACGCAAAATCGCTACATGTGGATCTTTATGACGTCAGGTGTGGCCTACAACATCGACACACGCCGCGGCAACTGCACCGCCACCCCCATCCCCACCACAGGCGGCTTCGACACGCTGACCCAGAATGCGACGCGAGTGGCCAGCGGCGTGAAGATGGCCATGATGAAGTCTCCGCTGGAGTTGTTTTATCTGGACAATTCCACCTACGTCTTTGCTGGGCAGGTGAGGGGTTGAGGCGGGGGGGGGGGGGGGGGGGAGGGCAGGGGGGTGGGTGGGGCAGAGGGGCGGGAGGGGGAAGGGCTGACGAGGATCTGTAGATGTCTCCTGCCTGCACATGTAATCTGTCTGTGCACGAAGTGTCTCACTGATCTAAATGAAGACAGAAACGCGCTCAGTCAGAAAAGACAATTACAACAGAATGTATTAAACCCAACGAAGAAAGAAACACGCACAGCGTGTTTCTTTCTTCACTGGGTTTAATACATTGTGTTGTAATGGTCATTTGTAAGGGTCTTTCTTTGTTCACTGGGTTTAGTACATTGTGTTGTAATTGTCATTTGTAAGCGTCTTTCTTTGTTCACTGGGTTTAGTACATTGTGTTGTAATTGTCATTTGTAAGCGTGTTTCTTTCTTCACTGGGTTTAATACATTGTGTTGTAATTATCATTTTTAAGCGTGTTTCTTTCTTCACTGGGTTTAATACATTGTGTTGTAATTATCATTTGTAAGCGTCTTTCTTTGTTCACTGGGTTTAGTACATTGTGTTGTAATTGTCATTTGTAAGCGTGTTTCTTTCTTCACTGGGTTGAATACATTGTAATTGTCATTTGTAAGCGTGTTTCTTTCTTCACTGGGTTTAATACATTGTGTTGTAATTGTCATTTGTAAGCGTGTTTCTTTCTTCACTGGGTTGAATACATTGTGTTGTAATTGTCATTTGTAAGCGTGTTTCTTTCTTCACTGGGTTGAATACATTGTGTTGTAATTGTCATTTGTAAGCGTGTTTCTTTCTTCACTGGGTTGAATACATTGTGTTGTAATTGTCATTTGTAAGCGCGTTTCTTTCTTCACTGGGTTTAATACATTGTGTTGTAATTGTCATTTATAAGCGTGTTTCTTTCTTCACTGGGTTGAATACATTGTAATTGTCATTTGTAAGCGTGTTTCTTTCTTCACTGGGTTTAATACATTGTGTTGTAATTGTCATTTGTAAGCGTGTTTCTTTCTTCACTGGGTTGAATACATTGTGTTGTAATTGTCATTTGTAAGCGTGTTTCTTTCTTCACTGGGTTGAATACATTGTGTTGTAATTGTCATTTGTAAGCGTGTTTCTTTCTTCACTGGGTTGAATACATTGTGTTGTAATTGTCATTTGTAAGCGCGTTTCTTTCTTCACTGGGTTTAATACATTGTGTTGTAATTGTCATTTATAAGCGTGTTTCTTTCTTCACTGGGTTGAATACATTGTAATTGTCATTTGTAAGCGTGTTTCTTTCTTCACTGGGTTTAATACATTGTGTTGTAATTGTCATTTGTAAGCGTGTTTCTTTCTTCACTGGGTTTAATACATTGTGTTGTAATTGTCATTTGTAAGCGTGTTTCTTTCTTCACTGGGTTGAATACATTGTGTTGTAATTATCATTTGTAAGCGTGTTTCTTTCTTCACTGGGTTTAATACATTGTGTTGTAATTGTCATTTGTAATCGTGTTTCTTTCTTCACTGGGTTGAATACATTGTGTTGTAATTGTCATTTGTAAGCGTGTTTCTTTCTTCACTGGGTTGAATACATTGTGTTGTAATTGTCATTTGTAAGCGTGTTTCTTTCTTCACTGGGTTTAATACATTGTGTTGTAATTGTCATTTGTAAGCGCGTTTCTTTCTTCACTGGGTTTAATACATTGTGTTGTAATTGTCATTTGTAAGCGTGTTTCTTTCTTCACTGGGTTGAATACATTGTAATTGTCATTTGTAAGCGTGTTTCTTTCTTCACTGGGTTTAATACATTGTGTTGTAATTGTCATTTGTAAGCGTGTTTCTTTCTTCACTGGGTTTAATACATTGTGTTGTAATTATCATTTGTAAGCGTGTTTCTTTCTTCACTGGGTTTAATACATTGTGTTGTAATTGTCATTTGTAAGCGTGTTTCTTTCTTCACTGGGTTTAATACATTGTGTTGTAATTGTCATTTGTAAGCGTGTTTCCTTCTTCACTGGGTTGAATACATTGTGTTGTAATTATCATTTGTAAGCGTGTTTCTTTCTTCACTGGGTTTAATACATTGTGTTGTAATTGTCATTTCTAAGCGCGTTTCTTTCTTCACTGGGTTGAATACATTGTGTTGTAATTGTCATTTGTAAGCGTGTTTCTTTCTTCACTGGGTTGAATACATTGTAATTGTCATTTGTAAGCGTGTTTCTTTCTTCACTGGGTTTAATACATTGTGTTGTAATTGTCATTTGTAAGCGCGTTTCTTTCTTCACTGGGTTTAATACATTGTGTTGTAATTGTCATTTGTAAGCGTGTTTCTTTCTTCACTGGGTTGAATACATTGTAATTGTCATTTGTAAGCGTGTTTCTTTCTTCACTGGGTTTAATACATTGTGTTGTAATTGTCATTTGTAAGCGTGTTTCTTTCTTCACTGGGTTTAATACATTGTGTTGTAATTGTCATTTGTAAGCGTGTTTCTTTCTTCACTGGGTTGAATACATTGTGTTGTAATTGTCATTTGTAAGCGTGTTTCTTTCTTCACTGGGTTGACTACATTGTGTTGTAATTGTCATTTGTAAGCGCGTTTCTTTCTTCACTGGGTTTAATACATTGTGTTGTAATTATCATTTGTAAGCGCGTTTCTTTCTTCACTGGGTTTAATACATTGTGTTGTAATTGTCATTTGTAAGCGTGTTTCTTTCTTCACTGGGTTGAATACATTGTGTTGTAATTGTCATTTGTAAGCGTGTTTCTTTCTTCACTGGGTTCAATACATTGTGTTGTAATTGTCATTTGTAAGCGTGTTTCTTTCTTCACTGGGTTGAATACATTGTGTTGTAATTGTCATTTGTAAGCATGTTTCTTTCTTCACTGGGTTAATACATTGTAATTGTCATTTGTAAGCGTGTTTCTTTCTTCACTGGGTTGAATACATTGTGTTGTAATTGTCATTTGTAAGCGTGTTTCTTTCTTCACTGGGTTGAATACATTGTGTTGTAATTGTCATTTGTAAGCGTGTTTCTTTCTTCACTGGGTTGAATACATTGTGTTGTAATTGTCATTTGTAAGCCCGTTTCTTTCTTTACTGGGTTTAATACATTGTGTTGTAATTGTCATTTGTAAGCGCGTTTCTTTCTTCACTGGGTTTAGTACATTGTGTTGTAATTGTCATTTGTAAGCGTGTTTCTTTCTTCACTGGGTTTAATACATTGTGTTGTAATTGTCATTTATAAGCGTGTTTCTTTCTTCACTGGGTTTAATACATTGTGTTGTAATTGTCATTTGTAAGCGTGTTTCTTTCTTCACTGGGTTTAATACATTGTGTTGTAATTGTCATTTGTAAGCGTGTTTCTTTCTTCACTGGGTTTAACACATTGTGTTGTAATTGTCATTTGTAAGCGCGTTTCTTTCTTCACTGGGTTTAATACATTGTGTTGTAATTTTCATTTCTAAGCGCGTTTCTTTCTTCGTTGTGTTTAATACATTGTGTTGTAATTGTCATTTGTAAGCGTGTTTCTTTCTTCACTGGGTTTAATACATTGTGTTGTAATTGTCATTTCTAAGCGCGTTTCTTTCTTCACTGGGTTTAATACATTGTGTTGTAATTGTCATTTGTAAGCGTGTTTCTTTCTTCACTGGGTTTAATACACTGTGTTGTAATTGTCATTTCTAAGCGCGTTTCTTTCTTCACTGGGTTTAATACATTGTGTTGTAACTGTCATTTCTAAGCGCGTTTCTTTCTTCACTGGGTTTAGTACATTGTGTTGTAATTGATATGTCTAAGCGTGTTTCTTTCTTCGTTGGGATTTTCTTTTACGCTCTATACGCATGGCAGTCACTTTTGGTCTGGATTTTGTATTTCACTGAAATGTACAGAAATGTACAGCTTTACTGGATACCGGATTGCAGATAATGTTTTTGCCGACATAGAATCTTCTTCACAACAGGCATAGAACCTCATGAGCCCCAACAGCCTGCAAATAATAATGTTTTAAAACCTACTACACTAGCCCCTTCTCTCTTCTGCCCCATCATCTATCCCTGAAACATTTGAAGCAAGACCTTTACAGTCGTATCACTGGTGTTTCCAAGTAGCGGTGCGATATTGACGCACAGCGGTGGTTGACAGCGACACGAATTGAGAACATAGAAATAAAGAATGAGTGTTTCCATATGCATGATGCGACAGCATGGCGAATGTGGTGCGACAGGCGACAGCGGAGGGACAAAATTGTATCATTTTGACGTAAAGGCATCCTGGCTTTCAGCACGTGACAACAAATTGCAACAATTCTAAATAACTTAAGCCTTTTAGCAGGAGATGGATTGACCATGATATTTCAAGGGTAAGACCAGATTAGCTTGGCGCCTGAAGGCGCCAAGCTAATCATACGTTACCCTTGAATTATCACGGTCAGTCCTCCTGCAACTGGTACATAGTCATTAGGCAACACCTCCAAAATGTAATAAATGGGACCTTGGGGCTAAAAGGGTTAAAGGGCACGCCTGACCTTTTTTAAGGCCTCCGTTCGCAAAAAGCTTTTAGTGGGATTGTCCCACCAAATGCTCTCTTTCGTCCGTTCAAAGCGCAAAGAGGCCCATCGGAATCTTGTGACGGGACACCGTGAAAAGATTGCTTCTGGTAGGCGATGGTAGCTGACGTCATAACTATTCTATACGACCTTATGTCATCTGCATGACAATGGCCGCCTAATGTTGGAGTTCTGTGCGGAGCAGCAACTGGTCATCACCAACACTACTTTTCAGCAAAAGGACAGTCGAAAGACCACCTGGATGCATCCTCGCTCCAAACACTGGCACCTTATCGACTATGTCTATGCGTCAAGGGACCGCAGTGACGTCCTCCTCACCAGAGTGATGCCAGCGCAGAGTGCCACACTGACCACCGCCTTGTCCGCTGCAAATCAGGCTCACTTCAAGCCAAAACCCAAGAAATGGGGGCCCCCCAAGCAGACGAAATGACGACTCGAATGAGGAGATGAAAGAAGACAAGATACCCATAAGTAAAACTGACATCGGATAAGGGAATATGGACATGTGGCAACGCGTAAAGCAAGAGCTTGGCTTGACCGCCCACCTAGAAAATGTCCCTTTCCTCCTGAATCAGTGAGTAATCTACGGTCTTTGTTCGATCTTCCTATAGTTCCGCGAGCGCTAGTGATTGTCAGATCTCAGATCTCATTGAGAATTTACTCTTAGCTGATTTCCAAGAGTTTAAACCGTTTTATCGAATAGTACGAGCTAGATATCACAATTAATGCTGCAAAGAAATTGAACACTACGGATGTGTCAAGACATCGCTGGTCGTAACATGCTTTGTCTGTGCGGGCACTCATTCACTCGATTACAGAGGAGAGTTCTGCGCATGGGACATTGTCGTTCCAAGATGCTTGCAGTTAACCGGCTTTCATCTAGACCATCGGCTGAGCTTCTAGACAGAGTAACTACGGTCTTTGTTCGATCTTCCTATAGTTCGCGAGCGCTAGTGATTTTCAGAATTCATGATCTTCATTAGAATTTATCTCTTACTGATTTTCCAAGATTTTAAACCTGTTTTATCATATAGTTACGAGCTAGTTATCACATTTTATGCTGCAAAGAATTGAACACTACGGTGTGTCAAACATCGCTGGTCGTAACATGCATTTGTCTGTGCGGGCTCTCATTCACTCGATTCACAGACGTGAGAGCTGCAGTTATGCTGCTTTTGCGAGTCAATAGCATCGCCGATCGTTACTAGTAAATACTAGCAGTTAACGAAACCCGCATTGTGTTTTGACATCATAGCGAGTATGGAAGTTATCTACTTTCTCGTGAAATACGTCAAAGGATGCGGAACATCAGTACAGTATTCAGACACGTGCGTACGAACACGATGATTCGTGCCGTCATGTGCATACACTGACTGATAGTGGACGTGTTCTGCTGTGACGAAGGCTCATAAATATACGTATATTCAAGACAAGGCCGATGCACACGATAGATCCGCGACTGTGGTACTGCAAACATATGACAGCAGCCCTCGACACGATAACATTTCATATTAAGAAACAAGGCGATGCACACGATAAATCGCGACTGTGGTCACAATCAGTACACTAGAACGATAACTTCGACGAAAGATAAGTGGAGACTGCCATGTGATATTTAGAATCTTACAGAGTAAAAGGTAAAAGCACTGTCTAGGAAGAGATTAGAAAGGTGTGCAAGACTAGTCACGTGAAGCTGATGGAGTTACTTCGCCATATCCTGTCCAGCCTGGCCATTGCGGATGTTGCTGTACCTATCCTGATACGGATCTCTGCTATGCAACTACCGTCTTTGGACAGGGTGGCTCCCAAGTACTTGAAGCTATTGACCTCTTCTAGCTTCTGGCCGTTCATGTGAATGTTGCTGCTGCTGTCGCTTGTGGTGTTGATCATCACTTTGCTTTTATCCGTACTGATCTTCCATGCCATAAGACCCTGCGCTACTTGAAAGTTTGTCTGTCAGGTTTTGGAGCTCACTATTGCTGCCTGCCATGAGGTCAATGTCGTCTGCGAATCGAAGATTGCACAGGGATCTGCCACCAATAGAGATTGAAGTATGGTGGTCGTGGAGGGTTTCCTGCATGATCTTCTCCAGGAATATGTTGAAAAGGACAGGAGAGAGCAGGCATCCTTGACGGACACCGATCGTCGTCCTGAAGAACTCGTCTGACTGATTGTTAAGTAGAACGCGCTGCAGGCGTTCTGTAAAGCGCTTCTATCATTTGGATCAGTCCCTCCTCTATGTGAACGATCTCATGACTTGCCAGAGTCCGTCGTGCCAGACGCGATCAAATGTTTCCTAAATCAATGAGTGTGGTAGAGTCGCGCTGATCTGCAGATGTTCTCGATCAGGACGCGCAGTTGAAATCTGCTCTACAGTGCTTCTTCCAACTCTGAAGCCAGCCTGTCTTCTGCCAGCAGTTCCTCGGCGAAAGTTTTGGGCGGTTGAGAATGATTCTAAGCATTACTTTGCTAGGGTGATTTATCAGACTGATAGTTCTGTAGTTCTGGCACTGTTTCAGGTTCCTTCTTGGGAGCGGATCACTAGAGACTGTGTCCATTCTACTGGCCATTTCTTTGCTCCAGATCTTTTGACAGAGTGTAGTGAGGACCTTCGTTGTTACTTCTCCTCCATGTTCAACACTCCTATCCCAGCAGCCACTCAGTGTGGAAGCGGTCCCCCGGGGGGGGGGGGGGGGTCCAGATTTTGCGGTGTGACGCGTTTCGGTCTTGGCGACCTCTTCAGCACACCATCAGCAATACTGGAGGAAGGCAGAAATTTCTGCCTACCTGCAATGACAGTCACATTTTACTATGGTGTCTGCAGGGGCATACATTCCATGCCACCATCTAGAGTTAAATTTCCATGCACCCTAAAAGAGAACCCACCAAAAGGGGGGAAGGAGTTGCAGTCGATATTGTAGTGATAATAGTAATTGGGGGACCTAGATTTAAATTTCCATGCACTGAGTGGCTGGAACAGTGGGATATGTGATACGCCCCCCTTCGGGGGGGGGGGGGGGGGGGGGGGGGGGGGAGCGCTTCCATATGCATTGCTTCCAGTCGCTTTCTTAGCGCACCCCTCTTTCCTATCTCTTTTTTTTTTTTTTGTGCTTTGGCCACAGTAGATCTACGATCACTGGTCGATCATGCACACTTCTCTCCCCTGACAGTGCTTTTACCTACTTTACTTTGTAACCTTCCTAAAATATTAGCACTGGCAGCCTCCCCTTTTCTTTTCATTTATTCCTACAATATCGACTGCAACCCCTTCCCCCCTTTTGGTGGGTTCTCTTGATTAGTCCTGGGGAAAATAACTTTAAATAGGGGCTCAATGCTGCCAGTCGCGCCGCTATGTGGAAACAAAGCGATTTTCCCCCTGCCGCTCAGTCACATTTGTGCTGTGTCACCACCCAAAGCGCAAGAGGTCATCGGGCCGCTGTTGGCATGACGTCCGCCCCGAGGGCGTGCGCATTGGGCGACTGCACTGCTGTCATGTAGCGATATGGAAACACGTGTAAAAAGATAACTTGCTGAATGGTTTTTGATGCATTTATATAGATGTGTCAGATAATTATGTATTTTCTTTCTCACAGAAAACTGTGCGGGGTATTCTGTGTGACGTGTACGAGTCGGTACGCACGGACTATACCATCGACACGGGTACAGGAGGACCGCAGCACTCAATCTTTCAGTTCTACTTTCAGTCCGTGAGTACCGAAACATCCTGTGGAGATTCTTCTTAATAACACATCTACGCTTAAAAGCCAGCATAAAAAAAATGCAACACATAATACATTCCTAAGAAATGGTATGACATTTGAAAATGAGCTTTGGTGTGCACTTTTGTCACACTGCTTTTCAAGCGCTAGACAGATGTGAATTTGCAATTAGCCACTTCACTGGTACTGCTGCTACCACTTGTCAATAGCAGTCAAGTGGTTAACTGTCCTGGCCATTCCCATCTCTTCCTGAACTGTCCGTCTTTACCTGTGAATGTGTCAGTTACAAAGGTCTGCCCGAACCCGTTTAGTTCCCGCACTCCAGCAGAAGGTACATCGACCACGATAACTCCAGGGGAGTGGCAGATTTCCCTTGTGGCAGATTGCCCTTGCATTATCATGGTCAGTCCATCTCCTGCGACTGGTAAACACTGTGCCCAGTGCGCAAAGGCCTTGGGCCGACGTCGGTCGCCGTTGGACCGCGCACGGTGGTGCGCGGGCCAACGGCGACGGACGTCGGCCTAACGATCTATTGCGCACTGGGGTTAGATGCGGTTTTTTTCCCCGGAAGAGCAGTTAGACTGATAGTGCGTTGATGTTTGTGTTGGTCAGAGCAGCTGGGCCTACGTGGCAGACAGTCACAAAGACACTACTTCTCGTCAGCCCGTCAAACTCGTCGTCTTGGACGCAGAGGTAGGTTCCTAGTGAGCAGAAATATTACGGCTAATGTCTGAAGATGAAATGCCATTAATCTCAGTAAGCAAAGGACACTTGGGCCCACGTCAGCCGAGGTGGGACCACGCACAGTTGTGAGAGAGGCAGTTCATTGTTAAAGAAGTCGTCATCATTTTCTTTTTCGTGGTCGGTGTCGTCATCAGCATGGTCATTGTCTTTGTCATTGCTTTCTTCTTCATATTACTATTGTCGTCATAATTATAGTGGTCGTCCTCATTCGGCCTTATCATCACATATAATTCAAAATTAATTACGTTCATATTGCTGAAGACACTGAGGTATAAACATACTTATGTTCTGTGGTTAATATGACAAAAAATGTATTTATTTATTTATTTATTTATTTGGTTTTTGTGATGTTTTTAAGTTCCTTCTATTATAGAAGAGACATTTTAGGACGGGTCGCGGTGGGGCGAATTTAATAGCATGTCCATGATGTCAATTGTCTTTAAATCAATAAAATTAATAAACCTCTCACAATTGACGTAACAAGATAAAAATTACGTCATATCTAGTTACGTTAACCTCGTTGAAGCGCCCTATGTGCGTATGTATGTGTGTGTGTGTGCGCGCGCGTATGTATGTAAACAAGAGAATCTCCGATATTTCTGTACACACAAGCTTGAAACTTTGCGAAATACTTTCTTAAGTGAGTAGCTAAGAAAGCCTCCGAGCATGTTGTAATTGAATGTCTCATTGAAGACATAAACAACCGTTTACAGGAAGTCGGTTGACCCAGAATACAGACCGTAATTTTTGTCATATTTACTTGAAATTTTGTATATAACTAGTTTGGATAAAGACATTGGATGAGTTCGTTAGCCAGCTTTGTATCCTTTCAACTTCTTAAGTAAAATTAATTCTTTTCAGAAATGTATTAAAACATTAAAAAAAGAACCTTGACTTGGAGAGAAAGTCAGACAATGGCGGTGACGTAAAAGAGGCAACTCCGTCACCAGGCAGACATTGACATATTACTCTAAATATGACGTATTTCTCTCTAGCGCGCCGCTCTCTCTCTCTCTCTCTCTCTCTCTCTCTCTCTCTCTCTCTCTCTCTCTCTCTCTCTCTCTCTCTCTCTCTCTCTCTCTCTCTCTCTCTCTCTCTCTCTCTCTCTCTCAACATCGGAATAAAGTCAAAGACAAAAGGTAGAGACCCTTGATAGCGAAGACAGCTCTCATATAGAAGAAACTTTTGTGGGGTTATGGTTCATCCCATTTTATTTGTTTTTTTCTATAAAAAGCTTATTATTTTTATTCTATTTTTATTATTTTTCCTCACAGTTTCATCTCTCACAGTCCTCGCTCATCCCAACCATTATTCATCAAGATACTTTTTACTCTCATGCTTAACCCTTTTAGCCCACGGGTGCTTTTCCCAAATTTTGGAAGTCTTACTGAACGACTTGCAGGAGGTGGATCGCCCATGATAATTTAAGGGTAGTGCCAGATTAGCTTGGCGCCTAAAGGCGCCAAGCTCATCTGGCACTACCCTTGAATTATCATGGTCAATCAAACTCGGGGCTAAATGGTTTAACGTGTGGATTGCCTCTTACATTCCGCTGTTCCCTGCACAGGCCAACCAGTTTGTGGTGTATAACTTTTACAACTTTAACGACGAGCACATCGACTACATGCAGTTTGACATCTCGGCCTGTTTCGACGACGACAGCCGTCTGGACTTCGTCATGGACTTCAACAGTACGTCTGGGCTTTCTTACCCAGCAGTGCCCCAAGGCCGAAACTGACCCCACCTAATTTTGTAGTCGTCCCTCTGAAGACTCTATACCAATTCAGGAGACAGATGGGCCATGATAGTTCAAGGGTGGTGCCAGAATAGCTTGGCGCCTACGGGCGCCAAGCTATTCTGGCACCACCCTTGAACTGCCATGGTCGATCAGTATTTTGGCTGGGGTGTATCGGGTCTAAATGAGTTAACAAATATCTTTGGGACACCTCAGTCTTTTTAGCACCACTAGCTTTTAACTCCATTGAACTGCCACTGACAACTCCGTTTAGCGGAGAAAAGACATATATGGGTTATCGGTATACACATTTTCTGGAGAGCGGTTTCGTCATTAGCAGTAAGGGGGTTACAAGTCTTTCTACCAGACGGTATCGTCAGTAACAGTCAACGGGGAAAAGTTAGGGGCGGGTTTGTTTAACCCATATCGTACTGAGGCTAAAAACTTCCACTGTGTACGCCGCCATATGCAAGCTACATTATAGTACTTACAGATAAGGATATAGACCAATTGTTTTAGTTCAAGGATGGTGCCAGAATAGCTTGGCGCCTAGAGGCAGGGTATTAACCCATATCGTACTGAGGCTAAAAGCTTCCACTGTGTACGCCGCCATATACAAGCTACATTATAGTACTTACAGATAAGGATATACACCAATGGCTTTAGCTCAAGGGTGGTGCCAGAGTAGCATAGCTTGGCGCCTAGAGACGCCAAGCTATTCTGGCACTATCCGTGAACTAGTTTAGTCCAACTTATTTCACACCCTGCCAAGGCATGTCAGAGATGATTTATGGGCTAATTGAAGAGCAGAAAATGTTGATATATTGAATCTTCACTGTGTGAAAGACCTTAGAATGGAAACGTGATTATTTTCTGTTTCTTCGGCAATAATAGAGTTTACAAACAAGGAACACATTAAGTGGCATTAACCCTTTGGCTGTCCGGAGTGTGTTTTGTTGCAATGATTTCTGCAGGAATCATTGTGACAAAACGCGCTACTGACAGCCAAAGGGTTAAGAGACAGGTGCAAACAGTGTCTCTGATGAGGGCGGTCGCTCAAGTCAGGCTAGTTTGAACCCATTTAACCCCAGGAAACTATGAGGAGACCCCAGGAGACTAGCTTGGTGCCATCAGGCGCCAAGCTAATCTGGCACTGAATTATCATGGTCAATCAATCTCCTGCTGTAGGGTGTTGGTGCTAAAAGGGTTAATTTCATTGTGCATACACCTACCAGTACCATGACGCTGACACTTTCTCGGCAGCGAAGGAGTTAACCCCCTAAACCGCACGACCGCACTTCCAAACGTTTGGAGGCGTTGTCTAACAACTATGCACCAGTTGTAGGAGATAGCGTGATCATGATAGTTTAAGGGTAATACCAGATGAGCTTGGTGCCTTTAGACGCCAAGCTTATCTGGCACTACCCTTGAGTTATCATGGTCGACCCATCCCCTGCTGTAGTGCGTCAGGGCTGAATGGGTTAAGATGTGCGTGCTTTTGGAGGCGTTGTCTAACGGCTATGTACCAGTTGTAGGTGAGATAGAGTGATCATGATAATTCAAGGGTAGTGCCAGATGAGCTTGGCGCCTGAAGGCGCCAAGCTCATCTGGCACTACCCTTGAATTATCATGGTCAATCCATCTCCCGCGGCAGCGTGTTGGGGCTAAATGGGTTAACAAGCTGCAGTATTATGTGCCGGCAAAGACTACAGTCGAGGACTTTGTGTTTAATTTTGTGATTTGCCAACCAAAGTATTTGCCAGTGTGATTTGCGTTCCGCCTACAGTGTCGTACCACCCCTATCTGGACGATAACGAGTGGCAGTTTAAAGCGGAAGTCCAGATGCTGATGTCGAGCGAAATACGAGTGTCACCCTTGCGGATCCAGAACATTGAGGTCACCTACAGTATGGATCAGACGTACGTCATCGCTACTCTGCTCGGGGAAGTGGATCCACAATGTGAGTGTTGTGTCACAGTGCTTTAACCTTTTCAATTATTTTCTTTGAGAACAGTCCCTGTTTGTGTCCATTCAATGTGCAACCAATCATAAGTGTGCCAGGGGATCACGTGACAGAGACTTTAGCTCAGGTTGCATTTTCATTGGCTGATCTAGAAGTTTGTCAAAATGTGAGTGGGTGCTAATCGGCTCAGAACATCTTGTGGCATTTTCGCTCGTCTGTAATTTTGGGTGTATATTTTAAAAATCGAGCGTAACACTTCTTAACCACTTCTCGTCCACTGGACGTATATTTTCTTTCTGAAATCTTTGTTTGTTTAACGACCTAGAGCAACAGCCGTGCAAGGAACATGGATACAAATTGGTCTCAGCAAGAGGTATAGATCTATACCCCTTGAAGCTGGTAGTGAAAGGGTTATTTCAGGATTTCCCAACAGTCACACTAGAGCGTATGTGGTTGTCTGCCTCTATTTGCTATACCTCTGATCAGCAGTAGCGAATCACGGGTGACAACCGGTGTGAGACAAGAGGTCTTTTTATTCACCTACATACGTGCGTCTATGTATCCACTTATGACCAACTTAAATCATTCTACCGTAGACACACCACAGCCAGACATGGATCGAGCATGATAGTTCAAGGGTGATGCCAGAATAACTTGGCGCCTATGGGCGCCAAACTATTCTGGCCTCCCCCTTGAACTATCATGGTCGATCTGTGTCCTGCACTGCAATGCAGTCTTCAGAGGACAACGGCAACATTTGAGGATTTCGGTCTTGGGGTACAGTGCGTGAAAGTATAACCGCGCGTGAGTCTCCTGTGGTTCCGTCATATCTGACAGCCAGTGCAGCAAATCAGCAACGATAATATACTGAGGAGCAAACGAAACGCGATAAAACCGGAATCACCGGAAACACTAAAGTGTTTCCGATGATTCCAGTGATGTGGCATATCTTTTGCTGGTCATTATAGTTGTGTTTCTGATGATTCTGATGTGGCGTTTCTTCTTCTCGTCGGCATAGTAGTGTCTCCAGTGACATCGCATTTGTTTTGCGCCTCAGTGTAGCAGTGTTTCCAGTGTCACCGCCTTTGTTTTTGCGCCTCGGTATAGTAGTGTTTCTAACAATTTCACTGACGCCGCATTTGTTTTGCTTGCCCCCTATAGTGGAAGAAAAATTATTTTTGTGGCAGTGCACTTCGCACAGGACGGCACGGTGACTCCTTACACGGCTTCAGTATCTTCTCCTATTTCGGACATCCCAGGCTGTGCGGCCTTCTGCTATTACAACAACCAGATCATCTGCAACAGCTTTGACATCTGCTCTGATGGCACGTGCTACCTCAGCACCAAGCACGTCCCTGATGGCGCCCCCAACCCTGCCGCCGCAACGGCGAATGGAGTCAATGTAACGTGTGATCATTTCTCACGTGAGTTTTGTCAACAGTTTGTGTGTGGGTGGTGTGTGTGTGTGTGTGTGTGTGTGTGTGTGTGTGTGTGTGTGTGTGTGTGTGTGTGTGTGTGTGTGTGTGTGTTGGTCTGTGATTTTGGACCTTTACGTCTAGAGGCGCATATTCAGTCAAATCCAAACACACTTGACTCTTTCAGCCCCAAGGTCCCATTTCCCAAATTTTGGAGGACTGTTGCCTAACGACTATGCACCAGTTGTAGGAGATGGATTGATCGTGACCATTCAAGGGGAGTGCCAGATGAGCTTGGCGCCTTCAGGCGCCAAGCTCATCTGCCACTACCCTTGAATGATCATGATCAATCCATATCCTGCTGCAGGGTCCCGGAGCTAAAAGGGTTACAGTCCAGCCACCCCGCATTTACAGGTCAGTTTTAGCATTACCTCCTCGAGGAAACGGCGCAGTATTTGTTGTAAATCACACAGTTCTCCAGCTCTCACGGTGGTGTCTGATGAGCAAAAGGTGCCCTGGCTGACGTCAGTCTTAGCTGGCGTCGCTCCGAGGACCTCTTAAAAAATAATAATAATTACGGTATTTATAATGCGCTTATCTTATAATAATTATAACTCTAAGCGCACACTCACAACTCGCGCACGCATGCGCACGCTTTAGACAATGACTCACGTACCACAAACAGTGAAATACATTACGACGGTCAGCTTGGGGTGGGGAGTGCGGATATATAGTGCTAAAACTGTTGAAAGAGGTGAGTTTTGAGGGCGGACTGGAAGGAGGAGAGAGAGTGTTTCTGACGGAGAGAGAGTGGGAGAGTGTTCCAGATGGATGGACCGTAGACGGAGAAGGAGCGGGGACCGAAAGTGTTAAGTTTGGTGCGAGGGATGTGGAGGCGGAGAGGGTCGGAGGCAGAGCGGAGGGAGCGGGAAGGTGTGTAGGGGTGAAGTAAGTTGGAGAGATAGGCAGGAGCGCAGTTGTTCAGGGATTTGTAGCAGAGAGACAGAACTTTGTATTGGATGCGTTGGGGGATGGGGAGCCAGTGAAGGAGTTTGAGCAGGGGTGTGATGTGGTCGGATTTTTTCTTTCTGAGGACGAGGCGGGCAGCATTGTTCTGGACGCGTTGGAGAGTGAAGATGGTGGAGTGAGGGAGACCGGAAAGGAGAGAGTTGCAATAGTCAATGCGAGATAAGATGAGAGAGACAGCAAGTTTGGTGGCAGCTTCGGTAGTGAGGTATTTTCTGATCTGACTGATGCGGCGAAGGTGGAAATAGCATGCCTGGGTCGTGGCGGAGACGAAGTTGGTCATGGACAGAGAGGAATCGAGGATGATGCCGAGGTTCTTGGCCGAGTCAGAGAGGGAGATGGGGGTGCTATCGAGTTGAAGGTGGAGAGAGGGAGGGAGCTGGGAGAGTTTTTGGCGAGTGCCTTACCAAGAGACTTTTCTTCACAAGTCTATGCAAAATTCAGCGCTGCAACCAACGTGATCACAAATAACGTGGTGTGACCCGTGGCTCCAGGGTCGCACCGTCTGCTGAAGTGACCTACCGACCTGCATTTATTTTATTTTTTTTTATTGCAGGTGTGGTGAACGGAAGCCTATCGGAGCCTTCCTTGACCACGGCATTCACGTCGCTCAAGGACGTGGTGTACAAAGGGCTGTTCGTCCTGATACTGCCTATAGATGGCGGGCAGGTGGGTAATGTCTTGTTTTTGTTGTTGTTGTTTACAGCTACATCCCCCAATCCTGCATGAGGCTATCCGCAACTTGATGTTGTTTCTGTTTTGGGTTATTTTCAGCAAATCACCTTCCTTGCAACTGGCATCCGGAGCGATATACTTCGTCAGACAGCACCGGGGGAAACGGGCGGTGAGAGAGTTTTACATCCCCGAAAAAGAAAAAAATAATAAATAAATAAATAAAAATAATAATAAGATGAAATACAAGGAAGTGAAATAAAATGTTAAAAGAAATACAATTTGAAACCAAAAAAAGTAAAATATGACTTTTTTAAGATAATTTTTTTTTTAAAAAAGCTCTTGTCACTGTTCAGGCACAGCATACACTGCAAAATGCATAGACCCTGGCCTGTTGGGATCCGAACTAGCGTGATAACACTTGAACTATCATGAATGTTTCAGTTGCTTCCTGTTACACACTCAGCCGTTTGTCACTTGTGCTCATCCATTGAGTGAATGATTGATTGTGTGTTGTCAATGATGTGGTGAAACAGATTTGGGTGTACATCATCGTTCTCGTCAGTGTGCGGAGATAGAAATTTGGTCTGTGCGTAAGGACGGCAGGATGACACTGTAAGCTCGCATGAACCCGTTTAGGCCGAGTCCCTACAGCAGGAGGTGGATGGACCATGATAATTCAAGGGTTGTGCCAGGTTAGCTTGGCGCCATCAGGCGCCTAGCTGATCTGGCACTGCCCTTGAATTATCAGGGGTCGATCCATCTCCTGAAACTGTTACATAGCCGTTGTGAAGTGACTCTTCTAAAATTCGGACATGTGGCAATGGGGTTAAAAGGGTTAACCCTCTTCAGCATGCATCCACCGGTACTGTTCACTGTTCCGTAGTCGCAAACCCTTTTATCCCCGAGTCCCAGCAGCAGGAGATGGCTTGACCATGATAATTCAAGGGCAGTGCCAGATTAGCTTGGCGCCTGCAGGCGCCAAGCTAATCTGGCACTACCCTTGAATTATCATGGTCAGTCCAACTCCTGCAACTGGTGCATAGTCGTTAGGCAACACCTCCAAAATTTGAGAAAAGGGACCTTGGGGCTGAAAGGGTTAAGGTGAGTGCACACGATGTCAGTTTGCCTGCGGAAATGCTGTAATCACCTGCTGCATGGTGTACGGCAGGCTTTACTAATGCTGCGCCATGTCTTGCGAACCAGGGGCCGACCTCCAGCGCTTTAGTGTGTACAAGACTCGCGCCCAGATGAGTGGCAACGGGCTGACGCTGGCAGCGATGGCCGTGGACGACTGTGCGGCCTCCTGCCTGGCCGAGGACCTGTTTTCCTGCCAGGCCTTTCAGTACTGCTTCACCACAGGCGATTGCTTCCTCAACGCAAACTACCCCAGTCAAGGCAACGTCAATATGACGGAGAGTGGATTCTGCGACATCTATGCACGTGTGTTGCTTGCTGTTTTTTCTTCATCATTATTTTCATCGTCAGTCACCATCATCGTCATCATTGTTTGTCATCATTATTGTTAAAATGTGATGTGTATAGTCAGGGGCGGCCGGATCTGGGGTAGGGGGTTACGGGGGTACCCCACCACCACCCCCCCCCCTCCCCCCACCACCGCCGACCCAAAATTCTTTAAAATTCTTTAAAATGACCCCTCCTCCCCCCGTTTGATATTCTGGCGAGAGTCTTAACACGTACGCGCCTCCCCCCCCCCCCCTCTTCGATTTTAGGCCCCTGGAAAAGATTGGACCCCCCCAACCCCCTTCTCGAGGTAACTGATCCGTCCCTGATAGTAGTTGTATTATCTGTCTCATTTTAGGTTATGTATCTTATTAATCCTGTTACTTCCTTTTTATGAGCCGTAACAGTAAATATTTTGAATCTTGTTATCACCAACATAGTCATCATCAGAAACGAATCCAAATGTTGTGGTCTGCAGAACATGCACTCTAAATGAATAATTGGGTTTTCTGTTATTACGATGTTTGTTCAATATTATTATCGTGGCTTATTGGCTTTGATGCCTTGAAATGTAAACATTATTTGCTTGCTACTAATGTCCACGTGCGATAATCAGTTTTGTATGTATTTGTTTTCAAAACAATGCGACCAAACTTGTTAGCACAGCGAGCCCGATGGTTACAATTCTCCCATTTTGATTTTAAACTTGTTCTCAGCAGACTCCATAACTGGCACAATAGTTACATCGACCATGATAGTTCAAGGGTTGTGCCAGAACAGCTTGGCGCCTGAAGGCGCCAAGCTGTTCTGGCACAACCCTTGAACTATCATGGTCGATTCTGTCTGCCGTCGCTGAATGCCAGGGCTTAGTGCAGTATTAACTTTTCACTCCTACAAAAGGCCTGTACTCGGATGCGTACACCCGCTATCCCGGCCAGGCAATGGAAACCGCAGCCGACGACTCGGTGAAAGCGAGTTCCTTGGAGCTGTGCGCTATGCAGTGTACCGTCTCCACGGCGTTCGACTGTCTGTCGTTCGACTACTGTCCGACCACGGGAGACTGCCAGCTGCGACGGGTGCATATGCTGGATGCGAAACCGTCTTCCGTCGTCAACAGCTCCATGTGCACACACTATTCACGTACGTTCCGAGTCAGTTCAGTAGAGCCGGACCACTTAAATGCTGGCGTCACTTGAGCCCTCAACGGACAGGCGGGCAAGGCGAACGCTACCCACCTGCAAGAGACATAAACCCTCATGAGCCCCCCGCAGTCGCGGGGCCTCATGAGGATTTATGTCTCTTGGTAGCCGTGTTCTATATGCCTATTATTTTTGGGTCCCAGTGACATTGTGTGCTGCACGCAATTCAGACACGGAATTCATGATCTCAGGCCGCGAACGGGTTTAGAACGCGTTAGCGCCAGGATTTTCTGATTCTGAGTTTTGTTTGTGAAAGACGATTTATCTCTTGGCAGCCCGTTCCGTGTGGCGTTTCAGTCTCTAGCTTGCGTCGTTTTCCACCCAAAGCTCAGTCCAGAAACATTACAGTATGACCTTATAACTCATTCTACCCCAGACACACCACAGCAAGGTAAGGATCGACCATGATAGTTCAAGGGTGATGCCAGAATAGCTTGGCGCCTATGGGCGCCAAGCTATTCTGGCATCACCCTTGAACTATCATGGTCGATCTGTGTCCTGCACTAGAGTGCAGTCTTCAGAGGACAACGGCAACATTTGGGGATTTCGGTGTTGGGGTAGAATGAGTTAAAGTGACCTTTTCAAAGATGCGGCTTTGTTTCGCTCCAGCAAGGCCGGCTATTAGCCCACATATGGGTACATCAGCAATCAAACTTTGTCAATTCCTGGTTTTTTGTTTTTTTTTCATACTGCAGTTCATGAAAATTACTGTGATTGGGCAGAGATTGTGTAATCAATCCGTCAGTTTATTCCAACATGGACTGTTTATCTACAGTGTGTTGTATTACGGGTAAAATTAGTTCAGTATTAACCCTTTTTATCCGGCAACGGCCGCATGTACCACATTTTGCAGGTGTCACCTAACTACTTGAACCATGTATCAATTGCCGGAGATGGATCGACCATGATAATTCAAGGGTAGCGCCAGATTAGCTATTCTGGCACTACCCTTGAATTATCATGGTCGATCCATCTCTTGCTGTAGTGCGTCAGGGACAAATCTGCCCTAGAAAGGCAAAAGACATTTTAGTGCAGAGCGAGATTTAATGGCAATTCAATGAAGAATGTTACTTGTCACAAGAAAGGCCTCGCTGTCTTTCGCCGATCCAGGGCAGATTTCAACATATATTATGCGCACACCGCATCTTCTCATTTGCAGGGAACTATCTGTCCGACTTCTCCGTGAAGCCGCGTAAGGTGATCCCTGGCCAGGACATGGTAATCGTGGACGAAACGGACCCCATCAATTGTGCCAAGATGTGCCGCGAACAAGGCGGGTGCCTGAGCTTTGACTTTTGTGACGCGCAGTGCCACCTGTCCAGGTCTAGCGGCAAGATGGATCCCAGTGTCACCGACAGTACTACCTGCGACCTGTACATCTTAAAAGGTATACAGGGGCGGGTGTGGGAGGAAGGGTATAATTGGGTTCCAGACGCCCGCCCCACCCCTTTAACACAATCTGCCGGGCCAGGACCGTAATCCCCCACATTTTGAAGTTGCCCTCTGAAGGACTGTATGACAATTCTAGAGAAAGATCGCGCGTGATAGTTCAAGGGTGCCAAGCTATTCTGGCACCACCCCCCTTGAACTATCATGCTCGACCAGTGTCTTGCTGTGACGTGTCGGGGCAGTTAAAAAGAAAAAAAACAAATTTCATGTGTGAAAGGTCTGCACATGGGGACATGGGGACGTAGCTTAGTGGATAAGACACTGTGCTGTTATTATACTAGTACTGGCACTGATGGGGACGTAGCGTAGTGGATAAGACACTGCGCTGGCAGTCGTAAGATCCCGGGTTCGAATCCCCTGATGGGCCGGAATGGGATGTGGACTTTTCCTCATTCCCATCGAGTCAAATTTACGTACAGACTCGGTTTACGGTTACGTTATTGGTCGTGCCTTCGTTTCTACAGCACGCATAATCATCAAGTGCGCACGTTAAAAGTCCCATTACCACTATTCGAAAAGAGAAGGCCCGGTAGCGCCGGTGAAATGGAAACAAAAATATATCACATGCAGCGAAGTTAATAGTAGGGTGGAGGTTTGCACATAAAGTAGCACTTAGTGGCAGCAGGCTTTCAAAGCTTCAGCTTCCATCCTTACGGCGCCTTGAGCATCTTTAATTAGATGCGCCTCGGAGATACCATACCATATCTGTGGCTAGTGGAAAACAGTTCTGATCTTTACTTCATTGTGATAGTTGGATTTTCTTAGCCTGTAATCAATGTGATGCGTCCATACAGTGCATGCATCCACCTGTGCCGTGGACAGTACCGGTGGCTGCGAGTAAAAAGGTTAACCCATGTAATCCCGCAGCCACAAGTTTTATAGGTGTCACCTGCCGACTATGCACCTGTTGGAGTGAGATGGATCGCACATGATAATGTAATCCATTTAGCCCCGAGTCCCTACAGCAGGAGATGGATTGACCATGATAATTCAAGGGTAGTGCTAGATTAGCTTGGCGCCTGAAGGCGCCAAGCTAATCTGGCACTACCCTTGAATTATCATGGTCAATCCATCTCCTGCAACTGGTACATAGACATTAGACAACACCTCCAAAATTTGAGAAATTGGGCCTTGGGGCCGACCGGGTTAAAGGGAGTGCACATATTAGCTTGCCACCATCACGCGTAAGCTGATCTGGCACTACCCTTAACTTATCATGGTCGATCCATCTCCTGATGTAGTGCAGGGCTAATGGGGTTAACAGTGTTTCCATTTTTTTGGTTCAGGTGCTATAGCAAAAGTGAGTCTATGTTATGGGTCATCTGTTCGGCGTCTGTCGTCTGTTGTCTGTGTTACATTTTAATATTGGCATTTTGGCAGAGACTATTCAAACCTCAGACTTAAGGCTTGGCCCAAGGGTACTTTGTGGTAAAACCTTTCTAAATATACAAATTTCAGTGACCTCTCACAAATGTCAAGGTCACAATGGGTCAAGAAAGGGGTCACAAACAGCTATATTTTGACACAAATTGTTTCTCCTCAAATACTATTTTCAACTTCAAACCCAAACTTGGTACATAGATATCTTATGGTAAGACCTTTATGTGCATACTAATTTGGATGACCACTCGGGAAGGTCAAGGTTCACAGGAGGTCGGCAAATGTATGCAAAATGCCCGTTTTTTAAAATTTTGTATAGAAATGTAGTTTTTTTTAAAGATTTTGCCAACTTTTCAGTCAGACTCTGCACAAAGGTAGCTGATGATACGATCTTCTATGCATACTAATTTAGTGGTCCCCTCACAAAGGTCAAGGTCGTGGGGGGGGGGGGGGGGCAGAAATAGGTCCAAAATAGCCATATTTTGACCACAAAAACCCTGCTTAATCGCAAATACTATTTTCAACTTCAACCCTAAACTTGATGTAGAGATACCTGATGATAAAGCCTTTCTATGCGTACTAATTTGAATGACTCCTGGGGAAGGTCAATGGTCACAGGAGTTCAGCGAGTGTGTGAAAAATGTCAGTTTTAAAAATAACAGAATTGTAGTTTTTATCTATGTTGTTTGCAAACTTTTCAATCAAACGTGGCGTAAGGGTAGCTGATGATAACCCCTTTCTCTGCATGCTAATTTTGTCGCCCCCTCACAAAGGTCAAGGGTCATAGAGAGTCGACAAATGTGTGAAAAATGCATACATTTTGAGAAAACTCGGATTTCACTGGTACAAAAGCCAACCCTTTACTTGTGTTTAGACACTTCAACACTTTCTTGTTATGATTGATCTATTGGAAAGGGCAAGGCCACAAAGGTCACGCTTATTATGTAGATTGGTCATGCACGTGAGCCATAAGGGCTTTGCCTTTCTTGTTCAGATTCAGCCAGCCAGGTAAATACAAGCTCAACCTTGCCCATGGTCCCTCTCACCACCACCACTACCGCGGCTACCAGACCACCTGTGCGGACAACTCAGGGACAGAATCCGGCCCGGACGACAAGAGTTGTCCAGCCTCCCTCGGTCGCCCCCACCAATGCCCCAATCACCGCACGCGTAACGCCCAGCCCGGGTCACGTGACGGCGCGACCTACATCCGGGCCAAACACCTCAGGTCAGACAGCACTTGAACGCGCGTGCACGTTCAAAATATTTTCCATTCAAAGAGATGTTTAGCGAGAGTATGTACTAGGGAGAACATCTGTGGAAGAATGACTAGCCTATGATAGTTTAAACCCATACCATCCTGACGCTGATTTTTTTTTTTAATTTGAGTATTGTCCTATGAAGGCGACAAAACAGATTTCAAGATAGATCAACCATTTTAGTTCAAAGCCGGGTGGTGCCAGAATATCTTGGTGCCTGAGGCGCCAAGCTGTTCTGGCATCACCCGTGAACTATAATCATCAAATTTGTTTCAAGCAAAAGTGTGTCAGGATGAAAAGGGTTAAGGGTAGTGTCTGATTAGTTTGTCGCCTGAAACTATCAATATCAAGCCCAAACCTGGCAACCTCAAGCCTGTCAAGGCGCGATGCACCTCTCTTACAATTGCATGGCTGATTGAGCCGTCTTGAGCTGAACTGACAAGTCTAATGTCACATTAGGAGGAAGGAAACCTTTCACAGATCAGCAAAATCGCGGTGGTTTGTTGAACTCGGTGAAAAGAGTGAGCCTCAAGATGTGGATGCCTAGGGTCCATGATGTTTATCTATAGACAAACAGCTGACATTGGCCAGGGTTCATTATTTGTGTGTGCAAGCCTTCTATACGAATAATATATATATATATATATATATATATATATATATATATATATATATATATATATATATATATATATATATATATATATATATATATATATATATATATATATATATATATATATATAATATATATATATATATATATATATATATATATATATATATATATATATATATATATATATATATATATATATAAGATAAGATAAGATAAGATAAGATAAACTTTTTCAGTGCCAGAAGCATAAACATTAGGAATTGTTTTCCGCGTAACTGACGAGCGTTCATATTAAGATCAACACATAAAACATATATACATCACAATCAAGCAGACTCAAAAATACCAAACTACACATGTATAGAAGTTCTTGTACTACGTATGCACACACATCTAAGTAAGTAAAATAAAATAAATCGTTAGCATAATAACCAAGTGAGCCGCCGCGCAACGAAAACAGATTAGCTATATTCATATGTATTTGTAAAGTGACTGTGCATCTTGTTTAAGAAAATACATATTATCTGTTTAACCCCTTTAGCCCCAAGGGCCCATTTCTCAAATTTTGGAGGTGTTGCCTAATGACTGTGTACCAGTTGCAAGAGACGGATTGACCATGATAATTCAAGGGTAGTGCCAGATTAGCTTGGCGCCTGAAGGCGCCAAGCTAATCTGGCACTACCCTTGAATTATCATGGCCAATCGGTCCCCTGCTGTTGAGACTCGGGGCTAAATGGGTTATTTATTGCGTCATTATTTGTCAGGGTGTCCAGCGAACCAGCAGCAAACTGGGGGGTCCAGCGATGATACAGGTCAGTTTTAGTTAGGGCTGGGTGTGTAGTAGGCATCAACATTAATGAGACAGGATGATATGTATTATGGTTTTGGAGGTGTGTGTGTGGGGGGGGGGGGGGAGCTCAAGACCGCTAAAAGATCATCAAAAGTCGCCCAGATGCCCATGGTGACGCCAAAAAAAGCTTTGAAACTCTGTAAACGGTAACCTAGCTGGCGACCTCAAATTTGAGCGCTCAGAACATCATTAACAGTTGACCGAGTTAAATCTCAAGCCACCCCTGGTAGTAACTTGTATATCTTGGTAGCCGGGCTGGCGACCTACAGTTTTAAGTGTCCCAGATCACCCCGGGGATCAGCTACCTCACAACAAGGATAGGGGCAAACTGGTTGTCGCCCTCGAGTTGCTGCAGCGGTAGCAGATGGAGGGATACAGCCAGTTTGGGATAAGGGGTGGGAGTGGGGGTGGGAATTTTCTGAGGACAAGAGACACGGATTCCTCCCACAAATGGACCACCTGGTGTCAGTTGTCACAAACTTGGCATCTTTCAATACATGTTCAGGCAGAAACCGACCTTGAAGCTTGACAAATGCCTGTTGCAGGGCCACGAGCAGGCATCGCTGTGGGTGTGCTGGTTCTGGGGCTGTTGCTAGGCGCCGGGCTGGTGTTGGTCGTGCAGAGGATCCGAGGCAAAAGGAGCGATGAAGACAACCTGGAACTGATGCCCAGTCCTTCGTATCGCTGATGGAATTATCATGGCAGAACAGTGATGGTTGACGTCATTCTTCTGTCCAGCAGCAGATTTTTGGCTATAGTGTTTACTTGCATGAGTAGTTCTTGCAGAGATGGCGACAGACTCTTTGTGCTCACTGATAAAAAGTTGTCGGCCGAGAAAAAAAAATCAAACATGAAAATCAGGAGTGGGGGGTCCAAGTTCCTACACCACTGCTGCGATAGTTATGAAAACTTTATTATCTGTTAACACAAATGCTTACCATTAGAATGCATTACATGTTCTGTCGTCTGTGTGCAATACAGGCCAACTGTTTGACTTGACTGCTTTATGTTAAATACAAATGTAGTCGATGTGTATGAACTGTAATATTATGTTGATACCTCAGAAATATGTAAATACAAAGAGCAAATTGTGTGATTTTTCAGTACTAATGAAGACCTGTTGAACAATATTGTGTATGTGAATATTTAATGCGTATGTGAATGTTTAATGTGTATGTGAATATTTATACAGATGTATAGTAGAAACATGGTGTGCGTGGGATAATGTGTGAATGTCCACCCAGTGTGCAAAAGGCCATCGGGCCAGCAATCGGCCGCCTTTGACCCGTGCACAGTCGTGCGCAGGCCAGTGGCCGCTGTGTCGGGCCGATGGCCATTTGCGCATTGGGCGGCCGGTTTGCTCAGACTCCTCGGGTTGACTTCAGCCGGCCTTGGGCGGCCTTTGTACGCGTCAGCTAAGGCCGACAGGCTCGAGGACCTTTTGGTTCATGGATGCCAGTTTGCATGTTCATTACATCATTATGTCACAACAACATGTCAACTTGTTTCTGAAATTCATCTTCTCTTTTTTTCATCTTCTCTGTTCTCTCTCTAGATCGGTGGCCGATCCACAGTTCACACAATGTGCAAGGAGGACAACTACAAGTTTGAACGGATATGTTCATTCAGATGCATTGTTGTCTCCCATGTACCCAATCCCTTCCACCGTCATGAACTTGTTTTATGTGTTTTCTTGTTTTTGTTATTTGGCTATTTCAGTGGTTTTTTTTTCTTCTTTCTTCCAACTTTGTTTCGCGCATAACATTAAAAACATCTTCTTCAAAAATGAAATTTTGTTTTAAAAGTTTTTCTTGAAGACAAAAGATGGATTACTTTTATCATTATCTGTTTAGCACTGTGTACTGAATAAAGACTAGGCACATCCACTGTGCGTGTGTGTGGCAGTGCGAGGCTTTCCGCTAGGACGTAAAATAGTCCATCATCGGGACAGACAGTATGACCAACAAAAAAAATCGTCCCGACGCTCTACAGTCAGTTGATACTTGAAGCATGTCATCGATATTGTTTTTTGGTTTTTTTTTCAAGATTTGGCCTTCCAGTTTTTCCATCCCAGTTCAAATTTGTCAGTCAAATACGGAAATGTTTCTGTTAACGGAAAGCCGTGTGTGTGTGTGTGTGTGTGTGCGTGTGCGTGTGTGTGTGTGTGTGTAATATAGCCAATGACCAATGATGTTTTGCATGGGTACTGTAACCATTTTAGCATTTCCCAAAATTTGGCAGTGTCCTTAACGACTATGTACCAGTTGCAGGAGGTGGATTGACCGTAATAATTCAAGGGTAGTGCCAGATTAGCTTGGCGCCGTCAGGCGCCAAGCTAATCTGGCACTGCCCTTGAATTATCACGGTCAGTCAATCTCCTGCTGTAGAGACACGGGGCTAAATGGGTTAAGTCTCACAAGAACCTAAACCTTTTATTTGAACACTCACAAACCAGGGCAGGGGATCTAACTGTTTGTCTGTCCAGCGCTGAGTAATTCCCCTTGGTATGTGTACTTTTATTTGAACAGAAACTACTTGACAGCGGTCAACACGCGCAGACACGTGGTTGCAGATTCAAACGAGATCCATTTTCCAGTGAAACCATCAAACTACCTAATGAGCAGTAAACTATACTTGTAAATGTGTGAGTTTGGACTTGGTTCTAATCTGCAAATCCAAAATCGCAGAACAGTACACATATCTTGTATCACTGAAAGCACGTTGGAATTCACACACGATCATAAGATTGAATACATTGGACTACAGATAAGGAGGACTAACCACACAGACGTGGATGAGAGTATCATGTCACAAACACAGCTACAACACACACGTTTACTGTATGCAAAGAAAAGCCCAAAGAAGAAATTGATTGATTGATTGTACATTGCTTAACGTCCCGACAGCAACAAGGCTTTCTCAGGACGTGCCTGCACTGCTTGTGAAAAAAAAACCTAAACAGAACATTGAATGTATGTCGCCAGCCAGTCAAATACGTTAAATAAACCTAACACATGGGGCCTAAATAAAGCTAAGACCATTTAGCAACACACATCCAATATCAAGAGCTACAGGCAGTGCAGACAGTAGGGAGAGTTTTAAAAAGGCAAATACAGGTGAATGGACCTCGGGTAGACAGAAACACATGCCCCAGAATAGAGAGAAAAACTCACCCTGTGGGGTTGACCAGGGTGACCCTGGGAACTAAAAAGTTCCTAACCCCACCCAAGTCCCCCAGGGCAGACCCGGGTGGGGGCCCAAAGAAGAAAGAATGTATACTTAGAAGGTAGTTATAACATAATTTATTAATAAAATGTTATAATTTTTTTAATGTTTTTTTTTTCTTCTTCGTTGGTTTTTTCTCTTTTGTTGTCTCAACATAAAGTGGTGCATGCACACACAGCACACGCGGATTTATTCAGTCAAAATACATGTGGAAACCAAAAAGTGGCTGCCAGGCATGTAAAACATATAGAAATAACAATGAAAGAACCACGCTTTGAAAACACTTTCAAAGCGTGTTTCTTCTAGTTTATTTGTTATTTATTTTTTGCATTAGAAAAAAAAAACGTTGTCTGTTGCCACAATTGTCCGTTTTGTCTTGCGCCACATTGACTCGGGAATTTTTTTTTTAATTAATAGTATGCTTTGTCTATTTTTTTTTTTTCATTGGAGACCACCCGCATAATAATGTTTTTGTTTCCTGTAGCCAATTTAACTAACGACTTTAGGGAAAACTCTTGAGGTCTTATCTATTGGATTTATAAAGGGGTTGTATCCCTTTAGTTTCCTCGCGAGGTATTTTTCGTGTTATTTGGGTCGGAAGACATGCATTTGTGCGAAGGGTCTTGAACCTCTATTTTCGTTTTTGTTTTAGAAGCTAAACTCAAGTTAAGACCATGTCTTCTTCAAGGCGAGCAGGCAGTGACGGTAAAGGAACAATTAACAATCAGCGAGCGATGTGTAAAAGCTTGCATAATTTTCGGTTGTGGTTGTTTGCTTTGCTTTCAAAGTAGATTTGGTGACATGATGCTATAATTTCGCTGAACAAACCCGAGTTGGTTACTTTTGGGTGTACACTCCTTCTGATCTGGCTAGAGACAACCAGTGTCAATGTTTTTTGTCAAGAAGTTTTCAGGATATATACAGAAACAGCAGAAGCAGAGCACGTTATATTTTTTGCACTATACATGCTGCGAATTATTATGCTATAATTTTACACATAAACAGTTTAAGTTACTAACGGATTTAAGGTAAACTCTGTCCAGAAGTCTACATTATAGCACGATTTATACAAATTTATTTACAGAGACTCCAAATTATAATCACGTTTGCGGCTTGTTTAGTAACCAAGAGTGGAGAACTTGTTTCCGGCTTGTTTAGTAACCAAGAGTGGAGAACAACCTATGTATGAGTAGTAAACTTTGGGTATAGCAGTTTTTATGTCTGAAGCTGTTCTAAACAAAGTAACTTTATAGAGAAAAGAGTTGTCAGGACTTCAACCATATAGAACGGTAAATCAACCCAGTTAGGCCCGGATCCGGGGGTGGGGGTGGGGGGAAAGCGGGGGTCCATGCCCCCCCCCCCCCCACTCCCCCCCCCCATCTTCCCCCATAAAAAAATACTATTATCACCTTGGTGAAAAACGAAAATAAAGCCATACTCAAAAGTCAAAACTCTGCTTCAGGTGGTTAATTTCTCCCCAAATTTTTTGGGACCCTCCCCCTCCGCCCCTCAAGGGTACGGTACGATAACTACAGAATCTACCCTAGTTTATCACGGGGGTCTACCCATCTTTAATTTTGTCGGTAACTTTCTTGTCTTTTGCGCAGCGTTTGATACCATTGACCATGACATTCTACTTGCCCGCATTCGTGATGTGTTTGACATTCAAAGCCGCCACTGCACTGAAATTTTTCCAATCCTATTTTGTTGGTCGCTTGCAGATGGTTTCAGTGGCAGGATTTGAGTTGAGCTGCTTTGTGGCGTTCCACAGGGGTCGGTCTTGGGGCCTGTTTTTTTTTACTTTGTATACACAGCCACTGTCGCATGTCATTGAGCGTCACTTTGTTTCTTATCATTTATATGCAGATGATACAAAATTGTACAAACACTCCCCTCGTGAACATGTTAATCGGATGGTGCAGTCTATGGAGGCTTGTATTTGTGATGTTCAGAAGTGGACCACACAGAACAAGCTCCAGCTGAACAGTGACAAGACTGAGGCCCTCCGAATGACATGCTCCTCTACGTGCAGTGCTGATCTTCCTGAGTCAATGATGGTGGGCGAGAGCGCCATCTCTTTTTCTAGTTCGGCCCGTAACTTGGGTGTCATTTTTGACAACAGGCTGACAATGAAGAAACAAGTGAAGAAATTTTGCCAGCTTGCCTTCCTTCTTTTCACTCAGAAGGATCAGCAATGTTCGACAACTGCTGACTGTTGAAGTTAACAAAACACATGTTAACTCCCTTGTGCTGTCCCCCGCCGTGAGATGGCCTTTCGCCTGCTCGGCGTAATCAACCCTTGTGCTGTCCCGAATAGACTATTGCAATTCTCTTTTGTCCGGTGTGTTACACTATAAGTGTATACGACCAATATCACGGTCGGGTAATTTTATAATTTCCCTTGATATGAAAATAACGAGGGGATACTTAGTACCACGGGCTCACGTGGAGTTGACAAGTGGCCGGCCCTACTAAGCTGGGACTAATGAATGATAATTGCGAGTGGAAATACATCAATCTCACTTTAGCGGTCCCGATGCGGGCGGTAGCGAACTGGGAGCTGGGACTAATGAGAGTCAGTAATAGGTTACTGGTCAGCTAAGATCAGAGGATGCTGGCCACCATAATAGATGTGGGATAATTAGGAGAGACAGTAATAGGTCCCTGGTCAGCGAGGATCAGAGGACGCCGACCACCATAATAGATGTGGAATAATTAGGAGAGACAGTAATGAGTTCCTGGTCAGCTAAGATCAGAGGACGCTGACCACCATAATAGATGTGGAATAATTATGAGAAACAGTAATGGGTTCCTTTGATAGCTAGGATCAGAGGACGCTGACCAGCATAATAGATGTGGAATAATTATGAGAGACAGTAATGGGTCCCTGGTCAGCTAGGCCGGATCAGAGGGCGCTATCCACCAGAGCAGATGGGGGATAGATTATGGGCGACAGTAATAGCTCCTTTGACAGATAGGGTCAGGGGACGCTCACCACCCTGATAGATGTGGAATAATATGGGTGACAGTAATAGCCCCTTTTGACTGGTTGAGACAAAGGGGCGATGCCCTCGGCCAAAACGGGTATATATAGTGGGAGAGCTCACAACGAAGGGGACGAGATAGAGAGAGAGCTCACAACGAAGGGAACGAGATAGAGAGGGAGCTCGCACAATGAAGAGATAGATAGAGAGTACACAACGAAGAGAGAGAGAGAGATAGATAGAGGGAGCTGAGAAGCGAGAGACCGAGCTCCGGTATTTTCGCCATTTTAGTATGCCATGCTAGTAGGTTGGTTGTGCCCAACCTATTAGACCCACGATGACCAAGAAATAAAAGACTCTTCTGGAAACACTCTTGTCTGGCTGCGTCTTCCATCTACAACACCTTGCGTGTGGCTGCGGTAGTGTAACAGGTGTTCCGCAAAATCTTCTTGACTAAATCCAGAGAGTCATGAACTGTGCTGCACGTCTGATTTTTCGTGTACCGAAACGTGAACACATTATGCCTCTACTAGCTGTTTTGCACTACCTGCCAGTTTCATACAGAATTCAGTATAAAGTCTGTATTATTTGTTTCAACATCATCTCTGGTTCTGCCCCTCCTTACTTATCTGATCTTGTCCAGCTGTATACACCGTCCCGCTCACGATGCTCTGCTTCAGACACTCGTGTTTTCCGTATCCCTAGACGTAATAAGGTCACTCAAGGTCATCGTGCATTTTCGTATTTTGGTCCCATTACATGGAACGCTCTCCCAGCTGATGTGCGTCACTCATCATTTCTCTTCATTTTCAAATCCAAGCTTAAAACACACCTTTTCTCTGTTGCATATACTTAAAGACAATTTTGTCTGCCGGCTCACCATGATGTGTGTGTGTGTGTGTGTGTGTGTGTGTGTGTGTGTGTGTGTGTGTGTGTGTGTGTGTGTGTGTGTGTGTGTTTTCTGTTCCTTGTAAATCAGTGTATTTTGGTTGTTGTATGTGCTTGTTTTTGTATTTTGCTTTGTGTTTCATTACTGTGATTGTAAAGCGCCTAGAGCACCTTGGTGATTAGGCGCTATACAAATTACCTTTATTATTATTATTATTATTATTATTATTATTATTATTCATGTATTTCTTTTCTATAACACTCAACAGTCACTTGCTAGGTGCTTGCGCATTACGAACTAATAGCTGAAAATGTGACTCGAGGTGTCTCACAAAACAACGACTCTCCATGTAAACTGACAGCTCCTATCGAAAAGTCAGTGCTACCAATTTCTACACACAACGCAAAACTGAACCGGCGGTTGCACAAGCTACGAAACTCTAAAACTACTGCAGACAACATCAAATGGAAAAATATGTCATCGTTGTCATGGCTCGAATAACTAAGTAAAGCTAATTTTACCTTGTAAATTGAATTCACGTGTCGAAATTTGGCAACACTAGGCGCCATTCAATCACGTGATTACGGAGGGGCAGTTAATCGAGCTGACTAGTGACTACCATAATTTGGTCATCAACTCCAGCCAAGTATGTCGCCTCTTGTACTTTGTGTATGTAAAAGACAAAATCGGGGGAAGGGGAGGGGGTGGGTGGGTGGATGGATGGCCGGAGAAGAACGCACTGACTATCTAGTGACTACTACTAGTCAGATGTTCTTCAGTCATCCCCAGAACTATTCCCCAGCCGGCGCAACAGCCGTCCAAAGGCCAACGTGCTTGCACAGTCCCTGGATTCCTTTGAGTCCGGGACTAAAATACTTTCTTTCTTTGTTGTTGCTGCTGCTGCGCACCACCCAGCACTGAGGCGTAACGTCTAGAAATACTGATTCAGCAAAATTTAGGCGGTTGCTTTAATGGAAGAAGAAGAAGACTCCATAACTTGGATCTGATTGATTGATGGAAAGACTAACTGACTTTTAGATG
>BTPG01000005.1:183918652-183938652 GCA_036245525.1 Semisulcospira habei | reverse complement strand
TGACTCATAGCTTGACACGAAGAAAATGAGAAGGTGAAAAATGCGCGCACACGCAGTCACAACTTGCAAACCATCTCACTAAAAGCTTCCGATAACAAAAACGTAAGTCAGTGGAAAATTCGTTTTCTTGTTTCAGTGTATATCTACGTGTATTTTGAAAAAGAGGTTTTACTGATCATAACCCCACTATGTCCAGGTACAAAATATCCACATTTTAGAGTTCTCCTCCGAGGACTGCAGGAGACAGATCGACCATGCTAGTTCGACCATGCCAGAAGAGCTTGGCGCCTATAGGCCACCTAGCCCAGCCTTCCTGCCCTGTGAAGAAGTCTGCCTTCCGCCTCGTCTGCAGCAGTCTCCAGCGCAAGCTCAGAGATCTCCAGAATGAGTGGTGGACCAGACTTGCACAGAGGACCCAGCTTTGTGCTGACAATGGTGACTACAGGGGCTTCTACGAAGCACTGAAAGCAGTGTATGGCCCCAGGCACCTGGTACAAAGTCCCCTGCGAAGCGCGAATGGCCAGGCACTCCTCACAGATAATACCTCCATCTTGAACCGCTGGTCGGAATACTTTCAGAGCCTCTTCAGCGCTGAGCGCACTGTTCAAGAAGCAGTCGTCCTACAAATCCCACACCTCCCAGTAAAGGTTGAGTTGGACGAACCGCCCACCGCTGAAGAGACCCTCACAGCCATCCACCAGCTCAAGAGTGGCAAAGCAGCAGGCATCGATGGAATACCACCAGAGATCTGGAAACATGGAGGCACAGCACTGCACAACAAGCTCCATGACCTCTTTCTCTGCTGCTGGGAGGAAGGAACATTACCAAAAGATCTCCGTGATGCAGTCGTTATCACCCTGTACAAGAACAAAGGCGAGAAGTCTGTCTGTTCCAACTATCGGGGAATTACCCTGCTGTCCATTGCTGGGAAAATCCTTGCAAGGCTGCTCCTGAATCGGCTGGTACCTGCCATCGCTGAAGACCAACTCCCAGTGGGCCAGTGTGGCTTCAGAGCAAACAGGAGCACCACCGATATGGTCTTTGTGCTGAGACAGCTACAGGAGAAGTGCCGCGAGCAGAACAAAGGTCTGTACGTAACATTTGTCGACCTAACAAAAGCGTTCGACACTGTGAGCAGGCAAGGCATGTGGCAGATCCTGGAGCGACTTGGCTGTCCCCCAAAGTTCCTCAACATGATTGTCCAGCTACACGAGGACCAGCAAGGCCAGGTCAGACTCAACAATGACCTCTCGGAACCATTCCCTATTCTCAACGGCGTAAAGCAGGGCTGCGTGCTGGCACCGACCCTCTTCACCATCTTTTTTAGCATGATGTTGAAGCAGGCCACAGTGGACCTCGATGATGACGATGCAGTGTACATCAGGTATCGTCTCGATGGCAGCCTGTTCAACCTCAGACGACTGCAGGCCCACACGAAAACCCTAGACCAACTGATTCGTGAGCTGCTTTTTGCTGATGATGCTGCCCTCGTTGCACACACAGAGAGAGCCCTGCAGCGCATCACGTCTTGCTTCGCAGATGCTGCCCAGCTCTTTGGACTCGAGGTCAGTCTGAAAAAGACAGAGGTCCTCCATCAGCCGGCACCCAAGACAGTGTATCGCCCTCCTCACATCACCATTGGCGAGTCTGAACTAAAGTCAGTGCACCAGTTTACTTACCTTGGCTGCATTATCACGTCGGACGCCAAGCTGGACAAGGAGCTTGACAGCAGGCTGGCAAAAGCAAACAGCGCTTTCGGGCGACTTTTCAAGCGGGTGTGGCACAATCAACAGCTGAAAACAGGCACCAAGATCAGCGTGTACAGAGCTGTGGTCCTCACCACCCTGCTGTATGGTTCCGAGTCCTGGGCCCTCTACCGCAGCCAACTACGACTCCTCGAACGCTTCCACCAGCGCTGCCTGCGTACCATCCTGGGCATTCACTGGAGTGACTATGTCACCAACGTCGAGGTCCTTGAACAGGCTGAAACTGTGAGCATCGAGGCTTTGCTGCTGCGGACACAGCTCCGCTGGGCGGGGCATGTCTCCAGGATGGAGGATCATCGCCTACCAAAGATCACCCTGTTCGGCGAGCTTGCTACTGGACACCGTGACAGAGGGGCACCAAAGAAGATATACAAAGACTGTCTCAAGAAGTCACTTAGTGCCTGCCAAATCGACCACCACCAGTGGTCTTCGCTTGCTGCGGACCGTGACACCTGGCGCTCCACCATTTACAAGGCAGCTGTCTCCTTTGAGGACTCTCACAGAGCTAGCCTTAAGGACAAGCGGCTCAGGAGAAAAAACAGAGATGCCGCAGCTCAGAACCCTGGCCATACCTTCCCCTGCAGCCACTGCGGTCGAACCTGCCTGTCTCGGATTGGCCTCCGCAGCCACGAACAAGCCTGCAGACGTCGTGGGCAACTCCTATAAAATCTTCGTTCGCGAAGTCAAGCCAAGAGATTCTGGCACCACCCTTGAACTAGCATGGTTGATCCACATCTTGCTGTGGTGTGTCGGGGCTGAATGAGTTAATAACTCGTGCTGTTTGTTTTCTCAGCGTGTTTCTTTTTTCATTCTGTTATGTTCTCTGCGTTCTGAACGCTTGTCAGTCACCTTTTCGGTCTGTTACAGTTTAAACTACACATACCGAGGGGAATTACTCAGCGCTGGACATACACACAGTTAGATCCCTTGGTATGCGTACTGTTCTACCAGCGCTAGCCTCACCTATCTGGTCTGTGAGAGTTTTAACTACAGAAACAAGGTATGCCTATGAAGAACCCGACGAGAGAAGAAAAAAAAAACACGCTTAGAAAAGACAGGTACAACACAATAAATTGTCCTTTCTTATACACAAACCAAGGGGAATCACTTAACGCTGGACAGACAAACAGTTAGATCCCCTGCCCCCGCCTTACAGGCACCCCGGCAATCGCCAGCCCACAGAAAAATACGCAGGTATAAAACAAGACGATCATCTACATCCTCTAAGATGATGTAGGATGTAGAGGATGCAGATGATCGTCTTGGTCTATACCTGCGTATTTCTCTGTGGGCTGGCGATTGGATGCCTGATAGGCGGGGGCAGGGGATTTAACTCAGTGTTTGTCTGTCCAGCGCTGAGTGATTCCCCTTGGTTTGTGTACAATTCTGCCAGCGCTAGTCTCACCTATCTGGTTTGTGAGTGTCCTTTCTTAGCATGTTTCTTTATTCATTGGGTTCTACTCTGCATTTTACACGCCGCTAGACAGTAACCTTTCTTTCTCCGCTGGATTCTTCTGTGTTTTTGGCCGGACTGAATATGCTATGCCTATACATACTGACGGGGAAGAACCTAGATGCAAACTGACACGCTTTCGCTCTTCACAGGCTGACAGGTAACTGAATATGAGGTAATTACTTTCTAATTGACCAAGCACAAGGTCCTCGGGGCGAAGTCGGTCCGAGGGAGTATTGCTTTTTGAGGATGTGTGAAAAAAAATCTGTGAGGGATGAATCATTGTCTGTTTATATTACTGCTGTTGGTATTGCATGCATGTTAACTTATATTGCCGTATTTATTTGGGTAGGTAAAAACAGAGTAACCCCCCTAGTGACGTCACAGGTCCAACCCCTTCACTGCCGGGACAAGGCGTGTATGTGTGCGTGCTTCAATAGTCGGCTTTAGCTTCAGTTGTTAAACAAACGTCATCAATTGTATTTTTTTAAATTAATTTAATAAAAGACTATAAACGCGAAAAATTGTTGAAATTGTTGCAATGACCTCCGACATCAAACATGGACTGTACTTTGATTTTGGACCTTACGGCTTTCCCCTTTTTACAATTCTGTCAGCGCTAGCCTCACCTATCTGGTTTGTGAGTAAGCAAAACATCGAACATTAAACATAAAAAAATTATGATGTTATGTTGCAAAAGAAATGACAAAGAACACCTCAGCAAGTCTAAAGTATTATGTATGATACATGAATATGAATAAGGAAATGTTTCTGCAGTCAAGGACGGTATGTGAAAAAAAATGAACAATATGTTTTCACATGTTCTTAATAAATGTATGCAGTTGGTACTTGAACGTTCGTAAAGAAGGTGCTGCTTTAATGTCTGCAGGAACTGTGTTCCATAATTTTGCACCAGAGTAGGAGAGGGAGGTCTTGTAAATATGTAAGCGGGGCTTTGATACTACCAGATTGTTCCCTGATGTTTGACTAACTCTGTGGGCAAGTGCGAACAAAGTAGAGAGATAGGCTGGTGAGTCTGAGAGGGTGATTTTGTGCATGAGTACCAACTTATTATAAATGAACTGCTTGTCAAGTGGTAGGATATCCAGCAGCTTGAACTTGTAATCAGTACTAATGACTTGCATGGGTCTGTCAACGATTAATTTGATTGCCCGCCTGTGAAGCGAATTCATCCTTTTGAGATTAGCATCACTGCTCCCATTCCAAACTGAGGAGGCATAATCCAAATGTGGCTGAATATGGGCACAGTAAAAACGTTTCCTTGTTGGTTCGTTAGTAAAAAATCTTAATTTTGACAGTAAGAATAATTTTTTTGATATTGTTTTACACACTTTGGTAATATGGATTTGCCAACACAGTTTGTCATCAATGATGAATCAGCATAATAAGGCTGAGTTGAGAGAGAGAGAGACAGAGACAAAGAGGCTGGAGAGAGAGAGAGAGAGAGAGAGAGAGAGAGAGAGAGAGAGAGAGAGAGAGAGAGAGAGAGAGAGAGAGAGAGCGAGAGGCTGGAGAGAGAGAGAAAGAGAGAGGCTGGAGAGAGAGACTGAGAGAGAGAGAGAGAGAGAGAGAGAGGCTGGGGAGAGGGAGAAGAGAGAGAGAGAGAGTCAGAGACAGAGACAGAGAGGCTGGAGAGAGAGAGAGAGAGAGAGAGAGAGAGAGAGAGAGAGAGAGAGAGAGAGAGAGAGAGAGAGAGAGAGAGAGAGAGAGCCAGAGAGAGAGAGAGAGAGAGAGAGAGAGAGCGAGAGAGAGAGAGAGAGAGAGAGAGCGAGAGGCTGGAGAGAGAGAGAGAGAGAGAGAGAGAGAGAGAGAGAGAGAGAGAGGCTGGAGAGAGACTGAGAGAGAGAGAGAGAGGGGGGGGGGCTGGGGAGAGGGAGAAGAGAGAGAGAGAGAGAGAGAGAGAGAGAGAGAGAGAGAGGCTGGAGAGAGAGAGACAGCGAGAGGCTGGAGAGAGAGAGAGAGAGAAAGAGAGAGGCTGAGAGAGAGAGAGAGAGAGAGAGAGAGAGAGAGAGAGAGAGAGAGAGAGAGAGAGAGAGAGAGAGAGAGAGAGAGAGAGATGCACTTTAACACGAACTATGCAGGTAACATTAAAAGAAAACTGTAGGTTATACGCGCTGCCAAGAAAAAAAAAGTGATTGATGTATTTGTGCACTCTGACTTTAAAAGACCGTACAGAAAAAAAAAAGAAGAGAGGTTACCTTTGCATCGACCTATAGGTGTAAAATAATTAAAAGAAAACTGAAGGTAAAGAGTCTTGCAACAAACAAACGAACAAACGAACAAATAAACAAACAAGCAAACAAACAAACAAACGAGCAAAGAGAGAAACAAACAAACACGTGACTTATTTTTGTGCACTCTGACTTGACTCAAGAGTGTAAGATTCGTGGAAAAAAGGCTGATGGCGAAACACATGCGTGTTTAGTGATGATTATGCCTTTGACTCCCGGCACGTTCATTCTATAGAGTCCACGGGTCAAGTTAACTCATTGGAGACGGTGTCGCCTCCGGATACGCGGCTTAAGCCGCGTATCCGAAGGCGGCACGTCTCCAATGAGTTAAACTTTGACTGACAGTCTGTGTTTTTGAAATATGTGTTAATTCCACTGACGCCAAAGAGACGTCCAAGGAAAGTGGACTACTCAATATTATACTCAATGAGCCCATACCATAGCCAGGCGCCTGTAGCCCGTGTGAGCTTAAGGCCCCGCTACACATGCCCGGTTTTGAGGCCGATTCCCGATCAGTTTCGAATCGAGGGGTGATCGGGCCGGACTAAAAAAAACGTGTGCACTGCCACACATTTCCCGACTTGTTTAGCCGACCGGTTTGAATCGAAGATCAAAGTCGTACCTGTTCTGCAAAATGGCTGCTAGAGTGACAGTGATGATGATGTGCTTGCATTATCAGCAGTTTTGCATCATATTCGGGAAGAGGCGTGCGAAACTTCAGCAACGGCGGTGGCCGGTACTGATCACAACAGGCGTGTTCCGCCATTTGCAACTGAACTACGACATGCTTTGCGAGACGCGCTCTGATTGGTTGAAGCTTACAACCGGGGCCGATTCGGATTGGGAAAATAGAGCAGGTTCTAGACACCCGATTCCCAGCCGATTGGGACCGGATCGGATAATTGACGTCATCCGATCGCCGCGGCAATCGGATCGGAATCGGCTTCAAAATCGGGGCACAACCGGCACGTGTGGCGGGGCCTTTAGTCCTGCACCAGCCACTAAGCACACATTTGTAATCTTAGTGTGTCGGTGAGTCCCGTCGCGAAGACCCTGAGCAACTCGGTATTTCGTAGTGTAACCCCTTCGGCACAGCCGAGAAAAAGTCAACAATGACGCCCCAACTGCAAGAGACAGAGATCCTCATGAGCCCCCCAGTTGCGGGGGCTCATGGCCGGGATTTATGCCTCTTTAGTGCTGACACCAGTTACTGAGTAGTCCACTGACTTTCCTTGGACGTCTCTTTGGCGTCAGTGGAATTAACACATCAAAAACACAGACTGTCAGTCAAAGTTTAACTCATTGGAGACGTGCCTCCTTCGGATACGCGGCTTAAGCCGCGTATCCTGAGGCGGCACTACCGTCTCCAATGAGTTAACTTGACCCGTGGACTCTATAAAATAAACGTGCCGGGAGTCAAAGGTATAATCATCACTGAACACGCATGTGTCTGGCACCTGTGCCTGCTCAGCCGCTGAGCTCAATCGTGCCGGCGCGGCGGGCCAGGGAAGGCTGACATCGGCCTGAAGACTTGATACTCGCAGGGAGGGCGCTGTGTCTGTCATCTCTTATCAGTGCAACTCACAAGTGGTGGGGCCCGAAATAGCGGTAACTTCCTTCGTCAAGGCTGCAAGGGTAAACAATACAAAAGGCAATTCAGTGGCACGGTGTGTGTGTGTGTGTGTGTGTGTGTGTGTGTGTGTGTGTGTGTGTGTGTGTGTGTGTGTGTGTGTGTGTGTGTGCGTGCGTGCAGGCTCAGTGCAACTTTGACTGTTAACCCCTTCGCGGAAATGGTTTTGTTGCTGAAACCACTGCAGGCTGACCGACGTGAAGAACACAGACCTAAATGGGGCCAGAAAATGTATACCGTACACTAGATAGGACTAACAAGCTTACCGTACACTAGATAGAACTAACTGACAAGCTTACCGTACACTAGATAGAACTAACTGACAAGCATACCGTACACTAGATAGAACTAACTGACAAGCTTACCGTACACTAGATAGAACTGACTAACAAGCATACCGTACACTAGATAGAACTGACTAACAAGCATACCGTACACTAGATAGGACTAACTGACAAGCTTACCGTACACTAGATAGAACTAACTGACAAGCTTACCGTACACTAGATAGGACTGACAAGCTTACCGTACACTAGATAGAACTGACTAACAAGCATACCGTACACTAGATAGAACTGACTAACAAGCATACCGTACACTAGATAGAACTAACTGACAAGCATACCGTACACTAGATAGGACTAACTGACAAGCTTACCGTACACTAGATAGAACTAACTGACAAGCTTACCGTACACTAGATAGAACTAACTAACAAGCTTACCGTACACTAGATAGAACTGACTAACAAGCATACCGTACACTAGATAGGACTAACTGACAAGCTTACCGTACACTAGATAGAACTAACTGACAAGCTTACCGTACACTAGATAGAACTAACTGACAAGCTTACCGTACACTAGATAGAACTAACTGACAAGCTTACCGTACACTAGATAGGACTAACTGACAAGCATACCGTACACTAGATAGAACTAACTAACAAGCATACCGTACACTAGATAGAACTAATTGACAAGCTTACCGTACACTAGATAGAACTAACTGACAATCTTACCGTACACTAGATAGAACTGACTAACAAGCATACCGTACACTAGATAGAACTAACTGACAAGCTTACCGTACACTAGATAGAACTGACTAACAAGCATACCGTACACTAGATAGAACTGACTGACAAGCATACCGTACACTAGACAGAACTAACAAGCATACCGTACACTAGATAGAACTAACAAGCATACCGTACACTAGATAGACTGAACTGACAAGCATACCGTACACTAGATAGAACTGACAAGCATACCGTACACTAGATAGAACTGACAAGCATACCGTACACTAACAAGCATACCGTACACTAGATAGAACTGACAAGCTTACCGTACACTAGATAGAACTGACAAGCATACCGTACACTAGATAGAACTGACAAGCATACCGTACACTAGATAGAACTAACAAACATACCGTACACTAGATAGAACTGACAAGCATACCGTACACTAGATAGAACTAACTGACAAGCTTACCGTACACTAGATAGAACTGACTAACAAGCATACCGTACACTAGATAGAACTGACTGACAAGCATACCGTACACTAGACAGAACTAACAAGCATACCGTACACTAGATAGAACTAACAAGCATACCGTACACTAGATAGACTGAACTGACAAGCATACCGTACACTAGATAGAACTGACAAGCATACCGTACACTAGATAGAACTGACAAGCATACCGTACACTAACAAGCATACCGTACACTAGATAGAACTGACAAGCTTACCGTACACTAGATAGAACTGACAAGCATACCGTACACTAGATAGAACTGACAAGCATACCGTACACTAGATAGAACTGACAAGCATACCGTACACTAGATAGAACTAACAAGCATACCGTACACTAGATAGAACTGACAAGCTTACCGTACACTAGATAGAACTGACAAGCATACCGTACACTAGATAGAACTGACAAGCATACCGTACACTAGATAGAACTGACAAGCATACCGTACACTAACAAGCATACCGTACACTAGATAGAACTAACAAGCATACCGTACACTAGATAGAACTGACAAGCATACCGTACACTAGATAGAACTAACAAGCATACCGTACACTAGATAGAACTGACAAGCATACCGTACACTAGATAGGACTAACAAGCATACCGTACACTAGATAGGACTAACAAGCATACCGTACACTAGATAGAACTAACAAGCATACCGTACACTAGATAGAACTAACAAGAGACAAACGTGTACGCATGGGCCCCCACAAGGGTTTCTTGGTATCTGTGTAGCTTTGCGTTCAAATTGCCCCGGCAGTTAATTGGTTAAACAGTTCTTTCGCTTCTATCTATCTATCTATCTATCTATCTATCTATCTATCTATCTATCTATCTATCTATCTATCTATCTATCTATCTATCTATCTATCTATCTATCTATCTATCTATCTATCTATCTATCTATCTATCTATCTATCTATCTATCTATCCCGTAGTCTTGCTTACCGTTGGGGCACCATTGATGACTTGGCAGCCAGCTCCCTCCATTGTACTCTTTCGTTTCATATTTGCTTATTCAGCCTACTGACTGCTTTTCACTTGCAAATGCATGTTTGAAAAAAAAAAAAGAAGATAACAGCTATATTTACAAACAAAAACGCACATCTTTGTCCAGTCCATTAGATTTATCTCATATAATTATTATTCCAGGTTTTTTTTCCTGGCTATCAACACAACGCTTATTTATTTCTCTTTTTTCACATTCAAACCACCCACCTCGACATTTGCAAAGTTCAGAGGGAGGATAAGCGGTTCCGGAAACAGACGATTAGAGAAGTGCATGGTGGGATGGGCGTGATGAAGGATATCAAATTAATCCCTTCCGTGCTGAAGAAAGCCGAATACGATCCATCTGCAAGAGGCATAGATCCTCATGAGCCCCCGCAGTCGCGGGGACTCATGAGGATCTATGCCTATTGCTGACATGTTGCCGACATATTGCTGACATTGCTGACATGTTGCTGACATTGCTGACATGTTGCTGACATTGCTGACATGTTGCTGACATTGCTGACATGTTGCTACTGCTGACATGTTGCTGACATTGCTGACATGTTGCTGACATTGCTGACATGTTGCTGACATTGCTGACATGTTGCTGACATTGCTGACACGCCTCTTGCTGACATGTTCCTTGCGGTGTTCAGCTCTTTGACATTTAAAGAGCAAAAATATCAGAACTGAAGACATTCTGCTTCCCTCTGGCAGTGAAAGGGTTAAATTTAAGTTGAGACGCTCTGCCGAGCTGAACTGAACCAATTTTAGGTATTCACGAACCTAAATCTTTCATCTGACTCTCCCACTGCAGCACTGTGGAGGCTGTTACCCACTTACTGACGATTAAGGCCCCGCCACACATCCCGATTGTGCCCCGATTTTGAAGCCGATTCCGATCCGATTGCGATCGGATGATCATGACGTCATATATCCGATCCGATCCCATTCGGCTGGGAATCGGGTGTTAAAACCTGCTCTATTTTTCCGATCCGAATTGGCCCCGATTGTAAGCTTCAACCAATCAGAGCGCGTCTCGCAAAGCACGTCGTTTCAGTTTGAAAATGGCGGAAGATCAGTACCACTTTCTTTGCCGATGTTTCGCCCGCCTCAGTCTTCCCGAATATGACGCAAAACTGCTGATAATGCAAGCACATCATCATCACTGTCAAAACTAGCAGCCATTTCGCTGAACAGGTACGACCTTGATCTTCGATTCAAACCGGTCGGCTAAAAAAAAGTCGGGGAATGTGTGGCAGTGCACACGTTTTTGTAGTCCGGTCCGATCACACTCCGATTCGAAACTGCTCGAGAATCGGCCTCAAAATCGGGCATGTGTTGCGGGGCCTTTAGAGGAAAAGATGCGTAACTACCTAACTAAGTAACTACGCGTTTTTTTCGGCCGAGACGGGTACGGTCAGTCGCACAGAAGGGGTTAATCATTCTTTAGCGCCAAAGGGGAGCTTTTGTGCCAGTTTTCATATTTAGAACAAACACCCTTCCTTCTCCCTCTATCAAGAACAAACACTGAAACAAGTGTATGAACAGAAAATAACAACCAAACAGGCAGTTTCACGAGATCGGCAAGCAATCAAACAAACGGCTCAACATTTAAACTATGACGTAATTAATTTATGAGGATCTACGGGCAGGCAAGCCAAATAGACAACAAACACATATAGAGATCAGTCGCTACTTATCTTCATTTATCGCCGAAGGAATGCGGCAAAGCAATGCACAACTTCAGTCCAGTTATAGTTACATTTTTGCGGTTTGCGGGGCGCCAGCTATAAAATTTGATCGTCCAAAATGGAAACACAGAAATGCACGTGCAAACTTAAATCACAAAACATGACGTTTGCCGCGTAATGACCGTAATGACCGAGAGTACCAATCACCATGAGAGTACAATTCATTGAAAAAACTGTATTGTAAAAAAGTGTGTTGGTATATTATTTTGGACATTATGGCCTTCAGTCGTAAGATCCAAAATCACAGTCCAGCACTCGAAAGCAGTCACAGTTTCTATGTCAAGGCCACAATGTGCGTGCGCTTCACTGGCAAGATGGCTGCTGTTTATAAACGTTCATGGGGTAATGGCAGTGGTACCTACATTAGCTGGTGCGCCACTGGGGATGTACACATTGTGGATTTGTGAGGGTTACGTATAATTATGTGTGCTTACTTGTGATTGTGGACGTAATTGGATACCATCATTTGTACATGCCAATTGTGGATACCAAAATGTGTGGGTACCAGCAGCTACTGAGTAGGCATACCAATATTTGTGGATACCCGTTTCTGTTCTTGAAGCCAAAATGTATAGAGACCAGTTGTGGGTATATACCACCATTTATGGAGACCATTTGTGGTTTACAATATTTGAGGATACCAGCATCATCAAATTTTGGAAAGCCATAACCACACTTGTCTCTCCCGCTTTTCTCCCCGTAAGTATGTCAAACTGTAATTGTATGTCAATCAATCAATCAATCAATCAATCAATCAATCAATCAATCAATCAATCAACTTTATTCTTCCAAATACATGTTGCCACGTACAGGAAAATTTGTCTCGCCACCTCAGGTGCAACTCACAATCACCCAAACTCACACAACAGTTTACACACAACACTGAAATGGACAATGGCTCGCAGTCTGTTCGACGTAGGCTCCAACAAAAGGTTCTAGGTCAGATGCAGGAAACTACAGGCCAGTAAGCTTAACGTGTATAGTATGTAAAGTTTTAGAGTATATAGTCCGAGATGAGATCGTTAATCATTTCACGGTGAATAATATGTACACTGAATGCCAACATGGTTTTAGAAGGAAACGATCATGTGTTACTCAGCTACTACAGGTTATGGATGATATAACCTCCTTACTGGACAACAAAAAAAAACCGGTTGACATCATATACTTAGACTTTAGAAAAGCATTCGACACTGTTCCTCATAAACGGCTTCTTCAGAAACTAGAGGCCTATGGTGTATGTGGAAACATTTCCAACTGGATAAGAAGTTTTTTACATGCAAGAGAACAAATAGTAAAGGTTGGAGAAGCAAAATCGGACAAAATAAAGGTACTGAGCGGCATACCTCAAGGTAGCATCTTAGGACCTATATTATTTACGATATTTATAAATGACTTGCCAGATTGTGTTAACAGCATGTGCAAAATTTTCGCAGATGATACTAAAATCTATAATGAATCGAGCAATAAAGACGTGTTGCAGCACGATTTGGATCACTTGCAAGAGTGGTCCGACACATGGGACTTACATTTTAATGTAGAGAAATGCAAGGTCTTACATGCTGGAAGGAACAATCCTGAACACGATTACTTGATGAAAGTGAACAGCAACATTAAAAAGGTGGTATCTTGTGAGGAGGAAAGAGATTTAGGCGTGGTCTTCGACAAAGTTCTATCTTTTGACCCCCATATTCAGAACTGCATCAATAAGGCCAACAAAATGGAGTAATTAAGAGAGCTTTTAATTATTTGGACAGGACATTTTTAGTAAACTGTATAATTCACTAGTCAGACCACATTTAGAGTATGCAAACACTGTATGGTACCCAGGTTTAAAGAGACAATCAGCTGCACTCGAAAGGGTACAGAGACGAGCAACAAAGCTGGTCAAAGAATGTAGAAATATGACTTATTCAGACAGACTCAGATACTTTGGATTACACTCCTTACGCGGACGTAGAATACGGGGAGACTTAATCCAAGTTTTTAAAATTTATAATGGCATCGACGACCTAAAGTCGAACGACTTTTTTGCAACACCATTCTGTGTCAGAACCCGAAATTCTGAAGGGAAAATCTTTGTACAGCACTGTAACATAACCTGCGGAAGTTTTGTTTTACTAACAGAGTTGCCATTGTTTGGAATGACTTACCAGTTTCATTAAAAAAAGCATCTAATATAAATTCTTTTAAAAACCAGCTGGACGAATTACCAAAATTTAAAGAGATTTTTTATTCCTATGATGAATGATTTTATAGGAAAATTGCATGCATAGCAGACCCATAAAGGAACTAAAGAAAGAAAGGATATTTATAAAGGCCTCACGGCCTGTTTTATCCTCACAGTACTACTACTACTACTACTACTAACAACTAACTGCTGCTGTCGTTGTTTTTGTTGTTGTCGTGTTGTTGCGGTTTTTGTTATTTTTAGACGACCCCTTATCACGGAACACGTCTGATTGGCTACATTCCAGTAACTACAATGATTCGGTCATTACGCAAAATGTTTTGAGATGGGCCTGATAATCTAACAATCACGCAAGCTATTTTGAGATGTCCCCTGATTATACGGTCATCAGTCTCTGATTACATACTTCAAATGGCAGGGTCGTGGTTTTGTGACAGCCCCTAATGGAAAGAGCATCGAATTGTTGTTAGTGCAAACGCACATTAATTATTTCCTCGTTGCTATGGAAACCCATCATTCGCCTCGCATGCCTGGATAAACATAACCGTTATCATATCGTCAGTGTTATTGCCCAGCCTATTAACGGACATATATATTATGTACATACATGTAAGAAACAGCAGGACGTGTTTTGGATGACCACCTTTTTTTTTGGCAAGCAAAATGTGATCTAAAAAGAAAGGTGCTATCTCAAAGGACGTCTGAAAGGCAAAAATTGTCACCTGTCATTAAAGACAATCATTTAGTGGCTACAGCCAGGGTGAGGGTTAGTGGCCACAGCCAGGGCTAGGGTTAGTGGCTACAGCCAGGGTTAGGGTTAGTGGCTACAGCCAGGGTTAGGGTTAGTGGCTACAGCCAGGGTTAGGGTTAGTGGCTACAGCCAGGGTTAGGATTAGTGGCTACAGCCAGGGTCAGGGTTAGTGGCTACAGCCAGGGTTAGGGTTAGTGGCTACAGTCAGGGTTAGGGTTAGTGGCTACAGCCAGGGTTAGGGTTAGTGACTACAGCCAGAGTTAGGGTTAGTGACTACAGCCAGAGTTAGGGTTAGTGGCTACAGCCAGGGTTAGGGTTAGTGGCTACAGCCAGGGTTAGGGTTAGTGACTACAGCCAGGGTTAGGGTTAGTGGCTACAGCCAGGGTCAGGGTTAGTGGCTACAGCCAGTGTCAGGATTAGTGGCTACAGCCAGGGTCAGGGTTAGTGGCTACAGTTAGGGTTAGGGTTAGTGGCTACAGCCAGGGTTAGGGTTAGTGGCTACAGCCAGGGTCAGGGTTAGTGGCTACAGCCAGGGTTAGGGTTAGTGGCTACAGTCAGGGTTAGTGGCTACAGCCAGGGTCAGGGTTAGTGGCTACAGCCAGGGTCAGGGTTAGTGGCTACAGCCAGGGTCAGGGTTAGTGGCTACAGCCAGGGTTAGGTTTAGTGGCTACAGCCAGGGTTAGGGTTAGTGGCTACAGCCAGGGTCAGGGTTAGTGGCTACATCCAGGGTTAGGGTTAGTGGCTACAGCCAGGGTTAGGGTTAGTGGCTACATCCAGGGTTAGGGTTAGTGGCTACAGCCGCCTGAATGATGGTCTTTAATGACAGGTGATCTCTCCTAAGGGTGGTCGCTCTAAACAGGTTCTGCTGTATAAGTATGGTCATTACATCGACGTTAACCCTTCGTGGTCTGCTCAGAATTAACTCCATAGCTGCCCCTTATCCGGAAATGACGTCTTATCGCACATTCACGTGGAGTGCGACCTCCATTCCACGATTTTGAATATGGCCGGCAAGAGGCATAGATCCTCATAAGCCCCCGCATATGCGGGGGCTTATGAGGATCTATGCCTCTTGGAGATGGTTGTTGCGCGTTCTGTTCCGGCAGTGAAAGAGTTAGTCATACAGGCAATTAACCCATATCTTAATATGCCAGATCATAACTGTGTTCACGGCATCCGTTGCCTCAAGCTGGGGGCAAGCTAACTCAACTTGAAACTGTGAACGCTGAATGTACAATAAGGAATCGATAATGGAGTTGGTTTAGGTTTCCATCTTTTTTTCCGATTAGTTTTGCCGGTTAGAAGTAATAATAAGTCCGCGTGGGATTTGTTAACGTATAACTATAAAATTGCACTTGATGTTCAATGCTGCCAGTGTCAGTTTTAAATTCATCTGAGATCCGGAAATACCACTTGCACATCTAAAGTCGTGTGGCTACGCTTTCACGATAGTCACTTAAACACCGGCTTAACTAGACTGTCAAGGGTAGTGCCTGATTAGCTTGATGCCACTGTATCACAAATACCACTATTACATATAAACTTATGTGGCTACACTTTCACGATAGTCATTTAAACACTCTGACTGCACTGGAGGATACAGGATTAACTAGCCTATCAAGGGTAGTGCCTGATTAGTTTGATGCCACTTTATCATAAATACCACTTTCACATCCAAAATCATGTGGCTACACTTTCACGATAGTCATTTAAACACTCTGAATGCACTGGCGGATACAGGATTAAATAGACTCTCAAGGGTAGTACCTGATTAGCTTGCTGCCACTTTATCACAAATGCCACTTTCACATCCAAAATCATGTGGCTACACTTTCACGATAGTCATATAAACACTCTGAATGCAATGGTGGATACAGGATTAACTAGACTATCAAGGGTAGTGCCTGATTAGCTTGGAGCCTAGACAGGCGCCAAGCTAATCAGGTACTACCCTTGAGTTATAGAGTCGATCTATCCCCTTCAGTTTGCGCTGAAAGCAAAGGCATGCGCCTGAAAAACATTCAGGCACGACCTCTCGGCTAATCTGGTCGTTTCATCTCCTGAAGTTGACCTTGGAAACAAATGCATGCGCTCCAAAGCTATTCAGGCACGACCTCTCAGCTAATCTGGTCATTTATCTCTTGCAGTTGGCGTGACTACAGTGAAAATGCGTTTGCACCCGTGAGCTAAACACCTCCTGTGAGAGAAAAAATCGTGATGCCTATAAACCGTTCACGGCTGTGGCGTTTATAGCAAAACTCCCGCTGCTACGGAATTTTCAGGTTGTCTGCCCCTGTTTTATTAACCCCCTTGCGCATGCAGCCACCCGTCCTGAAATAGTACCGGTAGCTGCGTGTGCACGTGGGTTAACATTTCAAGGTCGCTCTTATCAGAAGAGCTGTTTTATTTTATTTCACCTTTCCTATCTTTATCTCTGTGGCTGAATGTTATAGTTCGGCTCTAATCGCCGGACGCACAAGTATGCCAATTCCGCTTCTAACCCACATCATACTGAGGCTAAAAGCTTCAAATTTGTACACTGCCATATGCAAGCTACATTATAGTACTTACAGATAAGGATACAGACCAATGGCTTTAGTTCAAGGGTGGTGCCAGAATAGCTTGGCGCCTAGAGGAGGCGCCAAACTATTCTGGCACCACCCTTAAACTATTTTAGTCAAACGTATTCACTATTTCACACACTGGTGTATTCCGAATGATGAGGGTTAACCGAGAGTTATATCACATCATTATTTTTACGTGTGGCTTTCTGACCTTCATGTTTTTTTTTTTTTGTTTTTTTTTTTTTTTTTTTTTTGTCTATTATTTTGATTAAGTAAAAGAAGACTGAAAGGACAAAAACAGCTTTCTAAATCAGCTGTCGGATATATCCCCGAAAAGTTAGAAAGCTATTTTTGTCCTTCTATCAGTCGTGTCATGTAACGCAACGTCCATGAAAATGGAATGAATGATTTGTCCCTCTATCTAAGCTAAAAGTCAGTTGAACACAGAAGTGAAAGCTGCTTGCGTCGTGCAAAAGGGGTTAACATTCCGCAATATTTCATCCTTAACCCTTTCGGCCCCAAGGTCCCATTTCTCAAATGTTAGAGGTGTTGCCTAACGACTATATACCAGTTGTAGGAGATGGATTGACCATGATAATTCATGGGAGGGCCAGATGAGCTTGGCGCCTTCAGGCGCCAAGCTCATCTGGCACTCCCCTTGAATTATCATGATCAATCCATCTCCTGCTGCAGGGTCCCGGGACTACAAGGGTTAACGTTCTAAGTATGACTTACAATAATACTGGACAAAAGTGCTGCCGTATCTTGTAATGTTTGAATGTCGTAAAATGGAAGACTTTTTCTGCTCTTCTTCCCATTTGTATGTTGAAGAGGTTCCTCCCCCCCCCCCCCCCCCCCCCCCCCTCCCCCCCCCCCCCCGCTACACACAAGGGGTAGTAGAACACCTCTGTTAGGTGTACTACTCAGACGTAGTGTGAAAAGAAGGCGTAGGTCTTAGTCAGTTTTAGGCAAGAAAACTTTGCATCGGCACATTTTTGCAATCCAAGCTCACAATGGAGCAGACCGCTTTTGAAAAGAAAAAAAAACCCTCACCAAACAGGAGTGGGGGTATCGGAAGGAAAGGGGTGGGAGTGGGGGTGGGTGGGTGGGGTGGGGGGTGGTGGTGGTGGTGGTGGTGGTGGGGGGTGTTGGTTATTGTAAAATGGAAAAGAATAAAGATTGTTTCCGAATTTACAATCACGTGATTTAGTGCATGTGCAGGTGTTTACAGTGCAGAGAAAATGCGTTTTCCAGACCTGGCATTTATCACCCCGGAGTGTGGTGTGCTTGATCTATCGCGCACGCAAATCTCCGCACGACTTTCTTCTTACGATGAGCTGATTTGACGCCTTTCTGCCAAACTGGTTGTCTCCCTCTATTCGCTCCCGCTAATAAGCGGGAGCGAGTCGAAGGAGACAACCAGTTTGGCCTTTTTTGTATGATCAAGTATTTACTAGACCGCGTCAGTTCAGTTTTTAAAAAAAAATACAACAACTTATTGAACATCCCTCTGTGTCACTGTATGCGCTCGTTGCAGATATAACATTTGGTTTCACGGCCAGATAGCGCAGACCACACCCATTTTATAAACAGCCATGTGATCTATAGGGAAAGGCTGATTTCGAAAACGGGCAACGATATCATCATTGGCAGTTTAGCAGCTTTCGCTAATTAAACTTGAATCAGACACTGCAGCCTGCCGCTATGACTGCCAAAATAATCCAAACCGCACCTTTTGCATAAACTGATCATTGTCAAAGTGGTTCACGCTTCCCCTTAACTGAACACCGTCCAGTTGCAAGAGGCATAGATCCTCATGAGCCCCCGCTTCATGTCCTTGTTCCTTTGACGGCTTCTGGATCTTAGGCTTTCAATTAACCCATTCGACCCTGAAGCACTACAGCAGGAGATGGATCGACCATGATAATTCAAGGGTAGTGCCAGATTAGCTTGGCCGATCTATATCCTGGGGGGGGGGGGGAGAGGCGGAGGGGGGAGGGGGGGGGGTAAATTGACTAAAATTGCAGTTTGATTTCATTGCCAAAAATACCCCAAACCCCAAACCACATCTTTTGTATAACAAGATAATTATCGAAGTGCCTGACTTAATCCTACACCACAAACGTCACAAGATATTACGAGCTTTCTAACAGCTAAGCGTTCAAAAATTCAGGATACTGTAAAAGTTTGAGGGGCGGTCCGTGGCGCAGTGGTAAAGGCGGCTGCCACCAATGCTAAAGGTGCGAGATTCGATACCGGGTTCCGGCATCGGTCTTTTCTCCTCTAGTAAGTGTCATCGTTAATTCGGGCGGATCGTCGGGGGTTCTTTCTCCGGGTACTCCGGCTCTTCCACCCCCTCCACTTTGGTACCGGTTTCAGTCCAGTTCATTAATTTCAAATACAAGCGATCAAAAATTCAGAAACCTCAGTAGCTGAGCTGACCCTTCGCACCACGTGAATGTTCTGTGTTTGTCTTGTACTGTGTTTGTCTTCAGAGTGAATGTGCGTGTGTCACGTGAGCGTGCGTGTTGGGTTCACTTCGCGGCGCTTTGAGCCGATTCGCAGAATTGGGTAAAGCGCCTATACAATAACCGGCATTATTATTATTATTATTATTATTATTATTATTATTATTATTATTATTATTATTATTATTATTATTATTATTATTATTGCCACACCTGTTCTGTGCTGCGAAAATTAGCGAATTAATAATAAAAAATAATAATAAATAGTATTTATATGGCGCATTTCTCATATATTTATAATATAACTCAATGCGCAGAACATAGCCGCGAACTGAACCCAACAAGCACGCTCACGTGAATCACGCGCGTTCCCTCACACACTGTACGTAAACACAGAACATTCACGTGGTGCTAAGGGCAAGCTCAAGCGAGCTACTGAAATATTTTTTGGAAATTGTAATCGTTTTTTATATTTTTGAAATGTTGATGAAGTGGACTGAAATTAATACCAAATTCGTGGGGTGGGGGGTGGGGGGGTGGGGTGGGGAGGAAAGAGCCGGTGTACCCGGAGAAAGAACCCCCGACTTAACCGTTTTACTGCCGCGGAAAGGTAATCACGAT